>SMMW01000010.1:7475000-8032500 GCA_004794655.1 Marisa cornuarietis | reverse complement strand
AAAGGGACAGAGTCTCTTGTCTTGATTGGCTTCCTCGTAAATGAGCTTATAGGTGGAATCAAAATCGTTGATCGAAGTAGTTATGGATGTGCGTGCAGTTTATCTAAATTGGTTTCATAATTCGACAGGTACAAGAAACTCCGAAAAATGCAGCCTAAATAAGCAGAAACAAATACAAGCAATGAGAAACAATATGTCTATAAGAAAACTACCAACATCAAAGGAAGAATAAGGGTGATGAAATATGATGTAATTTTACTTAGCCCATGATTAAAGAAACTTAAAGATGGGGAAAGCTCGACGAAAGGAAAGCTTGTATGATTTTTCAGGAAAACCCAAGCGCCGCTACCCAAGGATAATGTCACAGATTGGTGAGAAAGAAGACAAAGTAATGCTCACCTGGCAGCATCTTCCATGCATTCTATCAGCTGCTTGACAAAAGAGTTGGGTACATAGCGGTCAGATGACTCGTCCAGGTCAAAGGCGTCGTCAAAAATAAGGTGGACTGGACAAAGAGATTTGTAATTGATTAGTGTGACATAACATTGACCCTTGGTGTTCTTCACCTGTTCGCTGTTAGAGCTGTCCTTAAAAATAACAGTATCAAAATGCAAGCCTGAGGAATTCATCAGTATTAGTAGTATTTATCTGCATCGTTGCTGTTTATAATGAGATTCGTATTGCAAAATATATTTGGTCGCTAATTGATCTGTTCACGTGTCATCTAAACTTTCTATTCTACCCTTTATTTAACGGTCAGGAGAAACATGTATAACCGCCGACAATGAATCAGTTAAACTGCATGAAACTGAGTTAAACGTTGTCAAATTTTAAAGCAGTTTTTTTTTAATTGCAAGTTGCAAGTATGTCGAAAAACACAGCGCAGTAAAATGTGCGAAAGACTTAAAATACAAAGAAAAAATGAAGCAGAAAACGATAAAAAGAAGAAGGAAGTGGATTTTTAAAAACTGCAATAGGTGTATACTTCTTATCTGCCTTCCCATACAAAAAAATCTCATCGACAAAAAGCAAAACATTGTAATGGTTGGACACATGTAGTAGTGTCTTAAAAGTAATGGGAGAGCGTCACTCAAACAAGTTAGGAAACAGTCACAGACATGCGCTGTAGCAGTGTTTAGTCATATACTGCCCTTCCCTCATGACAAGCCAGTATAGACACGTACTGCAGATGGACACGGGAGATGAAGGTGGGGTAGGCTCGTGGGCAGACGGGGAGGGGGTAGAGTATGCGCGCACTTGTGGGTGTCTGAACACACGCTCTCGTGCGAGTTTGTTTGCACACGTTTACCTGGGATTGATACGCGAGTTGGGTGCGGTGAGATTGTGAACCTCTCCCATTTTGTGGATACAAAACAGTGAGTCCGGGAGTCGACTTTTTGTTTATGCACGGTCTTGGGCGACGGACCTGTTCTACGCATTCGCAAAGAGGCAAACGGGGTTGTGAGATTTGCAAACCTTAAATTCGATCATTTTGTTTGCCGAGTCTGTTTAAAATAAAATTCTGCTTATAAACCATTTCCTGAACCAAATCCAAACCCTAAATCTATAATAACACATTAGAACACACACTCCCCGCCCCACTAAGCTCTCTTTAAAAAAAAACGTGTTTTACCAAACAATAAAATAAATGATCTATTAATAAACGAGCCTGTAAAGTTTGCACTGAAATACCACTCGCTTTATAGCAGCTTTGAGAAAAAAAACAGTCAACGAAATATTTAAAGCACTGCATTTTCATTGGCCACCAAAAAAGGATGGTTAGCGCCTGTCACCAATCTAGTGAGGGTTGCCTGTCCGGGGTTCAACTCTCGTCTCGGGCATGCTACTTTTGGCATCTGTTTATATGGCTGGCAGCCTTGCTTTGATATAGCCTTAGTTGCTGGCTCGGCGTAAAACACCAGTCCCCACCCCCACCCCCCACCCCCATAAAAGGAGACACGTAAAGACGATGTAAGCATGCATCGCAAAAGTCAGTGGCGTCCAGGAGTTGCGCGCAGGTACAAATGTCACCTGCATGACGTCATTTGTCACCCGCATTCCATTCTGTCTGAAACGCATGTTGCTACCTGGCCAAAGGCACACCTAGACACTATCGCAAAGGACACTGGAGAGGTGGGGGGGGGCAGTGCATAGCCTCATGGCTGACCTCAGCTGGCGGAAATAAAAAATCAAAACCGTTGATAATACACAACTCGTGGGCAGTACGAGGCCGGACCTCGAGGTACAGGAGTGGTCAGACCGCGGTCCGCCTTCAAACAGAAACAAATGTAGCATCCTGATCTGTTTGTCCCGCTCTCTTTGTCTCAATCCATCATTCTGTCATCTCTACCCCATCTCACTTTAGCCTGCAACTATCATTGTTGTTTCCTGTGACTGCTTCGCTTCCTCATCATTCTTATCAATAGAACGAGACGAATGTCACCTAGTGCACTGCCGGCTTTAAGGAAGGGAGTGCAGTGAAATAAATTAAACCAGAACTGGAATTAAATAGGAACTGTCATTGAAATGTCCTTCTTTTCTGACACAGAACAGGAGCGCACTGAAGTTTCTAAATATTGTACTTGTACAAATTATAAATAAGATAATGGACACAACTGTCTTTATTCTCAGATTGTGTATTAACAGGGTGATGCATATACGAGGAGTTTTTTTTATTTTTGCATTAATATTTAATTTAGTTTTAAAATAATACTTTGTTTATACTAACAACAGGCAGCTCAGCTAGGAATGTTGACCCGACAGAATATCTTGAGTTCATTAGCTGATCAAACCTCCGACATCATTCACCATCAACTCACTGCCATTCTTTGTAGCTGTACTCTTTCTGGTCTGAACAGTTTAGCAATACACTCTGTCTTGATGACGAGGGGAGGGTAGTGGTAAACATGGTTTGTCAACGACTTGCATAAATAAAGAAATGCCATCTTTGATGTAATTGTCACTTTCCTTCTCTTTCACTCTGTTTTCTGTCTGTTTAGTTGTGAAAGAGTTTATAGTTACAACTCAAATAGTATTTAATGTGATCGTTCAAATATGTTATTATTTTGTTGTTATTTCCCCCGTGATAACGATGGTCTATGATCACATATCAATAAAGATTTAGGAATCGCTCTGCCTCTCTCTCCTGCTCTGTCTCGTTTCATCCTTTCCAAAGTTCACTCCTTTTTTCCGTTTCTGCTCTTTCGATGTGTGTGTGTGTGTGTGTGTGTGTGTGTGTGTGTGTGTGTGTGTGTTCACGCGCGTGTAATTATGTCGCATACACGTCTCCTACTGTAGACGCACGTGAAAATTGTGGTGTTCAAGACTCTGAACCTCCTGCATCTCAGCCAAGACCAAGGACGTGAAAAGTGTAGACACCATTTTTTTTTTTTTTTGCACTGGGTGAACCAGGAAATTCACATGAGAGTGAAATTAATGAGAGTATCATTCCGGTGTCCACTGCCGTGCTGTGCCGACTAGACGTCATCGCCCAAGGAAGAAAGGTTCAGAGGGTCAGGACCGTGCATTTTTATGGCATGACACAGCGGGGTTAGGATTTTTTTTTAGTCTTTATTGTCGAGCTGGTCTGTAAGTAGTCGGCGCCATTTTAATCTCCGATCCCTATCACCCCGGTCTGTCCCCCGCCCATCATCATTTGATGGTCACTAAGATAGGAATGAAGGAGTAATCCGTTATTTTATTTCTGACTCTTCACGCTGTGATATTAAACACATTAAGTACCAATAAATGGCTTCGTGTCTATCGCCTGTTGTTAACGTCCTGGTAAACTGAACAAACACTTTGCGAGGGCGTATTGTAGGAGATTCTTTCTCTTTCTATTGTCGCCTAGGCATGTCAATGTTAAAAAATAGTAACTATGCAGGATGGAAGGGTGTGGGGAGGGCGTGACATGACAATAAACATTAAATGAGGTGAGCAAAAGAGTAAATTATACTCACTCTCTAGATCAAAATAATCAGGATCTCGTATGCGAAATTTTTCTTGAGCAAGTCGACTGGCACAGTGAACGTAGTCCAACCTGTGCAAAAAGATGAATTTCGTAGATTAAGAATATATTATTATTATTATTATTATTATTATTATTATTATTATTATTATTATTATTCTCTCCTTGTAACGACTAGGAGTTCTGACTCTGAGCACTTCTCACCTGAAAAGGGACTTGAGTAGCTGAGTCATCTCCCGTTGAGTCTCGTGCCACATGGTTGCACACACGTAGACCTTAGGTGTAACGTCGCTGCTGTCGTCAGTCGGCGCATCGCCCAGCTCGGTATCATCGCCGACGTAGGTGAAACGTTCCAGTCGGGTCGTGCGAAGTTCACGGTCGTTACGGCGTCGCCTCAACGTCAAGTTGAAGTCCGGGAAGATGGCGTCGAAGTGGGGCGTCGTGAAGAGTCTGCAGAAGACGTGATAACAACGTGAAGCACGCACATGCTAAGAATGAGCGATCGACTAAGTGTGCTTGCACCCCCCCCCACACACACACAGAATGACAATGACTAGTTCCTATACCACAAAGAATGATAACCGAGCACTGTCCTTTTAACATCTAATTCTTTCCTACAAAAAATAATTGATGATGATGATGATGTCCATTTGTAATGCGCAGGTATCCATTCAGAAGAATGCTCATTGCGCAGCAAAAACAAAATAAATAAAAAATAAGAAGAAAAAATAAAGTAAATAAATAGATAAAACACCAGGAAAGTAACTGAGCAAACTGCATTTAGACAGGAAATATTAAAATAAAATGTTTAGTACCAATTATTCTTGCATATTCACAAGGAGCAAATAGCCAGAAAGTCACAATTAGTCACAAAGTTAAGTCTCTCTTAAGGTTTATTTCATGTGAAAGCTAAATAGGGTTCATCGTGCTGGGTATATCGATGGAGGGAGAGGGCCCGACAAGCAGAGGTTGAGAAATATGTATTTCCGTTAATTCTTTTTTCTTTTCAAAGAAGTGATTGAGGACAATTCTTAAAAACAGGAACAATCAGAATAAGCTGTTGTTTTAATGAAAGATTGCTTGCATTAAATATTAAACGTTAGGTGATGAGATGAAAAGAGGGGTGAACGAAAACAAGGAAGGCGTGTGTGTCGGGGGGGGGAGGGAGAAGTGTATTATTTATGCAGGAATTAGATTTTATGGTAGTATTTAATAACCACGAAATCACGTACTCTGGCCCCCTATACCAGCGGGTATATCACTGCGATCACCGGCGAAGTGGCGACTACAGTAGAGCGTTAAACCGGTTGTGTTTGTTTGTCTCTTTATCTCCCTCTCTTTCCTCCCCCTCTCTCTCTCTTTATTCTTTCATCCATCTTTTTTCTATCACTTTATCGCCAAATCTTTTTCTCATATTTTGAATATTTAAAGCTAACAAAGTGTATATATATATATATATATTCTGTTCATGCGTGCGTATGCGCCTGCTCAGTAAAATAAAGAAACAACTAGGAGAAAGACAGACAGGTCATCTTCAACACAGACCAGCATGTGCCTGTGGGCGAATATATTCTGCATATCATATCGGGATCAGCAAGCAGCCAGCTACGGTCTACCCTTCTACTTCTGCGTCCTTCTCTTTTCATCTCTGTTTATCTTTTCTGACTCACTTACGTCCACAGAAGCGTGCACGCAGGCAGACAGACATACGCACGGGCGTGCGCGTATCATATAACGTTTTGGTGATGACACTGAGCTGCACGTGACGACGTGCTTGTGACGTGTTTGCGACGTAGCTGCGCTAGCAATACGGCGGCGACGTTTACAACACCACTGAGTGTCGGGGGAAAAGATTCGACCTTCAAAGCTGTTAGTTTATTTTAGGCCCGCATGGAAAGAATTTCCAGAAGAGTAAGAACAAAGAGAAACTGTCTCAGTCCTCACATACAGGATGTCTCCCATAAAAAAAATTGTACTCGCATTTTGACTCACTATAACTCACTGAATTTTTCATTTCTTTTCAGATTAACTGGACCGTCATAATGACAGAAGTACGGTTAAGTTTTGAAGAGAGAAAGTTTATCATAAAGTGCTATTGGAAATACGATCATATAATTGAGGTGCAAAGACAATTTAGAGGACATTTTCACAAAGATCCACCAACGCGACGCATCATTCTGCTTCTCCCTTTCGCATTTAACTATTAATCTTGTCAATAAACATGTCTTCATCGTCATTTCAAGAGTGAGTGCACTTTGACCACTCATTTGTAAATTTGAAACATTAGTCTTGTTTATAAGTCGATAAACACTGTATTCATTGTCATTTAAAGTGTGCGGACATTTTTTGAGGGGAGAGAGGGTGGCACCCTGTAGAGTATGAAGGGGGAGCCTGCATATTCTGCCGAGAAAGCAACCAAACAAGCGCCCAAGCCAGTTACCGATCTGCAACCCATCAACCCACTTAGCCCACTAGCCCGCGCACATTTCTACTAGCTGCCGTCGTTACTCACTTCTCCACTTTCGCCATGCGCTCACTCTTCGGAAACCAGATGTGCGAGACGATGAGGCAGTAGGATATCCACAGGGCTGCGGCGCACGCTATTGGCATGATGAGATCCTGCCAGTTCATGGCTGGGCAATACCACGCGCCCACGTGCCAGTGCGTGGGCAAGAAGCGGAAGTGGCACTGGAGGTACACGATCGCCAGCGAGACCGGGGGAGACAGCATGAGAGGGAAAGCGAAGGCGGCCTTCTGCATGTGGAGTTTGCAGGCCAGGCTGGCCAGGTAGGTGACCAGCATGGTGGCCAGGAGCTCCAGGTAGACAAGGCTGTAGGAGTTCATGTGGAAGGTCGCAGAGTCGCCCCGGTAGTCCTTGGGTCGCTGCGGTAACAGAAAACTGGCGCCAGTCAGGAACCTGGACAGACGACATGGACACACTGAGCACGCTGATTTGAGCTTGAAAAACCTTAGACAGAAGCAAGATTTAAAATACGTTTTTATCCCCTTCCGATGTACATCTGCCATGAAGGTGCTGCACGATATAAATAACTTTAAAACTATTTGAAAAAAATTCTTTGCTTACTTGGCTAAAAGGATGATGAGTCCGATCTTGAGAGGCGCGACAAGGAAGTAGACAGTCTCCCTGACATCCTGGGCGACCTTGCGAACCCTCTGAAAGGACAGCTTGACTTTCCCACACATGGACCACTCGCCCGATACATAATTCTCCCACCAACCTGCAATGGCGCGTGAGGCAGAGGACTGGCCATTATTATCAAACATTCCGCTAAAATCGTGCTCCTTTCGTTTCATCTAGTTTGAGGTGAAAGGTTTCCGTTTTATAAACCCAAGAGATTCTGATGTCAATGACAAATACTTTGTAAAAAACAAACAAAACAAACAACCAATTGTAGATAATTAATGTGACTATATGTGTACCCAATTAAAAATCTCTCTGACGTGGATGTTAAAAGTAAAGATTTTCTAGAGTTTCCCAAAATCCGAGGAAACAAACTCCTTCTGATCGAAATCTCCACATCTGTCATGTCGTCACAGAGGTACTTCTTTGCATGATGATATCTTCATAGCTGTTATATTTTAGACCCCTCATCAAAATAAACTAATTTTACATTCTTATAGGTCTTTGCACTTCTTAATCGTAATGTGTGCGGTCTGTTGTCTTGGGTTTTCCGAAGGACCCATACCTAGTGAGGTCAGCACCAGGGCTAAGGGAAGTTCCCACACCAAACTGGGCAACAGCTGTGATTCTGTGATCTGCACATCTTTTGAGGGGAGGGTAGAGTGTATTCCCTTGGCTGGAAATGTAGTCAACAGGAAAAACCCAATGGCAGCGACCTTAGAGAAAATAACAGACCACAATCACTTACACTGAGTATTTTTTTTAATAAATTAACTTTTCATGTTTGTTTGACAAGTCTTGTGGCCAGTCGAGACGTGCATTTTAAAAATGTTTGTTATTTGTTTTAGCAACAGAGGGTTTGGTCAGAAATGCACAGCATTCAACTATTTAGCAGAATAATTTTCTGATCTTATCATATTCGAATTGATCTCATTTCTTGACACAGGGTAACAAAATAATAACAAAAGGTTTCAGTGTAACTTGTCAATATTTTTAACTCTGTTATAGAGGGGTTTCGGCGTGATGTGTTTTGAAAGTGTCGTGACATCTCCAGACGCCATTTTGGTAGATGAGCCGCCCGATAGGTGTCATTAACATGTTGAGGTGTTTTTGGCTGGTCTTTCAAGTGCAACAAAGCTCCTTCTGCCTAAAGTCAGCAGCGATCAAGATAACGATTTCTATCATAGAACGGTTATATATGCTAAAATCAGATTTAGCTACCAAGATGGCGTCTCTTGTGTTTCTTGGTTTCCGTAAGTTTATACTATTGAGGGATTTCAGCATGATGTATTTTGAAAACTCATTCTGGCAGACCAGGTGTACAAATTGTGTGGTTAATATGCCAATCAAATTGTTACGCTTGGACTTTTAAGTATTCGAAACCCTTTCTGCCTTAAGTTAGTAGAAATCAACTTTAGGATTACCATTAGGGGGCGATTTTTGTATGGTGTAGATAAATGCTTAAGTCGACCTCCACAACCAAGATGGCTTCTCAAGCTGTCTTGGCTACAGCATACTACTTGCTCTCGGTGATTTAGCTCTGTACGAACTAAAACCCCTCTGCAAATTATGTGATTAACATCGGAAACAGTGGAGAGCTGTCTTTAGCGAAAATAAAGTATTCATTTTCAATATTAAACATGCAGCTGTTACGCCGGTGGCGAGGTCGAAAGATGACGAAGACAATGAAAATAAAAGGCCAAGGTAGTTCAACGGCCTTAGGGTCGTAGGTGATAAGTTGTTAGAGCCCTCACTCATCTCGGAAACACCTTTCCCCCCTCGAGGGAATTAGGTACCCACTGTACAGCTGGGTCAGCTGAGGGACACACTGCTTCACACGGGCGTCACATTAGTTAGTGCATGCGCCTGCGGGCTCGGGCACCTTAACTCTAAATACCGAGCTTAACAAGATGACCAGGCGATTAAAGACTATGCAGTATGGAGGAATTTGTAAAGGACTACTGTTTGCAACAGACCGAAGAAATGCAACTAATGGCTTATTGTAACCGAAGGCCAGGACTTCTTTTCAAAGCGAGCGTGAAAACTTGTTTACCTGGGTGAGAAAAGCCAGGATTGCACCGATCAGCTTCATGCAATCCCAGAATCCCGCTTTCGGCTTTCGCTCTAAGAGAATGAGCTTGAAGAGGGAGGGGAGCGTGAAAGTCGCCATGGTAACTGTGATTCCCCGGAAGAAGTCTGTGACTGGTAACACGCGAAACACGAGCAGGCAGATGCCGAAGGCATGCAGGAGTTCCAGCAGAAGGAGCTGAAAGATCATCATCATCATCATCCTCATCATCCAAGACCAAGAAAATGTGAATCTTGCCTACTTTTCTGAAAGTAACGTCTAAGCCAGCTACAGTCAAGACCCTAAATAGTATGACACAGAAGACATTGTTTTCAAAGAATAGAAAGACTTTTTCCGTAATATATCATAGAGGTATATGCACTCTCACAATGATGGTGTAATGTCTGCAATAAACCAACGAATAAGTCAAAGAGATAATAAACCAGTACAGAATGTTCACGTACCACAAGAAATGTTGGAAGCGAGGGCCAGTCCTTGCCGCTAAAGAGAATCTTCATGAAGGCTAGGAACCAGTTGACGACCATGGGCGAGCAAATACAAAAGAGTAACATAACAACGTTCTCCCCCTTTCGCTTGTCATCCTGCAGTAGGGTAAGACAAATATCAGATGCCAAACCTCGAATTATTATCCGACTTAGAAAAACAATTCACGTAACAAAACTATCGGATGACAATTCACCCTTTCCCTTGAAAAAAGCCCCAACACCGCCACCCCGAAAAAGACCCCCCCTCCAATAAAAGCTCCTTTTTTAACCCCTTTTCCTTGCAAGGTCAAGCCACAAAACTCTCGCATAAAATATTATAGATTTCAATATTAATTTGAAAAAATCATAGTGCTTATATTAACCAATAGATTAAAAAGAATAAACTAAAAGTGTTTAGATGATTCTGTCATGTGCAACAGTTTCTGGATGACTACACACCTGAACGATACCTGACGTGAGGAGAAGGAGCGAAGCTCGTGCCGCTACAGTTCCCCCCAGTATGGCGGTGATTAGCACAAAATAGAGAATCAAACGCAGAACTTTCAGGATCTCTCGGAACACTGCGCCATCATTTTCCGCTTCTCGCTCTGACACTTGGAACACGTCGTATGGTCGCCTTCCAAACAAGACCGGACATTGAATAATTCACCAGAAAAAATAGTACGATATCATTAGCGAAAGACAGGGAAACAGAATAACAGTCACTGACTTGTCACTCTCTCAGCACGTCACTGATTTTGTCAATCACTAAAACGTCACTGATTTGTTGCTCTCTCAGTACGTTACTGATTTGTCAAGCGTTGAGAACGTCACTGATTTGTTGCTCTCTCAGTACGTTACTGATTTGTCAAGCGTTGAGAACGTCACTGATTTGTTGCTCTCTCAGTACGTTACTGATTTGTCAAGCGTTGAGAACGTCACTGATTTGTTACTCTCTCTGTGCGTCACTGATTTGTCGAGCGCTAAGAAAGTCTCAATAACCGTAATAGCTCTGCATCTTTCACTGTGTACGAATGAAATAATTAATAAAATAATGACTGAAAATAAGTAAAACTATTTTCACTAAGGCACTGCAGTCATTAAAAGCACGCAATCATTTTTATGACTATTATTCCTTAGCTTTTGTTGAAATCAAAACATGATGACATACAGATACACGTATGTATAAAACTGACACTTACTATCTGACAATTTGATAAATTGTGGGCTTTTATTTTAGTCCAGTTAATTTGGGCACGTTCTAGTTGCTTTCATTATTTACACCAAAATTTGTGTTTTCAAAGCAAACTAGTTCCTAAAGATAGTAAATTTTGTTAGCGGTCAACTTTGTATAGATATGAAGAATTTTTTATCAATTAGCATCAAAGGTTGGAATAATAATAATAATAATAATACCGTGCATTTGTAATAGCGGTTTTCCCCAGACACAAAGCCGGGTTCAAAGCGTTTTATATGCAACATGCACACAGGCTAACGAGCATATATCTTTCGAGAGCAGGCTTTAAATGCACTTTCATACATGAGCACGCATGCACACACACACACACACACACATTAAATACAAACGCACGCAGAAATATGTGGAAAGTTTATGATTTCAAAAGTTTAACTGGTTTAACAATGCAATCATCATCAATAGGTCAATTCAGGGGGATGATCGAATTTGCGTGCCTGCACACCCACGCATGCGCACAACCCCCTCCCACCTAAGAGGCAGAAGACAGTTGAAGTGCTCACCAAGTCTCCTCTCTCAGTTCCTCGTCATCAAGGCCGCTGTCGGCGTTGGTGCTCTGAGTCTCCTCAGAGGCTGCATGATGAGCGCTGTACACCGTCGACGCCTCGGAGGCCGCCTTGTAGATGTTCTGTGTGACCTCCGCCTGCTGGTGCTGCTGCGGGAAAAACCTCGGCGACGTGGCCGCCTGGTCTTTGGTGAGAGGTGAGAGATCATTGTCGGGGTAGTCGTTCTCGGGGCTGAGCGGGGCATTGTCCTGGTCCGTCACCTGAATGGTCGGCAGTGGGTTGGACAAGGTGAGATTCTCTAACGTCATACGACGAAGAGAAGGGGACCTCGATCGCTCCGTCACCTGCAGTTGTTGGGGCAGGGGTGGTGGCTGGGGCACTGGAAGCACGTGCGACTGACCTTCTGAACCGGAAAGACTGTGTCTGTCGCCTGGATGGTTGTCTATGCGGAAAGGTGACAAGGAGTTGCCACTCGACGGAAACCTCTGTTCCGGATAACTGGAAAGTGAAGTCGCAGCATCGTTGAATGGATGTGAAGTAATGTTCACCATAGACAGTCTCCTGGGGCTAGGGCTGCGACCGGTCCGGTCCTTCTCAGGATCATAAACACCATCTCTGTCCAAAATGTCAGGCACTGAAAACCGCTTGGCGCTCATCCGATTGGAGCGTGGAGGAGGGAGGGGAGGGGGCCCCGGGACCAAGGTGGCCATGTTGGTAGCCGAGTAACTTCGCTGGTGAGCTTGCAAGCCGAAACTGCCTGGAGCAGATTGAGAGGTCGAGGCCTTTACCTTGAATTGTTCGGTCGGAGACACGGACCTGCCGTCGTAAGGTGAGCGAGGACGCATGGGGAAGATTTCCCCGGAGGGTAGCATGTCGAGTGCGTCCGAATTCCCGTCGCCACGCGAACGGACATCAAGCAGCTCACTTTCCCGATGAAAGCCTGAGAGTATGGCGTTTCTCACATCCGGGCCTCCCGGCGAGCTTGACCTCGGGCCCAAGGCTGTCGCCGACTCGGATCGCGGCCGGCCACTGTACGGCGCATGCGAGTCAAAGCCGGAAACAGTCAACTCCAGTCCCGAGCTGCCAGACGAGTGGGCACCGAGCCCGTCCCCCTCGGCTCCGACAGTTGATGCTGATCCGTGAAATGCTCGGCGCTCGAGTGGAGCGCTCCAGCTGGAGTTCTCTACCCTTGGATGCGCGGCGGCGGCGGTGGGCGGCCTGGCCATGACGTCATCAAAATGCACGCGCGGCAGCTCGCACTGGCTGTCGGTGAGGCCTCTCGAGTGCTCTTCCATGCCGCGGGCTCCTACGAAGGTAGAAGGGGGCGAGCCGCCGTTTCCGAGCATGCGCAGTTTGGCGGCTTCTGCCTGCCCTATCTTGGCGGCCAACTGCGCGATGTTGGACGAAGAGAAGCGTTTGTACGTGGCACCTGACGTACACCCCGGGTGTGGAGCCACGTCCAGCAGTCCGGCGCTGGAGCCCGAACGCTGTCGAGTGGACGTCAGAGCCGGGTCCTGGGTTGCGTCCCTGAGGTCAGCCAGCGACAGGGACGCTCGAAGTGACGACCTTTCATACGCGGTCATCTGGAAAAAAAGAACGTTTCTCGCATCAGGCTGTCTTTCAGCGATGTATCAGCTACAGGTGCTACAGTTCCGTACGTATAGCCATGGTTACTTGGCGCAGGTGCACACACGCCGCTAGGCTTTAACTGGAGAGCTTAACGCCAAGCAGTCAAAATGTTCATAAAATATCATCAGTGTCACGGACCCTCATTACTGGATAAGAGACTCAGGTTCATGTCCGGTGTAAGTCTCGGCTTTCCTTTAGACAGGCCTCGTGTTTCCGGTTCTTTGTTTGGATACCTTAAATACATTCTTAAAGTAGATGTTTTGGTTTGGTAACAGAACAATCTATACAAGTGTTTCAAAAAAAAAAAAATCAAAAACAATGTTTTTTTAATTGTTAGTGGTAAAACAAGTCAATAGCATCTGTTGTGACGATGATTTTATATTATAAAATTGTCGGAAAATCTAAATGCGTTTTCTATAAACAAACAGAATACATTTTACAGAAAATACTGTTTATTTTGCAATCAATCTTCTTTAACAAGGTTCTGATGACAGAAAAGCTCAATTACTCACTTCTAAAATTTTTTCTACATTAGGAAGATCCGCCATTTTGACAGAAAACGGAAGCGAAAGCCCTTCGTTTATAGGGTTTGTTACGATTGGTCACTCCTATGATAGAGCAAAGAGCCAACGAATGAGAGACACTTATCCAGTGAATAAAGGTCCGTGATCAGTGTAGCTGTGTGGGTTAACTATCTAGTTAATACCTAACCCCATGTCATGTCAGGCCTTAAAGCAAACTGTTTAGTTAAATACAAGTTTGAGGTTAAAATGTTCTACAGCTGAGTGCTCGGAATGTGTGAAAATAACACCTTTTATTCGTTCATTCATTCCTCCCTCGACTGGTACCAATTGATGAACGGTTATGTTGGTCCGGCATTAATGGTCGCCGTTTGGAGAGGAGGGCGTGGGGGACAGCTGGATGCAGCCACTTAATGTTGTCTTAATGCGATAATCAGATCTTGCATGGCATGGGCAATCAAATGTTGTTTTTATTAGCCAGCCATTTTTTCTCACAGTAGTCAAAGGGCCGGAAAAGAAGTAACTAAAGCGGAATTATTTAAAAATACCTGCAAGGAAGCTTCTGTTTTAAAGGAAAGAACTAAAATTTTCAGATATTTTTTTCTCACTTTCACAGATCATTCGCAAAGTGGAAAGGCTGTCATAGGCCGTAATCATGGACCCGAGGTTCAAGTAAATCGGAGGTAGACCTTCTGGGCCAAGTGCCAGTCTTCACCAAACTGGCACAGACCTCGCATACCCTAGCTGGAATCTACTCTAGAGGTCTTGGTTAACCCCTGGTACTTAGACAACGGTGTACTAGGAGCACGATTAGGTCTAGAAAATCTTCTCCGGGGTGGGGGCAGATGTCACAAAACACTTTCTGGTGTTACGCGTTTTTGGAGCTTTTCTTCCAGGCCTGGGGCAGGCGATCATCGCTGAATGTTAAACAACAGTTGGAGAAAGTTTTTTTAAAAATAAAAGTGGTCGCTGGCGATGGCCACAGAATATTAAGAGACGGCTGCAGGCAGTGTCAGTTTAGAGATGAAAGTTCCAGGGGTTTAACTGGCAGTCATACATTAGCGTTAGTTAGTGCACGATAAACCCACCAGGCAATTGTTAAATACGTATCCGCCCAGCTACCCGCACCCAGCCAAATACCTGACTGTCCGCACCCCTCACTTCTCAGTAAGTCGTCTCAGGTGAAGCATCTCACCAGCAGGTCCGCAACACATTTACTAACGCACGCACACCCAAATGTACATACACAGAGCCTCACTCACTCACTCACTAGCACACAAACACAAAACACACAGAAAAACACGCACACTCTCTCCCACTCACTCATTCACACACAAGCATAAACATACTCTCACTTTCACACACACTCTCTCTTTCTCACTCAGTCACTCACAAAAACATACTCTCACTTTCACACACACACACACACACACACACTCTCTTTCTTTCTCACTCAATCACTCACAAAAACATACTCTTTCACACACTCACACACACACACACTCTCTCTCTCTCAAAAACACACAGAAAAACACGCACACACTCTCTCCCACTCACTCATTCACACACAAACATAAACACTTCACAAAAACATACTCTCACTTTCACACACACACACACACACACTCTCTCTCTTTCTCTTTCTCACTCAATCACTCACAAAAACATACTCTCACTTTCACACACACACACACTCTCTTTCTCACTCAATCACTCACAAAAACATACTCTTTCACACACTCACACACACACACACACACTCTCTCTCTCTCTCTCAAAAACACACAGAAAAACACTCACACACTCTTTCCCACTCACTCATTTACACACAAACATAAACACTTCCACTCACTCAATTACTCACTCACTCACTCACAAAAACATACTCTCACTTTCACACACACACACACACACACACAAACACACACTCTCTCTCTTTCTCACTCAATCACTCACAAAAACATACTCTTTCACACACACACACACACACTCTCTCTCTTGCTCACTCAATCACTCACAAAAAAATACTCTCACTTTCACACGCACACATATGGACACACACACACACACACACACAGGTTCAAGGGTCAGACTAAGGTTCTGTGAAGCACATTAACCATAACAAAGCGACAAAAAATATTTGCGATGAATAAGATTTACGATGAAGAAGACGGTTGATGTTACCTAAAAGCGAAAGGAAAAAAGAAATGTAGGAAAGAAAAAATGAGAAGAAGCAGATTTTATTCTAATTCATACTTGCTCAAGGGTCGAAACATTCCTGGTTTCACGACTTTTTAGTTAAAATACAATTCAGGAAAGTTTACCTTTACTTTCATAGGGTGGAGGTACTATTCACTGAAGACATGGAAAGTGTCCTGTTGGAGGTACTATTGACTGAAGACACGGAAAGTATCCTGCTTTGTTTTCCATTTCTTTCTAAGCTTAAGTGCACAATATTATTCGTCTCACGAAACCTGAGGGGGGAAAAATGTGCTTTGTCTGCGATTGCCTGTGACCAACAGCTGCAGTCAGGAATATCCGATGAGGAATCAAAGCTTGTGATGACATACTCCTTGAGGAACCCCAACACTCAAAGTAGCAAGTCCCATCGTTGAAATACCTTTCTGAAGATCTTTGAACAAATCGGACAGATTGGGAAACACTAGTATTAATGTCCAAATTACCAATCGGAGTTTTTTTTATTATTGTTGTTGCCCGCACTTTTGTACACAATGTTCACACAATCCAGGTATTGACATGCAGCATCTGTAGCAAGCGGTGTTGCAAACTTGATGCTTTGCCGAGACACTGATAAGGTCTGCCCAGCGGCGGCCTCATAAAATCGTCTATTAAAAATACACCGCCGTAAGCACATGCGTGACACCGCGCAGGTACGTATGCCCCTCCCCCCAACCTGTCAGCCGTGTATGAGGGTTATCCGCGAGAAAGTTTTTATAGCTTAGAGCCCCTCCCGCCAGTCGACTTCCCTCCCCCCCCCCAAGTCACTGCAAGCCACCGTCACACGGCGCGACACGCGGAGGGTAAATATGCACTGACGCCAGTAGCACACCGACACGCTTGACTGAACAGACAGGTGAGACGAGCGGACTCTTGAGGTTGTGGGAGAAGACAAAGGTTCTCTTGATTCAGCTACTGCGAGTAAGGATGTGTCCGGCTCGTCCGCAACCGGACGTGGAGGAGGAGAGGGAGAAAGGCTGTGGGGGAGGGGGGGGGGAGACAGCTGTGAAAGATGACTGACATGGGGCAGAGAAAGTACTAGAGCTGAAGGAAAGGTCACTGTGTTAAGAAGGTCACCGGCACAGGTGTGGCTTGGCTAGAGCCGTGGGTGGAGAAACTATATCTGGGAGAGAAAGAGGGTATAGGAAAAACCAAGGAGGATTCTGTGGAAATTCTTTAGCATTGACAAGAACTGACGATTAGCATATAGTCATAAAAGGTGCTCGAAAGAACTAAGCCAGCCTGGCAGGTTTACGACAGTCACATCATAGTAGTGATGGGAGACCTGCTGCTTCCTGGTACATGTAGACCTGTTCATCCTTGTTATAGGACACCGGATGTGGTATTACAAGGGAAGAGCGCATTGCTTACTTAATATAAGCTACTTCTTAGAAACAACGTGGGAGATAAAACTTTCTTAACTAAACCAGGCTGCTGGGGTCGTGCAAAAAGATCCCCTGGTAAATGGTCTCGAAGAGACCGAAGCGTTTAACAACAATGACAAAAATGAAGAAAAGAAATGAGGAAGTCTGTAAGTCTTCAAACGTCTTCTAAAGAAATACAACCACTTAGCGACAGTTAAATACTACTAGAGTGTTAGTTATTTCCAAATATCATACACTGGGCTCCAGTCAAGGCGTTGTTTTCAAAAGGTTGAGTAAATAAGCCCACCCCCCACCCCATCTGTTCTCCAGACAAATGTTATCATCATCAGGAGGCCAAAATCGTGACATTACAAATGACCTTAGATACACCCAAAACATACCGACTCTTGGGTGGTGTGTATGTGATTCTTAATTAGGACGATGATAAGCCCATGTTTTTAGGCTTAACTTCCAAAGTTCGTAATTACTTGGCTGCATGTGACATTTTGAAATGAGTTTTACATCGCCAGTCTCAGGGGCAACTCAGCTGCTCACACCAGACAGCGAAGTCGAGTTGCACTTGAGGTCTGCGACTTCAGACTCATTTTCAAGATCTCACATGAACACCAACCCAGCTCCCTGTCGAAAACCTAAGCATTCAAGCGTGTCAATGTACAATTCGTGAGTCAGAATTTGAAAAACTTTCTTCGAAACTGTGACTTTTGGAGGACTGAACCTCTAAAAACAGAGTGAAACTATTTACTCAGACTCTGAGAGACAGTATTTTGTACTGTCCTCTGCCTACTCATACTTTTTAAACGTACGCTGGTAGACATCTAACTTTACTAGTCTATAAAAATGGAGATGATTCCTGATTCCATCGAGATTCGGCGGCTGTAGAGTTGGATGTGGTCGACAAATTCTGTTTCAGGAATAGGCCTCGGCTTGTAGATAACATAATCTAACATTAAACCCCGACCGCGAGTCAAAGACCTGACTGGCGTATCAAATAAGTTTCCTGATTTGATCTTAAACACATATGGACATTATTACCTGCACAGGCTCACACATGTTTCTATCCCTTCGGTTTTAGAGAGAGAACTGATTTAAATTTTATAAATAATGTTAAACTTGTGACTTCATGAATGACAAGAATAACAATTGAAAGATAACCTCAATGATTTATGAATGGCTAAAAGGCTTGCATGCCTTGTGAACTTATTGCTTCAAATAATTATAAATTCGTTTTCAAATATGTTCAGACAATATCTGAAATAAATTAAATGATCTATTTAATTCTGAAAAGAATGTGATGTTTCGATGTCGTATGTTCTGAATTCTACACATAAAATGATATTTGTTTGTTATTTTCGTTGTTTCCTTTAAAACCTTGAAAACTTTTATGGATTCAAAGCTGAAGTCCTTTTGTTTTAAGTCTAACAGGCTCTGAGCTGTGAACATCAGCTTCTTCAATACCGTGGCTCTTGTTGATGGCAAGTCCATTCTTCTTGCCACCGAGCAAGACGAGCGTCATATCTACTCCATATAAACACTGCAGACTTATCTTCATCAGATTTATTATTACAATGTTGTCGTCAGTCACTCTCAAACACACACACACACACACACACACACACACACACACACACACACACAAGCACGCGCGCGCGCACACACGCACATACCCACACACGCACGCACGCATACACAAAGTTTCTTTTTCTGTCGAGCACTCTCAATGGCATTCTTGTTGGTCGCACATCCGTAAGTCCTCCCACGTGTGTGAATTAAAAAAAGGCAAGATTTCAAAACAAAAATATTTGTCACAAATAAAAGAAAACCAGGAAGCGCTTGCTGCTCCCTTAAACCGAGTCTAACATTCCATCGTCGTATTTTGTTGAGTGGGATTTCGCACTGAACTGTTGTGTTCGAGGAACTTTGCTTGTTGGGTCTTTCCCAAGATACCTATGTCATTTCTACACTTACATCACAGGCTTGCGAAATGGAGTGGGTTGGGGGGGGGGTAGGAGGACGACGAGGAAGTAACATCGTGTGACAGGCAAGGGGAGACAATCCATCTTCGTTTCCCAGGCAACGTCAGACGAATGAAAGAGAGAGGCACAAATGTATGACCGTCTGTTTTCCTCATGATTCACGTGTCATCAGTCAGATCCGCAAACGCCGATCTCGCACCCCACCTTCCCTTCAGCAGTTTTACACTTCTCCATCAGCATTCATCTACTTGGATGAGGAGACAACATGAAAGCTGCTTTATTCTATGCATTACCTCTCTTCTCGGTGTAGCTATCTTGCTCAGATGGTGAAAAATGCTTCTAAAGTCTAAATTATCGTTTCCATCAGAAATAAAATTACATTAGCCACAAGGCAGTTTCCTAGCTTCGATGGTAAACTTCAACTCTCACTGACCTGACTGTCACAGTGGGACACTCACCAGTGTTGCTGTCGATGCAGATATAAATACTAAAACTTAGTTTTATTAACAACGGATAGGAATAAAAAGGAGAGTTTAATATATAATAGGAATATTTATTTATTACCTTATTTTATCAGTGCGTGTTACAGACACACTCATTACAGTCTGTAGGCATTACACAGTCGGTCATTGTCATTCCGGTCATAAACTGTTCTCTCTTTCATCCTTTCTCTCCCCCTCTCTTTCTCTCCCCCACCCCCCACACAACAAACGCAGTAGGAGTGCCGCCACACTCTTTTGAAAATAAAATCGCAGAAGTTACTGTCGCTATCATCATTATTATTATTGGACATGTATGTAACACAAAATTCATTAAACATGCTCTTTGAGATTTGCAACACTCATTAAAGGATATTAAATCAAACAAACTGCTGGACAGCATTCCAACAAATCAAAAAGAACCCCCGAAGTACGTCAAGTAGAATACCAGGTACACCATACACAGTCATACAGTGTTTCTGCTTATTTTTTTCCAGACGGGATGGTCCCGTGAACTGTGACTGACGCGAGGCCGCAGACAATACTTTTATTAATTTGTCTGAACTGCTTTCGCACCAGCTGGGTACACCTGACACCACGTTGACCTTCTGTCTTTAGCAGATCATCCGATGTACATTCATCCTAACCCCCTGCCACCGTTACCCCCCAGTCCCTTCAACCCCAGGCGATGGGTTCAAGAGGAGGGTGGTTCGGGACGGAGCTGACGTTGGGAGCGACGCCCACTATTTTTTTCTAATAATATGGGTGGGGAGAACTGGATAGCCACCCTAAACACTGTGCAAACTATTCTTCGCTTCATTAATATTGCCACGAGTACTCCCAATTCCTCCACCTTTTCCTCCCACAGCACTGACCCCGCAACCGATTTTATTTTGGTGTGAAATCCCACGAAACCTCGGTAGAGGAGCTTGAGCAGGGGATCGTCAGGTCGCTCTGTAAGTGGATATACTCACTCTTCGTGTATTCAACTCTTCTTTAGGTGAGCGGATCTTGGGTAAATGTTAGGAGCGACCTGCCTTTAGAACCTGCATTGCTGATGAAGTTATGTTTTTCTCTGACATCTTGACTGGTGACTTGGCAGGTGAGGTGGCAAGACTGTTGTAAGAAAGTTGCCTCACCTCATGGTTCGTGGGTGGCTGAGTGCGGGGGGGGGGTAAGGGGGTGCAGTACTTTGTTGATATCTTTCATACAGCCACATCCCAACTTCATCTCAACCCCCCTTTCGACCGCTTCTCAACCACCTCTAAATTCCTTTGTATTCACTTTTCAATCATCCCACTTCTGGCACCGCTGTCTTCACGACGAGTACGAGACCTAATTATTGCCAAAAATGTGGCCATGTTTTGCACAGTTAAGAAGGCCTTTAAACCATAATATTTTTAGAATGTCTAACAATAACCGTATGCTTTTCAAAATTTGTCAGGTTAAGAAGGCATTTCAAAGATACAGAAAGGATAATGATTGAATACATCGAGCAAGAAAGACAAGCATAGTCTTATCCAATATGATTACCAATGCAGCTTTCTTGAACTCTATGAATGTTAGGATCGAAAGACACGAGGATAAAGTGCTGTTCAATTACAGGCTTTTAACTTTGATGAAACTATTAGCATTGAAGCAAACTGTCTGGAGAACTAAATTGTCAGCAGGGCAGGTCTGTAAGAAAGTTTGTAAAATTATACATCAAGCAGGTGATATGCAGCAAACTAAATATTGCTTTCTTCATTTGTCTGTTTGGGAAAAGAAAAAAAAGACAGACAAGTTGCATGAGCAAAAAAAAAGCAAAAATTGTAAGGTAAATCCAGATGGAAACAAACGAAGAAATCGAAAAGAAGAAAAGCATAACCGAGAGAATATAAAGCCGAATGAAAAAAAGGAATTCAAGCAAAGGTAAGGGCGTGGAAAAAAAGAAAGCTTAATGAAGAAAGAAAGCAAAAGGTGAGAAGGGAGGGTGCATAGGGGGAAAAATGGGACAAAGAATGGGACTCAAGATCGGTGCGAGAAACCAGGTCAAGCCCATTTTTGCCCCGTTATTAGTCATTGTTGGCAGGGGGTTCGATCCTGCAAATCGCAATGGGGCTTAAATCACAGTTTCCCCTACCTCCTCAGGACATGGTGTCTGAACTAAGCAAGGTTATCGCGGGCAATTGAGTAAATTCAAGAAAGAAGTGGTAAGAATATAAAAGACTTTATGTTAGCATGGCTGATGAAAGGTTTCGACAGTGAAAGATATTGTCCTGGAGAGAGACCAGATCGTCTAACGATTGAAGAGTTAGGAACATCACACAGTGAGTGGTGCGTCATTGACCAGAGAAAATGAGGAACAAGTTTGTGATGCTGAGGTTTATAGTAGAAAGATACGATTCGCAGTGCAGCGGCCTCAGTTTTATAATTATTTTACTCTCAAAATCCTGTCTTACTAGACTCGTTACTAGACTTAATGTCCTACTATCCAAGTTACTAGACTTACTGTCTCACTAGACAAGTTACTAGATTTACTACTAGCCAAATTACTAGACTTACTGTCTCACTAGCCAAGTTACTAGACTTACTACTAGCCAAGTTACTAGACTTACTGTCTCACTAGACAAGTTACTAGACTTACTGTCTCATTAGCCAAGTTACTAGACTTAATCTCTCACTAGCCAAATTACTAGACTTACTACTAGCCAAGTTACTAGACTTACTGTCTCACTAGACAAGTTACTAGACTTACTGTCTCACTAGCCAAGTTACTAGACTTTCATTAGCCAAGTTACTAGACTTAATGTCTCACTAGCCAGGTTACTAGACTTACTGTCTCACTAGCCAAGTTAATAGACTTAATGTCTCACTAGCCAAGTTACTAGACTTACTACTAGCCACGTTACTAGACTTACTGTCTCACTAGACAAGTTACTAGACTTACTGTCTCACTAGCCAAGTTACTAGACTTTTTGTCTCATTAGCCAAGTTACTAGACTTAATGTCTCACTAGCCAAGTTACTAGACTTACTACTAGCCAAGTTACTAGACTTAATGTCTCACTAGCCAAGTTACTAGACTTAATGTCTCATTAGCCAAGTTACTAGACTTACTGTCTCACTAGCCAAGTTACTAGACTTACTGTCTCATTAGCCAAGTTACTAGACTTACTGTCTCACTAGCCAAGTTACTAGACTTACTACTAGCTAAGTTACTAGACTTAATGTCTCACTAGCCAAGTTACTAGACTTAATGTCTCATTAGCCAAGTTACTAGACTTACTGTCTCACTAGACATGTTACTAGACTTACTGTCTCATTAGCCAAGTTACTAGACTTACTGTCTCACTAGCCAAATTACTAGACTTACTACTAGCCAAGTTACTAGACTTACTGTCTCACTAGACAAGTTACTAGACTTACTGTCTCACTAGCCAAGTTACTAGACTTACTACTAGCTAAGTTACTAGACTTAATGTCTCACTAGCCAAGTTACTAGACTTAATGTCTCATTAGCCAAGTTACTAGACTTACTGTCTCACTAGACAAGTTACTAGACTTACTCATTAGCCAAGTTACTAGACTTAATGTCTCACTAGCCAAATTACTAGACTTACTACTAGCCAAGTTACTAGACTTACTGTCTCACTAGACAAGTTACTAGACTTACTGTCTCACTAGACAAGTTACTAGACTTACTGTCTCACTAGACAAGTTACTAGACTTACTGTCTCACTAGCCAAGTTACTAGACTTACTGTCTCATTAGCCAAGTTACTAGACTTAATGTCCTATTAGCCAAGTTACTAGACTTACTGTCTCACTAGCCAAGTTAATAGACTTAATGTCTCACTAGCCAAGTTACTAGACTTACTGTCTCACTAGCCAAGTTAATAGACTTACTGTCTCACTAGCCAAGTTACTAGACTTACTGTCTCATTAGCCAAGTTACTAGACTTAATGTCTCACTAGCCAAGTTACTAGACTTACTGTCTCACTAGCCAAGTTACTAGACTTACTACTAGCCAAGTTACTAGACTTAATGTCTCATTAGCCAAGTTACTAGACTTGATGTCTCACTAGCCAAGTTACTAGACTTAATGTCTCATTAGCCAAGTTACTAGACTTACTACTAGCCAAGTTACTAGACTTACTGTCTCATTAGCCAAGTTACTAGACTTAATGTCCTATTAGCCAAGTTACTAGACTTAATGTCTCACTAGCCAAGTTACTAGACTTACTACTAGCCAAGTTACTAGACTTACTGTCTCATTAGCCAAGTTACTAGACTTAATGTCTCATTAGCCAAGTTACTAGACTTAATGTCTCACTAGCCAAGTTACTAGACTTAATGTCTCATTAGCCAAGTTACTAGACTTACTACTAGCCAAGTTACTAGACTTACTGTCTCATTAGCCAAGTTACTAGACTTAATGTCCTATTAGCCAAGCTACTAGACTTACTTTCTCATTAACCAAGTTTCCCTCAGCTTAGCACACGAGCACTTCACCTGACCCACTAGCCAGAAGAACACTCGGTCATGGAGGGTGGCCGCGCAGAAGGTGGTGGTACTGGTTTCGTCAACAGGACACCTCGACGGCGATGGTGACAGGCCCTCTACGTCATGTCCTCCATGACGTCTTGTGTATTTCTAACAACCACGAAACAGATTCTCTATACAGTCTTAATGACGTCACTTCACAACCGCTTAGGCACAACGTCAATTCTACAACAACAACAAGAACAACAACAAATAGAATCTATATAGCTCCTTCCCTTCATTTTAAATGAGGCTTTATGCACTTACAAAACAAGAAAAAAAACTCTATAGATATGAAAAAATGTAGAATCTTATCATCCTGCAAACCAGGCGTCTCATTCAAATGTCCAGGGAAAACGTAGTTTAAGTATAAAGTTTATTGATGTTTGTTTTATCAGCAGTACCTGAACCGGACTGGGCATCAGTTTGAAAGCTGGTATTGACAAATTGATGAAATAATGTATGCAGATTCTACTACACTTTGATTATAAAATTTATGGTAATTTACACGGCCTTTATAATTATTCAGTGATTGTAAAGATTGCTGCATAAATAAAATTTGATAGCTAAACCTGAAAGAAAACATCACAGAAGACTTGTTCATTTTATCAATAAGGATCTTTCAGAACCTAAACACGCAGTGAATGTTATTTCAAGGTTCGTAATGTTCTCGCAGGTGTTGACAGGAAGTGTAGTCCCACACACGTCACAAAGAACTACAGAGCTGCCTTGCTTTGTAATTGTTCAGTTTTCAGAAAGTATGTGTATTATGTTATTTCAGAAACCAGGATGAAACAAGGTGTTATAAATCATGGAACACAGAGCGCAAGGAGAGCCGCTAGACCGTGACACGTGACCAGCTCACGAGGAGCTGCAGACAGTAGATGACACAGACAGGAGGGCGTTAATTGTTCTCAGCATATCCGCCTTTCTTTCTGACGTAATAGATGAAACTTTCAGTCATACACGCGCACACGCAAGAGGTATTCGGACACCCCCCCCACACACACACACATTTGGACACCATACACACACACCCACCCACCCAACACACACATGCGTATACAGGTATTAGGACATACACACACACGCACACACACACACACACACACACACACATGCATGTACTCGGACACACACTCTTACTCTCACACACACACACACACTAAGGTGACCAGACGTTTCGGGAGCAAAAGCGTGCCGAGCATGGTGTCGTCACCAACAAAGAGCCCCGAAAAAGAGGGAGGAACCTTTCCTCTAACTTTGCCGAGCAGTGGTGCTTTCAACAACAGATCTGTCCACGCCACTACAGTATTCCATTTTAATAAAAATACAAAAAACGGTATTTAAAATTTAAAATGTTCCTACGAACTACTCATCTACAACTCAGCCAACTTTGCGGACGCGTAGGCGCGGCGCTGTAACAAATTATCGTGCCTACGATGGTCCTGCACCTTCGTCATTTTTGCGAGGCTGAAACCGTACTTCGTAGACACGTGAATCTCCTTGTAAAGTGTCGGTTATTGCAAGATAGTGTCATAGATGTTTTCTCAAGGACTTCCTGAATTTTCGTTGTCAAAGTTGCACTTCACAATTAAAAGTCCTTTCAGTGTTTCTACCTTTAAAGACCAACCTGAATGGTTTGCGTAGTTTCCAGATATCGGTAGATACAGGCAGGCAATATAAAACTAACCTGTAAATTTTAGCCTTCAAAACCCATCCGCGAATGAATTATCCGTTACAATTCACACCTGCGATGAACAAGCGCCGCTAACAGTGTACTACGTCACACTAGTGCAGTATTCACAACATGGCCAGCCCTCAACACCTAATAGAGAGAGAGAGAGAATGAGCAACAGTTATTCAGACGTTGAAAGTCTGCATTTCTCGTGGTTCTGAAAAACTCACACTTAAGCACGAGAAATGCTGACTTCGGAATAATCCGAACTATTGCTCATTCTCTCTCTCTCTGTCATGGGCGGGTAGGGAGGAAAGTTGATGCCACTGGGAGGTGGGGGAACTCCCACAACCGTGTCCAAAGAAGCTGACACCTTAGGAGGGACGATCAGACGACCACCGCCATCGCCGTGCAAGAAGACATTGACCGACCTTTTAGATGAAAGCCAGAAAGCGCGACAATGGCTGTCCCACCTGGACATTCTATGAGCGAGCGGGACACGTGGTCAAAGGCGGGACCTTAACACACACACACACACACACACACACACACACACACACACACACACACACACACACACACACACACACACACACACAGGTATTCTGACACACACACACACAAAGCACACATACACATACGTATACAGGTATTCTGACACACACACACACACACACACACACAGGTATACAGGTATTCGGACACACAACACACACTCACACATACACACATACGTATACAGGTATTCGGACACACACACACACACACACACACACACACACACACACGTATACAGGTATTCGAGCACACACACACGCTTACGTATACAGGTCTTTGGAAACACACACACACACACACACACACACCCACATGCATATACACATAAAAACACCCCAACAAACACATATTAATAAAGCAATACCAGATTTTATTAACAACAGCAAATAAGTGGTGTTATAAAAGAAAACAAATAGTTATGTACGAAAAACAAGAAAGAAGAAAATAGTGACTAAAAAAACAAAAAATGAAAGAAAATAGGAAGAAAGAAAATATGAAGAAAGAAAGCCCACTTCACCACAGAACACATTCAGTCATAAAGACAATCACAGAGATTGTCACAGGGCATTCACAGTGAGCACAGAATGGCACAGACACACAGATGGAGTCAAAAGAAACTTTTCTCTCGTAATGAAAATTACTTTGAGCAGTTTATTATTTTTAGAGAATTTACTAGGAAGGCCTTCCTGTATTCCACTGTAGTCTCAGCATCATCATTCAGAATCCTTCTCAGAGTTCGGCTGTATCTGTATTCACATGTCTTTTGCATGTATAAACAGTCTCACAAATTTCACGGGACTAACTGATGTCGGTGGGAATTTATAAAGGTTATTATTATTATTATTATTATTATTATTATTATTATTTATTATTATTATTATTATTATTTCAAAATACAATTTGGAAAGAGAAGGCGAGAACGAGGGACGTGCAGTCTTAGTCCTTAAAAACACTGTTGTAATAATCGTGTATTAATAAACTATTACTATGTTTGCAATATGTCCAATGTTTCTGCAATTAATCATCATTTTGTATGCTCTGCAGCAGTCGCACT
Organism: Marisa cornuarietis; assembly: GCA_004794655.1. Classification (NCBI taxonomy): domain Eukaryota; kingdom Metazoa; phylum Mollusca; class Gastropoda; order Architaenioglossa; family Ampullariidae; genus Marisa; species Marisa cornuarietis. The sequence continues at coordinate 8,005,039 of SMMW01000010.1, read as the reverse complement.
GGCCATGACCATGATGGGCATATAACCAAGGAAGATGTAACAAGAGAGAGAAAATGAATGAGAAAGAGAGAGAGAGAGAAAGACGAGAGAAAAAATCGTAAGAAAAACATTTTGTTCTTTGAAAGTAATGCTTTTAATTTGATTTAATTAAATTAAACACTTAACGCGCAGCATTTCAACCAAAATATGTTGCACTCTCTGCGTTGACCAACAATTAAAAAAACACAGAAAAATGAAATTATAATAAAACACTTGCTAACAGTGACATGCTATGAAACACAAAGCATACTCAGCCAATAAAATATATAAATTATATAAATATATAATAAATAAAATATATAATCAACAGGCATAAAATTAAAATAAAAAAATTAGTATAAAATGCATTTGACTAATTAAACACTTTGTAAAACAAATTGCATCGATGCATAAAGGCTACAAAAAAGTCAAGCATAGTATTTTTGTTAAAGTTTTGTGTACTGCCTTTGATCCTGAATAATGAATGTGGTAGGGAGAGAGCTGAGTTGTTTGTAAACACAGAAGGACAACATACGGTATCCGCATGTATCTGTCTTTGTAGGTGGGATGGACAGAATGGGCGAGTCACAAAAGGAGCGGAGGTTTCTAGCAGAAGTGTAGACAGACAAGAGAAGTAGACGGAGGACAAGCCAGTAAGAAATCGGTTGCAGAGAACTGAGAGACTGAGAGTTTATAGTCAGTCCTTACTTTAATGTGTAGCCAGTTGAGTGCAAGCAGGAGTAGTGCTCCATGTTGAGATTTGCGAGCTTTGGAGAACGAGATGAACAACCGAGTTCTGAACTTCTTGAAGTTTGCGAATTAAGTTCCGTGAACAGCCTACAAGAAGAGAGCTCCAGTAGTCTAAGTTAGATAGAACGAAAGAATAAAAGAAAATTTTAGTAGTTGGAATGAAGACAGTATGGCAAATAAAGCTGATCTTGCTATGGAGTTTGTTGTAAGTAGCACTATAATTACATCTTTGCCCATCGTCATTTAGACTTGGATTCTTTCTTCTAGACTTATTCCTACCCCACTTAGATAACTGCAGCCAGAAATTTAATAGCTCAAAGAATATAAAAGTGATGATATCTGTTGATTTTCAAACGAAGTAAAGGACCGTCAATCTTTCCGTTGACAAATAGTCAGAATATGCTCGTCTAAAAAGATTTTTTTTTTACTCGAATAAAAGTGACACACAAAAAACCCCCCGTTGTATTCGTTTATGCAAACTTAAACGGAAAACGACGAACACACCCTGAAGCCATGATAAATGATAGCCGTGTGTCGGGAGAGCTCACGAGACAGCTAAGTTTGTAAGTACGTGGAGGGCACGTAACGGGACAACACCGTGTGACGTACGAACGAGGGCTGTGCGCAGTCTCCGTGATGAAGGATACTTTGTGTCTCCCAGTAACCATTTCCCACCCCAAGGCGTTTTACAGAAAACATGACATTTTCTGATTTTTTTTTCATGCAGCTCCTAAGATGACGACTGTAAGACAGGTAAATGCAAATGGCATCGTGCATTACTTCTCCCTCATCCCTCAATCCATCACCACACCCCCTCCTCGCAACGACCTACCCATCCACTCACACAATAGTCGATCTACACTGGATGTATGATGTGGAGGGTTTTAGCAGGTGGAGGTAAATATATCGTAACATTTTTGTTGCTTTATATTGACTTACATTCTTTTACCTGGCGGGGGGGGGGAGTCGGGAAGTCGATTCTGCGTTCATATCTAGGGCCTAATGGACAGATACACTTATCAAAACATCAGATTTATCCCCACGTAAACAACAAAAACTTGTCTCCTTTTTTTTCTTCTTTCTTTTTTTCAGATTGGTTGACATGTTCTTTTCAAACCTGTTTCAGGTGCTTCACGGATTGCAATTTTCTCGCAGGTGAAGGCCGTGTAAACACGAGCTGATGAAATCGTTCAGGGCTTGACTAGGAGGACAGCACCTTTCGTCTGACTGGGGGGCAGGTGAATACATCTTTAGGGTTGAGGATTTTGAAACACCTTTGACGGTTACTGGCGGCAAGGGCTTAACTTTTGGCTACTGGGTTGTGATGGACCCGATAAACTCAGAAGACTACCTCGGGGCAGTATGGCAAGGTTTTTTGCTTTTAGAGCCTTCTACAGTTATCATCGTGTGTGTGTGTGTGTGTGTGTGTGTGTGTGTGTGTGTGTGTGTGTGTGTGTGTAAAGGCGTGCAACCCCTGTTTGTGTTATAAAACACACGGTCATTATTAATTTGAATAGAAAGCCACTGCAGTAGGACGAGATAACAGTCGCAGTAGTCAAAGGTTTGTCAGTTGTTTGTCCACCCAAGGCTGTTTTATTCGAAGCTGTGTTCTGCAGTCTCCTCAGGCAGAGCCATGGCGAAACATACCCATTCTGCCTGAAAAAATGTAGGCGAATTCTGACTCCCCAGGTGGGATAGGTTTGAACATTGTAATCAGCAGAAAATGTCTTTTTTCAGTAGTCTATCCATGTGATAGATCAGGGGTTAACACAACCTCATTATACATTCGTTCCACCAGCGGACGTTACAATGAAGTCAGAAGAGCAGTACTGAAAAGCAGCATTTTTAGTAATCCAAATTACTAACAAAAACTTATTCTCGACCAAAATAGTAAAACATTTCTAAAACAAAAATATCTCTGGATGCGAGAGGAAAGAAATATTTGACATGCCTCTGTACATCCAAAGAAAAAAACCATGAACTTCACCGGTCCACTCATTCAAATACTTCAAAACAATTAAACAACAACATATCACATGATCGCTTCAGTAACGGCGTCAGAGCACGTTAAACAATAATAAATAAGTTGTAGAGTTGAACACAAGTTAATTAAATGATTGTTGTTTGAAAGACGTTAGTGGTCTTGTGGGCACTGACAAACAGCATAGGCAGGTGGTGTCACTTCAAAACAAATGTAAACATGTAAACAAATAAGTTAACACGACGAAAGTGTTTAAAAAAATAATAATCTTATATTGTGTCTGGTTGTAGCCAGAAGCTATTCACTGCGCAACAGACATGCACACAATGCAGTCAATCTGTTAGGTATGTTTGGGAAAAAGAATGCACTAAGGTATTTCTTTAAAGTCCCATGTATCTGTGTACTTGTAGGAAACTCACGACTGTGGGTTTAATTAGAGCTTACCAAAGCTGGAAGAAAGAACTTTGGAATTTCGAGAATAAAGGCATCCTGAGATCTGATACCCCGGATGGTTTATAAGGGTGATAGCTTACATTGATGATACTGGTGATGGTTTATAATGGTAAATAATAGATAGGCAGTCAGGAAAGTTATCAAGTAAGTGGAAGCACTGAAAACAAAGGGAGGCCAATTTGTATTCCATGCCTTAACTGGAAGCCATTGAAGCCTCCTACAAAGCTCAGTGGAAAATTCATGGCAAGTCCAAGGCGGAACAATGTGAGGAGCATAAAGATGACATAGCCGATGGCATCAAATCCCGCAGATAAGTCAAGAAGGAGACTAATGAGACATCACCATATTCAGATGCATTCCAGTGATCGTTGACTGTTCTACAACTGACGATAAGCCAAAAGGTAAGAGTTGACAAGATAAATGTAGCCTCCGCGTGAACTCGGAACTGCTGCATGACAACTCGTTTAAGTACTTCTGAGAGAAATCAGAGATTAGACCCTGGTCTGTATTTTTTTTTAAATTCACAGTTCAGCTTGGCCTTCTTAAGAAGGGGCCTTATCACTGGGTGTTGAAAAGAGGAATGATTTCAGACAAAAGAGGAGGATTTAAAATAGATGTTGTTCTTGGTAGAAGCTTTTATAGACATTGGAAGAAAATATAGTGAACAGGGTCGAGTTCGCAAGATTTCTTGGGCATTTGAAAAATTTAATAGGGTAACAGCAAATATGTCGAATGTAGCTGTAGGCTGAGCAAAAACATTAAGATCTTATCTGATTTCGGTCCAAGCTAAGACCGTAAGACCCTACCTCCTAGCACGTGGACATAATTTGCAAACCTATGAAGAAGAAAAACATATGGACGTCCATCTCTATTTCACACGCACGCACGCACGCACGCGAACGAGAAGCCACAAAGAAATCAGCACGCAAATATGGGACTAAGAACACACACATACACATCAATAAATAAAAAGGTACTCACACGTGCACACACACACACACACACACACACACACACACACACACACACTTAGACGTGGACAAGAAACCTCCTCACTCCCTAAAACACAAACACATACACAAACACACAAAATCAGAAGCTGCACGCACAGACAATCACACACACACACACACACACACACACACACACACACACACACACACACACACAGACACACACACACACGGAGAGCACGCTTACTATATTGTCACATTTTCACGTGCATTGAACTGACTTCACCGCAGAGTTGTCAAAGAGACAGAAACTTCACATCACAAGAGTGGCAGGAGGTGAGGACGCTCGTCCTGTGGGTGTCCATGTCTATACTTCAGTTACTAGTATCTCCAGCTGGGTATATTTGCGTGTAGATGTTATCGTAATATTCATATGTTAAATAACATACTTCTTTTATCACGCAAACACAACCGGTCATTAACAAGACACAAGGTCCTCTTGATTTGTTCGTCTGTGAACTGTTACTTAACAAGTAACAAGTGCCATTCCTTTCTGAACTGTTTTTAGAGGCAGGAACCACTATGATTCCTGACATTACATAGACACAGACATTACAACTAGTGACGTGTAATTCATTTATACACTAACATTACAACCAGTAGCCACCTCCTTTCATTTTTGCACCGACGTTAGAACCAGGAATCACCATCAGCCTCTGCGTAACACAGACATTACAATCAGTAATCAGTGTCATTCGTGTTTTGCTGACATTACAAGCAGCGTCACTCGATTATGTGTTGGCATTATCCGTGATATATCGCTGGAATTCTTGAATATAAAACACAAACTCAGTTTATTCACTTCTCCGTTACTTGACATACGATGTTAATCATCTCTGCTCTGAGAGTAGCCTTTGTCACTTATGTTCTTTAATGACACTGCAACCCGGTATCAATATTTTGGCACTGCACAGTGTCGGTTATGTCTTAACTGACTGCAATGGGTGTAGATCATTACTGGATTGACAGTAACCAGTCTTAACTGACAATGCAGTCTGAGTTAGTCACTTCCGCATCGTCGTTCATTTTCGTCAGTTGACTCGGGATAGTCCCGGTCCCTCGTTTCTGGGTGAGATTGACTTGTCCCCCATTTCCCACAAACTAGACACTTTCCAACCCTCCTGTCCTGGCAGTGTCAACCATGTACAGACTCTGACGACGCTCCAGGTTTGCCTGCTGGCGCAGCTTGTTGGCGAAGAAGGACGGGGCATGGTTCTTGGCGTACAGCACCGACCGCCGTCGCTGAAGCTTATAATGTTTTCGCACAGTGCGATAGCGCTCGTCGAACACCTTGTCGTACTGTGGCTTATGGACGATTTCATCGCTTTCGTCTTCGTTATCCGAGTAGTCGGGTGCACTCTCGACATCCTCGAGGGTCTGGCGGTCCGCGGGGGTGGTGGTAGTCGTGGTCCTGATCGTGCCGGTGGCCGTTTCCTGGTCAAAGTCATCCTCATCGTCATCCATGTAGTCCGGCGCGAGGTCAAGGTCGCCGGGAGCAGCGGCGGAAGTCAGTTTCTTGGCTTCCTCGATCTTGGCCAGCGCCAGGTCCTCCTCGTCCTCGTGGAAGAAGTTGAGCTTGGTGGAGGCGATCAAGTGCATGAACGTGCTCCACCGGTGGCTCAGCATGCCGACGGACTGCGTCAGGAGCAGCAGAGAAAAGATGGCCAGCGCCATGGTGGAGACCGGCTCGTATTTTCCGGCGATGTAAAAGGTGTCCTTCAGCACGTCCATCTGCATCTTGAGCTGCAGCAGCACCAGCGTGAACATAAAGTTGATCAGCATGTATGCGAAGACCACGTTGTTGCGAGCCTTGACGAGATCCTTGGCGATCTTGTCCTCCTTCTTGGCATCGGCTTTCCTCGGGACCAGGTACTTCTTGAGGAGAAACTCCCAGAACTCTTTTTCCTTGACATCTATACTATCCACCACTGATCCAGAGATAGAGCTCTTTAAATCCTTGGCCCAGTGGTTTACATCAATCTGCACCAGTGGCTGTTGTGTCGATGTTGCCCGGGGTGGAGCTTGGCTTTGAACTGTTGAAGATATCATTTCTGGCACTCGATTTGAGGCCTGGGGCGGTGAATCACTAGCTTGCTGTTGAGGCCCTCCAGTCTGCGTCAATTCTTGCTTGATGCCGATCATGTTTTGGACGAACGCCTTGATATCCTGAAGAATCGCATTCAAGCCTAGTTTCTCGAAGAGCTTGTACAACTTCCCCTTCTCCTGCTGCTGCTCTGCCAGCACTTCTGCAGGTGGCGCCACCTTGTTCGCGTCCTCTCGGGTTCCCCACGAAACTACGTGGAGGTTGCACAGGAAGAAGACAGTAAGAAATACAAATGTAGACGGGACAGTGATGTAGTAAAGAATGCCATTGACCAGACAGAAGATCTCGTTCGGGTGCAGGAAACCAGCAACGACAAAGATGACTGCGACGCAGACGAGGAATAGGACGGTGGGGCTGTAGATGGAGGAGGTGGCGATGTTGATGATGGTGCCTACCGTCACCAGCAGCATGACGATGGCGTACACCGACGACAAGATGGCCGCCACATTGATCTGCGTCTCCGTCTTGGCCTTGAGACACAGTAGAACGTAGAGAAAGACTGGCACCACGGACAGCAAATAGGACTTCCACAGGTCGATACCCAACACGGCGCTGTAGGAGCCGGCAATCATGTACACGATAGTTCCTGGGGAAGGCACAGAAACATTTAACCATACTTTAATTCGCAGTCTCTCTCTAAACGTCCTTCTTAACCGGAAAAAGGTCGTCGTTTGAACATGATGTATCATAGTCCTGTAAAACTTTGCCAGACGTGCGTAGGGGCCAGTGGCACAACATGTTTCTAAACCTTAAAACTGTTCTAAAGAAGCAAAATCTCTTCTTTGCCATTAAGATGCATTGCACAAGAACATACAAAATATTGTACAGACAGGACGGAAAGTCAGACTTAAACAACTTTATCTTACTTAAAGCAGTTTTAGTTTTAAAAATTGTAAAATAGCGGTGTGCACTTTAAACTGATTATCTTAAACGATTTAAGGCCTAAAAGTGTTTAAAATTAGAAATGTGTTGTGCAACTGGCACCTGTAAGAAATTTGTTAAAAGACTTTGAAGTAGTTGCTTAATTTGCGGTCGGGTGGTGACAGAAACAGTAATGATGGTGTGGTAGTGTTTTGCTCCTGCTGTTGTTGCTGATGATGGCATTGTTGGGTGTACTGGAGATGACAGACACAGCGTTGATTGTTATGGTTCATTTATATATCACCTCTCTCCACTACCATGGGCAGTATCGATGGAATATGCATTCATACACGCACATTTACATATGAACGTACATAGACATACAAACACATATGCACATATGCTATTGTAGGTTGTAATGATTATGAAGATAAATGCTGAAGTAATTGCTGCTATTGTCTCTGATGATGTCTATGACGGTGGCAAGGACAACGACAAAGATAACGATACTGAGAACGACGATGGTGAGTATGAGCTGGAGGAAGAGCAAGAAGATGGTGAAGATGAGGAAAGGACGAGAAAGATGAGGAGGAGGACGATGAGGGTGATAATAATAAGGACGATAAGTAGTATAAGGGAGATAGAGGGATTGGGCTGATAAGAATAATGAATAGTATCAGGAGAACGGGGATGATAAAGAAGAGAGGCGAAGGACGATAACGTAGATGATGATGATGAAGAGTAGGAGGAAGAGGGGAAGGAGCTGAAGGAGACTGACGGGAAGAACGAGGATGAGAGGAGACAACGACGACGACGACGACGACGACGAAGATGATGATGATATGAAAGAGGATAAGGATGAGTGGTAGAATGATAATGATTAGGAGGAATAGGAGGAAGGTGGGGGAGAAGTATGAGTACGATGACTTGTGATTACAACCACAATTCAAAGCCATCTTCTCGAATTTTTTGCCAGTTCCACTTTGTAGAGCAAGAGCTCGTTTCCAATAAAGCCACATCCAGCACCCAGCCCACCCACTGCCTAAAGCTCCCGGTGTCTCGGGTACTCACCCGGAGCAATGATGCTGGAGGCCAGAAGAACAAACTGGTACATCATGAAGAGGACGCTGATGTTGTCGTTCATCTTGACGGTGATGCGCCAAGACCCAATCAGGTCGATGATGTTGGCCAGGGTCGAGGGCGACCAGCGCCTCCGCTGGATGTAGAAGTCGTGGAACGTTTCAGGGGCGAAGGTCAGAGCGTCGGCGCCTGCGCAGTACTCGATCTTGTAGCCCTGTTGCAGCAAGAGGGTGCACAGCCAGCGGTCCTCGCCCTGCTCGTACTGGATGTAGTGGATGGCTTCGGTTGGCTCCGTGGTGTACATCCGCATCACATTGTCGTCCATCAGCGCCGAACCGCGGAACAGCGAGAAGCAGCCTGTGCAGGTCAAGGCCGTGAATGCAACCTTCGTGATGCCAGGATTGTCAGAAAGAAAGAAAGAAAGGAAGGAAGGAAGGAAGGAAGGAAGGAAGGAAGGAAGGAAGGAAGGAAGGAAGAAACGAAAAAGAATTTGAAGAACAACAGTAAGAATTTATGCGCCTTAACTTACTTGATAAAAGTATTTACCTTTCCCGCATGTTGACGAAGTCAGAGAAAAAGATGATGTGTGCAGACATACTGAATAAAGTGATTTTATTTCTTCAACTGTCAGGTTATCCTAAGTAATGTATCTCCCATGTAGGTTGAGATGTTAATGTTAAGCAAGCTAACATGGGAAAATGAACGTTTCGTATACGGTTGGTTAACAACTTTGATTATAGAAACCCGCTAGACCCAGCATAAATAAACTGGCACTGTTACTGTGTCTGGCTTCAAATAATTAGGATGCATAATTTGAAGAATGTAGCTAAGGAATTAATGGGCGGTTTTTACTCGCCTGATACCGGCTTTTGAGTTTTATCCCTCCACCTCCTTCAGTTTTCCCAGCTAAAACCACATTCCGCTGAAAAGGGAGGTAATTCAAATTTCCCCAAAAGACTAAATGCTAAATCCGCATTGATAGCTTCCCTTGAGTTCCGACGCGTACTGTGGTAATGGTTAATATTCGTCATTAATTTAATATTTCAAAGACTATAATTTTACTAACTCTAAGTAATAGTGTAAATTAAATTGTCAACGAAGACGCCAGAACTGTCATCCCTCAACAAGATCCTAATTCCATCTCCATGACTGGATCGTATCAGAAATCTTCTTGTCTATTTTATATGTCGGACTGTGGTGTTGTCAAGCTTCAGTTGCGTGTCAGGAGAGTCTTACCTGGACAGCACAGAACACAGCCGAAGACATGCTCCGTGGCTTTCTGAAGCCAGTGTCCTACCGCGTACTCGAACTGCTGGTACCAGATCATCGGCCCATCGCCGATAGGGTGGATACGACCGCACACTGCAGCAACCTTCTTGTTTTTCTTCATCCTGTCCAGCAGCAAACGAACCGAGTCTGGCCGGAAGTCCACGTCGCCGTCTAGGGTCATAATGAAGATATTTTCTGCCTAAAAAAGAAATGTTAGTGATGGTAGTCAGGACGGACTCGATTCATTACGATACACAAACTCAAACAACGAGCAGATTCTGTTACTAGATTGTATTGGGAAAAATAAACATTCACTGGCGTCAGATGATTGCAGCATTTGATTGGCTTTTTAGTGGCTAATTATTTGAAGTGAACATTACATTGTACGACCTTTTCAATCTGAGATATTAGATATTCTTACAGGGGGCTTTCAGCAGGCACCTTTTAAAAGATAGCCTGCTTGTCATCAGTTGTCATCTTGGCTGCCCGACTCTTCAAAGAATTTGATAAGCATCACAACTGGACTTTTTAACGTTTGTTCTTCGATGCAAGTCAACGTCTTATTCTCGAAAGTAAATGTTTACATTTGGTAAGAACAGGTTAACATCAGTTATCATATGATATCATCGCTGCAAATGTTCTACTTTGTGTGGGGAAAGAAAATCAACAGGAGATGTCTCAGAACTTCCTGTGTAGGTGTATCTTACTGATCTGAAGTAAAACCTGCAATATGATTAAAGGACTAGTGGGGTACAAAATGTTTTTCTAATGTAAAGCTCAGTATAGGATACTATGTCCCCCAAATCTGGGTGAATAACCCTTTTCCATTCTCGCTACATACGCATATATATATCATCAGGCACAAACACTGGTCTAAATATTTATTTTATATATATTTATATATATATATATATTTATTCTATATATTTATTTTATTTTAATATTTATTAAATTTAAAAAATTTAAAAAAAAAAAAAAAAAATTGAGGAAGAGCAATACATGGAACCAAACAAAGAAACACAATACACCACCACGGTACACGTGGCAGGACCCCTAAACACTGGCAACAAACGGCACCAGCAGCAGCAGGAGGAAAGAGGGCAGCAGCACTGTAACGACTCATGCAAACTTGGCAGACCAATAATGGATGAAGAGGGCACAAATACAATACACCACCCATGCAGACTTGGAAAACCTAAACACCCACAAAAATAGAGGGCACGCACAGAAGTGAAACCACGCATCAGGCACCACAAAACAGCAACCCTTTCCCCACACTCCCCAAAGACCCCATCCCCCACAGTGCGAAATCACCGAGAGGTGGAAGCACTTTCCCTTTCAAAACCAACAACAACAACAACAACTGGTCTAAACTGTGACATCACATTAGCCTAATGAACAAATGTTCTCATGTGTAGAGATATTATCACACACTGTGATTTACCTAAATAATATAATGCTCAACCAATAATACTTTACCCAAAATATTTTCTTGAACTGTGCTTTACTCAAAATTACCGTGCACTGTACCTAAACCAAAAATTACCGTGCACTTTGCTTTACCCAGTTATTAGAAAAAGCTTGAAGTTCACTAGTTCTTTAGTCCTTTAACTAAACAGTCATCACGATGTTTAACTAAACATCGTGATGTTTTCGATCTTCAATGGCCTGCCTGTGAGGGCTCCCACCTCCTTCCAACGACAGAAAAGGAGATAGAAGTAGGTCCCTTTGCTAGGAGATACTCTATCATGTAATCGCTTTCTTTCGTTACGGACTTCCAGCGGTCTGTAGCTAATGTATTCACTCTAAACTTCGTCATGGTACTCTATAGGTAATCATCTAGTTGCTCTAAACTCTCTTTCCTCACAATCTTCTAAAAGTACTCTAGATGGTCATATAATGTTTCTTGGGCAGATGTGTCGTCTTACCTGACGGACTTTTTCAGGCGGCAAGTTATTTAAGATGGAGGTGGTCTTTCGAAATTTCGGTCTGTGCGTTCTCTTTTTGGAGTTATCGTGCGCCAGGATGTCATCGACGGTGTCATAGTCACCCATCAACTTGAAACCCAGCAAGTAGTACAGGTACAGAATCTGAAAGCACAGGTAAAACTGTTTACACCCAGGGCCAAAGCAGATTTTCATGGTCACAGACAGGTGGCATGGGGATTAAGACATTGTTAGCATTAATTCTTCTGCCCTCAAGATCAATCCTAACTGGACAAAATATTAACGAACATTTGACTAAGTTTGAAATAGTTTTTAATATGAAGGATATGTACAAACGTTTCCAGAGATCAAGCGTTCGTTCATATTTTTCGGGTTAAAAAAGGACCGAATTATGATTTTGTGATCTTTCTCGCAGTTGCAGCTGCTTGTGTTGTCCTTACCTAGTTCTGCATAACAAAGGAAAATAATCTGAGGTACTTTCATCACCAAAGTGAATGAGGAATAATATGCCTATTGCTGCCTAAAGGAGAAATAGATTGAGAAATGACATTACAAACGAAACAGTTGTTTAGTGCAGTTTTCCACCGAGTAGCTACGATAAACAGATTCCAGATAAAAACTTAAAAAAAAAACCAACAAAAACTGAATGTGCCAAATTCGAGATCCGAACCGAGGACCCACAATGCTCATTGTCTTGGTAACAAGTGACTTGCCGTTTTACCTCGGCGCCGCACGGACTAAATAAAACGAGGCAGAAGAATGATAATCAGGGCAGTGAGATGTTTGCCCACCTGTGACCAGCGCTTCCTGGCACGTATTTTTTCTTTGTCCTTGAGGTGCACGTGCATGTGTGTACCTCCGGGCAAAACCCAACTCATTCGTCCCCCAAAAGGAGTAGGTCGTAGGTGTGGAGGCGTAATGTCGATGGCTTGTTTTGCCACTGACCTGCACAGTTTGGTTAAGTCACTGATAAGAACTATTGAAGATTAAACTTTAATAATAATCAACACATTGTACAATAGGTAACCAGTAAAGCATTTCGCGCTGCTAGAAATATGTCTGCATATTCTTGAAACCATTGACCTGATTAAATCTGTGTTAGCAGGAAGGCATGACAAACAATGTGGCCACACTGCTTCCTGGACCTTTCTTGAGGGGTAAAGTGATGTTTTGATGAGCGCGAATTGGTCTTCTTGGCACCGTCTTAAATTTTACAAAATTAAAAAGTCAACTTTTCCCCTAAATCTCTAGCACATAGAAACTTTGTTACCTTTGCTTGCACAGTTCACTGACATCATAACAAGGTGAAAACAACCGACTTCGACATGACCAGTTAATTTTTTTTTTTTTAAACACTAACCTTTTCATCAACCTGAATGTGTAACTGCAGCAGTAAAGAAAAGGAGATATTAATTAAGGGGAGCTTACCTAATGGCTTCCGGCATGACTGCGACAAACTGGCGAACCCACTGATTTATGATCCGTTGTTTACTTTTGGGTTCAGTTTCAAACGCATCATCAAAGATGATGTGAACTGCAGAAATGGAAAAAAAAGTTGTGAAAAACTTTGCCGGCACTTTTCGGCTACCGTGATGTCTGTGTGTTAGCTCTGTGACTAGATCCTTATAAGGGATCATCATCGCGTGAGTTTCGTGTGTGTGTGTGTGTGTGTGTGTGTGTGTGTGTGTGTGTGTGTGTGTGTGTGTTGGTGTAGTTGTCACCGTCACATGTTAGTTAATAAATAATATTTTATAATTATAATAATTTGTAGGTCATGTGTAAGCAGTAGACTCAGATATAAGACAATCTGCGTGTTTAGTGACAGAGTGCGTGTGAACAAAGAAATATGTGCGTGCTTGCATGTGTGTGAACCAGGAAATTCGTGCGTGTGCATGTGCGTAAGTGTGTGTGTGTGTGTGTGGATGTGAAGTTTTTATTGACTCACTTTCAGCATCGTACAAATCACTGTTTTCCTCCTTGACATAGAATCTTTTCATGGCCATCTTTCTGGTGTAGATGTCGAAATCCACCCTGTGTACAAAACGGAGCAGAGCGAGAGTCTCGTGAACTTTTTGTAATAGCCCTATAAGCACTAAACTACACTCACCAACAACCACCATCTCCCCCACCCCTAAAAAAAAAAATCCCTAACCGTTCATTTGTCAAGATTTAAAAATACACTTTTGAAGGAGACGGGGAAGAAAAACTGACCTAAAGAGAGACTTCATCAGCTGCAGCATCTCCTGTCTGATTTCATGCCACATGGTGGCACAGATGTACACCAGGGGGCGCTCCCCGACGTTCTCGCTCTTTTTGCGGTCCGACTTCTTGTGCCGGTGCTGCCGGTCTGCGTTTTCTGCTTGGTCCTGGCGCCGAGAGCAGGCGAGGCAAATGTCAGGGAAGACAGGGTCGCGGTGGGGGAAGGAAAACAATCTGTACAAGCAAGCAGTGTACACGGTAAATCTGTGCAGTACAATCAAGCCACTGACAGTCTGTACAAAACAAGCAGTATATGCGGTAAATCTGTGCAGCGGAGGGTGTGTGTGTGTGTGTGTGTGGTGGTGGTGGTGGTGGTGGTCAGTGGGTGGGGGGAATGAGAGAGACCAACAGGCAAAGAGAGAGGTCGTAGGAGGCAAAGAGCGAAAACTGTGGGTCAAGGGCACGGCACGTGAGAAAGGTTTCTGTGTGTGTTTGTGTTTATAACTGTGTTTGTTTATATGTATGCATGCGTACGTGTTTGTTTATGTATGTGCATGCGTACGTGTGTGTGTGTGTGTGTGTGTGTGTGTGTGTGTGTGTGTGCGACAAGGGCTATTACAGTTGTTACTGTTTCAATGGAAACACTTTAGAATTAAACTGTCAGAGAGTCTCCAACATGAAATCAAACAGTATTTACTTTTTAAACATTCAACAGGAGACAATATATTTTACAAACTAAAACGAACAGAACTCCCTGAGATGCCATTTAGAGAAAACAAAAGGGGTGAAAATAGTGAATAACCTTTCATGCTTTGCAGTCCGTTCAACCTCGGGGAACCAAATGTGAGAGGTAATGACGACCGTGGACAGCCACACAACGCCCCCTAGCGTTAGCACGAAGAGAATGTGCGGCTCGGTGACGTCAACCGTGACGCAGACGGTGCTCCCTTCAAACCACTTGGACAGACTGGATGGCGTGCAGCCAGCCGCCACAGCCAGCGTAGCGGGCGCCACTAGCGCCACTGGCAGCGCGAAGGCGAACCTCTGCATGTACAGGCGACAGGCCAGGCCGGCCACGTAGCCAGACACCAGCACCCCGAGGATCTGCATGTACAGTAATCCGTACACCGTCCAGTGCGCCCTCAGCCTCGCAGAGTTGGCGAAGGCGTTGCCTAGAGACGCGAAGTAGACCCGCAGGTGACCCGAGAGGTCCAAGCCGTCCCGGTGGCGGTTTAAGCCGTAATAAAGGGACACGGCGATGACGATCTGCACAGGCGCGGTGCACACGTGACTAGTCAGGCGCATGCGCGACATGGACATCCTCCACCTGGACAGGTCTCTGACATGCGCGGCGCAGGGCTTGATCTCTCCGAAAGCAAAGTTTTCCCACCAGCCCACGGATACCCCCAGTATCACCACCAGAAGGGTCCAGAGTTCGGGCAGGGGTAGCGAGTGGGCGGAGGGCTTGAACCAGGCGATGATGGCGTCGTTGTAGAAGAGGAGCGGGATGGTGCCCAGCTGCACGACGACCGCCAGGACCAAGGCGCTGATGTAAAGGACGTGCCGGACCCTCGCTAACCGCCTCTCCTTGCGCTCTAGCCCCAGGAAGGTGAGCGCCCAGACGCCTCCACGTCGCAAAAATAGCGACGCGAGCTTCAGAATGGCGGGCACCTGGCAAACTGCTGTTCCCAGACAAACCGCTGTCAGAATGTTGACGGCGGGTAAAATCTTGAAGAGAAACACGCTTCGGCCGACTGTCCCCATGCAGTCGATGATACAAACCTAGTGAAAATGAATAGAATACAATATACTCTCCATCTATAGCAATCTCAAAGACGCACGATCCTAACAGAACACGTTAATTGATTTTGTCTTAAGGTAACGATCGCTGTGCAAGAAATAAATATGGTATAAGAGGCAGGAAGAGGTGAAGGCGGTAAGACAAGGAGAGAGCAACACTGACCACGATGAACGCCTTGAAGGTGGGCCAGTCCTTGCGACCAAAGATCACTCGGAAACAGCAGGCGATCCAGCCCAACAACAGGGGCAGCAACTGGCAGGCCAGTAGTCTAGCCGCTCCCAGACCATCCAAAAACTTAGACATCTCCATTTCTTTCGGATTGCCACCCATGACAATCTTTATTTCAAGCTTGTCCTGCGCCTGCATTAAAGACGTTTAGAAAGATCACGGACATGTCGCGATTGGACGGCTTGCAGACAATTTTTCCGTGTTAACTTCGAGAACGAGGATAAAGCACACATCTCATTCCGGTTTAACTATCAACATCAAGATGAAGAGCAGGTGACTCGAACTCTCGTGTTGATGGAAGTACAAAAACGCTCAAGCTTTATGGTCTGTTGTGTTTTCAGTTTATTGGCTCTAAGTCGTGGGAAGTGAAGGTCGAGGACTTTTGCCAAAAGAGAAAGAAAAACAAAAAACAAAAACAAAACAACAAGTAACTAATTAAGCAGTCCAGGTATACACGTCCTTAGAAAGATAAATACGACAGCTGCTGTCAGCTCGACTACATGATCTTCTCTGACTTAATCATTAAATATTTTGTCTCTTCATCCTCCATAGCAATTTTCTTTTCGGAGACGAAATCGATTGTCTTTTGTTACAAGGAACCTTTACCTCACTTTGATCTTATACAGAAAGAAGGTGACCGAAGAAAAGAGTTTAGTGAAAGACTATTTAAAGCTTAGAAAAAGTCAGAAGTACACAGAAGGAAGATTTCATCCTTACGTTCAGTAGTGGGCTCGCGAGCCATATTAAGACAAGTCTAGTCGTAAGACCAGATGCCAAGAGGACGAGAGCGAGGAGAATGTAGAGGATAAGCCGAACGATTCGTCGAACTTTCATCTCGAACTCCATCGAGTTTTCGTAATCTCGCTCCGTGAGGCGGAATATGTCGTAAGCCCTGCGCCATGACAACCAACGTCAATCAATGTTGGTGCAACACACTGAAATATGCATAAATATACACACAGACATACAAATGAACAAGTGGAGTTCGTTCACGCCCCACGGAAGTGGATCTTTTGATTGTGTCCAATCGAAATCAAAATTTGCTTTTTGGTGAAACCCGTGATGCGACACAAAGAAATACAAGGGAAGACTCACGGGTGCTTGTCCATCGTCTCCGGCGCTTCTTCCTCTTCACTGTTGGTTTCAGTCGGGTGGTCGCTGCCATCATCCTGCGCCGGGGGAGCGAAGGCCTCCTGAGGAGCCTCCTTTGACGTGGCTGAGGAAAATCCTGACGATGAATGCAAGGACTGCTTGTCAGGAGGGATGGTCTTCTTCGCGCTTGAATCCTCCCCATCTTTTGGCTCCATCTCCTCCTGTTTTGTTTAAAAAATATTAAAAAATAAATGGATGAGTGCAAGTGAGGTGATAAAAAATTTAATGTTGACATTTTGCATCTAACTGCGCCTTGACAAGACCTTCCAGATGAGGAAGAAGAATCGCAATAAATTTGGGTTTAACAACTTAATATCATTCAGCTTAATACATTTTTTCAAGTTTTAAAAGTGAAGGTAGGTTTTGTAAAGTTCAGTGATTCTGACTTGGGTTGAGGAATAACTCTATATTAGTTTTCCATCGTCATCATTATTATCATCATGTGTACATATGGTCGATTTGATTAATACTTCATTGTATTTGAAAAAAAATGTTAATCCTTAAAAGCTGTCATTTTCTCTGGCAGCCATCTTGTAACGGATGAAGGGAGCTGTCATCGTACATCATTATTAAATGATTTCCGATATTTAGCGCTGACAATACTACTGCTGGTGAGAATAAAATGCATTAAAATTTCTGATAAACACTGGTGCAGTAATGTCTCTTTATGCTAATAAGGTTTTAAAATCTGTTTTTATAATTTACTTTGCTGTTGTAGTTCATTATTTACACTACTGGTTTGTTTATCACGATCTGGTGTAGTTCATTATTTACACTACTGGTTTGTTTATCACGATCTGGTGTACTTCATTATTTACACTACTGGTTTGTTTATCATGATATGGTGTAGTTGATAATTTACACTACTGGTTTGTTTATCACGATCTGGTGTAGTTGATAATTTACACTACTGGTTTGTTTATCACGATCTGGTGTAGTTGATAATTTACACTACTGGTTTGTTTATCACGATCTGGTGTAGTTGATAATTTACACTACTGGTTTGTTTATCACGATCTGGTGTAGTTGATAATTTACACTACTGGTTTGTTTATCACGATCTGGTGTAGTTGATAATTTACACTACTGGTTTGTTTATCACGATCTGGTGTAGTTGATAATTTACACTACTGGTTTGTTTATCACGATCTGGTGTAGTTGATAATTTACACTACTGGTTTGTTTATCACGATACTGGTGTAGTTTATCATTTACACTACTGGTTTGTTTATCACGATCTGGTATAGTATATCATTTACACTACTGGTTTGTTTATCACGATCTGGTGAAGTTCATTATTTACACTACTGGTTTGTTTATCACGATCTGGTATAGTTTATCATTTACACTACTGGTTTGTTTATCACGATCTGGTGTAGTTCGTCATTTACACTGATATTTTGTCTAACATGTTGTGAGAACTTGCAAATGCTTTCATCGAAAAATGTTGTGGAACGTATGACCAGGTCTGACAAAGTTGTGTGTTAAAAGGTAACAGGAAACCAAATGGTTTTAGGGCGAATGTTTAAAATATTGTAACTTTGTTTGCCAGTACACTACCAATATCTTTGTCGGTACGATCGGGGGTTGGAAGCTTCGGCGCTTGAGAGGTAAAAACTACGCTGCCTCCCCCAAAGGCCCCTTTCCTATCCCACTCATTCAAATAATCTGCCCTAGCTTTCGATGAAATAGATAAAAAGCACACTCAATATCTATTCAATATCTACTCCTCGTGTTTCACCGCCCCTACTCCCCCCCCCAAAAAAAAACAACAAAAACAACACAGGGCAGGCAGACCTTGTGAAGTAGAGCGCGAACTTTGTTTGGCTTGGTACAGAATATTGGCATCAGCTGCGTACTTCCGTGTATAATGGGGAGGAATGATGTGACAATATTGCTGAAAATTAGCTGTGACACATACGACAGAAGCATAACAAACTATATATGCCTTTGCCTTCTGTGTAAAATGAAGCATTGCTCTTATTGGTAGTTCACATTTTTGGCGATAACAATATTTTCATGACAAAATCTATGAGATTACAGTCAATGCTTTCATTCCAATGCTTATCTAGGACTTATAAGTACTGGGCATTTCTTTCAGTGCGTTTATGTCCGTATGGTCTTTATCAATACCTTACGGTACTTAAGAAAAATGTTTATCCCTTTGTCTGTCTTTTTCTCCGGCTTCTGTCTTCTAGTGAATGAGCTGGGGTGTCATCGTACATTTCAAAAAGTTTTTTTTCCACATTTTTGGAACTAGACATGGCGATTATACAAGAGGAGACAACCTTCAAGTCATTGCTGTTTCTTGAACAAATAAAGTTACACTGAATGGTATAGTTTATTATTTATGGCTTATCTCACATATTCTCTCACCTCCAGTTACCCGTTTACATTATACTTCGAATACACTGGCACCCAAAAATCCACCCCCCACCTACACCCACACACACCCACATCCACCACACAAGCGCGCATACATAACAAATGCATACCATTTCTTTTAAATGTATTTCTCTGTACTAAAAAGACTACATAACTTACGAAAATATCCATACCATTATTTTCAAATGTATTTATCTGTACTTAAGAGACTAAACAACTTGCGAAAATCTCCATACCTTTACCCTCAAGATATCTTCGAGTTTGTCTCTGTGCTGTAGTTTCAGGAATACCTGTAAAAAGCAAAAAAACATGACAGCGATCGATCATAGTTGATGAACCACAACTATTCACATCAATTATATTAAAATCAAATGCATACACAAAACCTATCTGAGAGGAGAAAGGCGGTAATTATGAAGAAAGCTGCAGGTGAAGTTTATAAACAGGGGCTCGTGTAGCACGCATACGGCCTTGAGGGGGGGGAGTAATCTTTTGATTGAAATAATAAATACGGTGTTGTTTAGCTCAGAGCCCTAATGGCGCCGACTTGCTTGTTTATGTACATGCATTCCTGAAACGTGAGGCGATAGAGAGAGCGAGGGGTAAAATTTTGCACGTTAGAGGGTCAAGGGTCGCAGAAAGAGGACGTCCAGATAGAGATAGTGTTGGTATTGGTTGCTTGTCAAAGACGTCCCAACATTATGACGTTACAGAAAAAAACGACTTGCAATATGGTGGACTTCGTTGAAGAAAAGTGAGGACGACCTGACCTTGATAAATAAGACAGGTATGTCATTTTGGATTTGAAAAAAATAGTTTGAATGTCGGGTGGGTGGTGGGTTGTGGATGGTGGGTGGAGAGGAGACGACAAGAAGATATCACAGAAACGATACGGCAGGTACATATGGTAAAGTGGTACGACCTCGGTGTGGTACAACGTGAAAGTGGTACGACCTCTTGGATCTGGCACCAGGTTGACCGTTGTCAAGGCGGCAGAGAGGCAACAAAACTGTTCTTTCCCCATTTAAAATTGAGGCGTCGTATTGTGACGACTTTAAACAAGAGGCAGGAACCATGGACTATCAGGACATTGCACAGTAATGAAGCAAAATAGCCATTCGGAGCTTTGAAAAAACTAACAAAAGCACAATTTGACGCCAGTGAGACAATGGTCGTATAAATCAGCAAACGAAATCCAACATCCATAGAAAAGCTTTGCGGCTGCTAACAGGCGAGATTACTGATGTTCAGCTACTCATCGTTTATGAAAGCTTTCCATGTACCGTGACAAAGACACGAAGAATGACTATAGTTCACCGTCCAGACTTTCCATGTGCCGTGACATCACTGATGTACTGGTCAAAACAATGAAAAAGGCCAATTGGATAGTCATGACTACAGTCAGTACCAATAACGACATAGACAATAATATCGAATCGAAGGATTTCTTTATTCATTAAATTAAACAGTATCAGCCAATTTCATTGAAACAAATCATCTTAAAAACATGAACTTGAGCTTGAATTTGAGGCAACCCATGTTTTCTAAATTTAGAAAAGGGATATCAGAAAAAAGGTCTGCTGGCAGTGGCTGTTTTCTGTCTTAGAGTCCACAGAACAATGAACCTGCCCTTCTGTCTGATAGTTGACCGCTGGCGTTTGGGGGTGTCTTTGCTTTTCAACACTTCCTGTTGTCTTTTTGCGATCTCGTAGAGTTTGAATGACAGAATTAGCAACTTCCAACTGGTGACCGATGTCTCTCCTGTAGCCATTTAGTGACCCTACCTTGGTCCACTGTACTTAATCGTCGCCTCTGAGATTAAAATGATTAAAAAGGCGGATAGAAACCGGCAATAAACCAGGGGCCAGTTGCACAACACGTTTCTAAACCTTAAAACTGTTCTAAAGAAGCAAAATCTCTCCTTAGCCATTTTGATGCATTGCAGAAGAACATACAAAAAATTGTACTGACAGGACGGAAAGTCAGACTTTAACAACTTTATCTTATTGGAAGCAGTTTTAGTTTTAAAAACTCTAAAATTGTGGTGTGCACTTTAAACTATTTATCTAAATAGAGTTAAGGCTTAAAAGTGTTTAAAATAAGAAATGTGTTGTGCAACTGGCCCCAGGGCTCTAAAATGGCTGAGTTATCTTGACAATGAACAGAGTTTGCACGTGCACTGCATGTTCTCTACTGTTCAGCTCTGCCTTGTCAACTGCAATGTTTGTGGGTTCAATGACTTCTCTTGCTTGACTGCTGCTCTGAGCGCGCACAAGACCAAACTGTATTGTCATCAAATTCATGTCTGTTTGCCCACACAGCAAATTCCCTAAAAAGATTTTGAAGGAATTGCTCACTGTTGGTACAAACTCGATTAAATAAAATGCAGAAAATATGAAGGTGGCTTTTACATTATCCCGACAGCTACTTGATACGACGAACCACTCACAGTTCATTGTCCCTACGGTTATTAAGCAGCAACAGGCTTTATTGAAAACAGTGCTCCGACTTCCCTCGCAGTTGTTGTGCCTGACATCAGTCAGATCATTTAAACTTCATTTCCAATTCAGGTCGTTTTCTGTACCTCGTGGTTACCTACAGTTCTTTTCTTTCAGTCATGGGAGGTGTTCGGGGCGGTTGTTGTGTTTTTTATCCATAGGTACACGCTTCCAGACAAACAACTATTAAACAAAACGTGCATGTAGACAGCAGCCAACTAATCAATCAGTTTTTAGCAAAATGTCTGCAACACAACAGCTCACCACCAGATGAGATTAAAGTTGCACGAGGGACAGTCTAACCTGCAGCAAGACTTAAAGCAACCGAGGCGAGTTCCGCACCCTTGACTAAGTCAATTCCTTCAACCCAAAATTTCTCTGACCGAATCCCGCTGGTGTTTTCGAGAAAAGAAAAACAACACACATTAAACTTAAGCTGCTTTCACACCACAAGACTTTTAGGAGAAGATAAAATTCTATATCTCACCCAAAACTGCTTCTTACATATCGGTGCCATGACAAACAAGCCTTAAAAAGCTCAAACCCTACCTTGTACCGCCTAGAAAACAATGTAGAGCCATTGTTAAAATCCACAAGTAATGTTTCTCACTGCCACAGTGGCCAGACGACATTTGGCAGCTGTGTCTGGCAACCACAACACGTGCTGTGGTGTGTGAATACAATGCAAGGTAGACGAGTCTCCTGGAGAGTGAGCTAAAGAGGAAGTCAAGAAACGAAATAATGCCCAGTTATCTAATCTTCCCGAGGGTAAGTCCTTTTTATCACGCAATATTTAACCACCCTAAACTCTCCTTTCATTCCGACACAGAGCTTATTAACGATCTTTGAGTTTTATTTTTGTGGTAGGGGAGGAAGGGGTCTGCGCATGTGCAGGACTTGGTGGGTTGCGTGGACTTTGGAGTGAGTTGAATAAGGACGCTTCATTTATTTTGTTTCCTTATCGCTGACCATCATGGGTGCCGCTGGTCTCCCAGCTGAGCGAGTGACTCTAACCGGATCATACATCTCGACGAAGGAATCACCTACTTAACCTATGAGGTCCCGGCTGGCTTACCTCCCACCCACTCGTTCCAGTCCTCCCAGGTTATTCACCATTTGTGTATACTCGTAGCAAGTTGGAGAGAAGTCAGTTATTTATCGAGTGCGGAAAAGGCCGAGGGAGGGGAGTCCGCGGGGGCCCAGCTGACCCATCCAATAAACTTGGATTTTGCAGGGGCAAGATATCTGTGAGAAAGCTCGTTATCCACTTCACAACGCCCCCGCAATGTTACAATGTTAGTGGGGGGGGGGCGAGCAGGTGTTGGTAGCTTGCAGCAGTGGAAGCGGTTATATTTACAATAAAATTGGCGCATTGCAGATGCAAAGGCTGTACAGTAATGTAAATGATATAAGCCGTGAAAGCAAACTAGTCAGCCGAGACCAAATAAGGTGCACAGAAAGTGCATGGACAGAATAAGCTGTGTACTAAATAAGTCACAGGGCGAAATAAGCCCTGGTGGCATAATAAGCCGCTTAAACACAATTCTACTGCGTAGACAACAAAAGCCGTGGAGAAGAAATAAGAGGCTGGGTGGTGAGGTAAGTCACGTGGACAAAAGTAAGCTGGGTGCACAGAGTGAGGTTCAAGTCCAACTCGCACAAAAAATCTGCCCTCCCTCCAAATAAAAAACAATAAGTGTAAAAACAATAAACTGTGTAGACAAAAATATTGTGACGCTGCATAATGAAGTAAGATGCCTAGACTAAAAGAGAGCTAGACAGACATATTAGTCTATGGAAATGTAAGAAGCAACACAAAAAGAAACCCGCGATGACAAATTTTGAGATAAAATATTTTGTGTAGCAGAGCGAATATGTTCGCGAACATTCCACTGCCACTGATGTAAGCCTGAGTCGCTGTTGAAGTTTCTCTTCTACACATCTTTGCTTACCCCATCAATAAATAGAAAGTCACTGTCTTGTAACCAAAATAGATGGCATTTAACTTATGACTGTTAAAGTTTGATCGTCTTACGAAGCCGTCACACCGAGGACCAATAAAACTGAGGATCAAACCCCAAGTCCAAACCTCAAATTGCAAACAGAAAGCAATAAAAGGAACAAGATTCTTATGAGAAGAAGACGAACACTTGTCCCCTACAGGAAATTGTGCAAGACACGACAGCTCAGTCAATCCAAAAGAAAACGAGAAAGAGATCAATAGGAACACCTTGCTTGGCCTTATAATTAATCATGATTTATGCTGGCGAGGGTTGAACGAGGCTAGGCTATATTTCTGTCACATCAGGCAGACGTTATCTCTACACCTGTCCAATGAAATGGATTCTACTGCAAGAGTTACTCTGTGTGTTTAGTGGTCATATACTATCTCAGTGACTGTTCACGGTCAGTAGGGACTGCTACCTGCCTGCTGAGGATTCGGGGTCTGACTACACAGAACTTTGACCCGGTGTCTGCAAAGAGTCGTGAACTACTGACATCGATTAGGCTCTAGTGTGTCTTCAAGTATTTTTTTGTAACTTTTAAACACTTCTGACTTTACAAATTATGGATCTGCTTCTTGAGTAACTGAATAACTGGGTGATTGATCGATTCATTCATTGTGTTATTTATGGAGTGAGTCGAGTGGAAACTTTGATTGTGTGATTGACTGACTTAAGAAGGATTTGTGACTGATAACAGATGGGTGTGTAAAGGAGTGAGTGGGGATATATTAAGAACTGGACGATATCCTGCCACAATTTCTTGATGTATCCGTGAACCAGTTGTTTTCAAATTGTTGACGGTGTCCAAATCTTACTCTCTACAACCAGAGTTGTCAGCTCATTTTTTTCATAAATCTTTGAATTTTGTTTATAAGCAGAGTTAATGTGAAAAGAACACAATACACTACAGTACAGTATATAACCAGTTAGCTATTTCACTTTGTGAATACACGTGTGAATGATTGGCGCGCTCGCACAAAACCAGCAACAAATAGACCAACGCACACTCCTTATCACCAACTAGACTTTCATATAAACACAATATATCAACGCAAGCATTCAGAGGATTAAAAAAATAACAACCCCATAATAACAAAGGAAACTTTCATCTGTTTGCCTGCACTCAGACATACACAATGGGCGAGGTGGAGGGCGCTGACAGAACTCCGCTGACAGCCTTTGTATTTATTTGTTTATATTCATTATCACGTGTAACTGTAGGGACCTTCCACACAGCCCGCTGGGTGCAAAGGGTCCGTAGCTTTGACTTACTCCGACAATTTTACTTTGTCATGATCTCTCACTGCTCGACCCAAACTCTTCTTATCTTGGTGCGATAAGGTCAGTGAAAGGCTCTGGTACTGCCGGTTGAACACTGTCAGCAGATAACTAGAATTATCAACTACTGTCGACATGTTTCTGTACTATCTTTTTTGTTATTGATATGGTTACAGTATGTGTCCTGACTTTCCTTGCAGTTAGACATCGATACACGTGTACTTACCTTGGTGCGTCCTAGTTGGTAACCGACGACACCTGTTGCTTGCAGAATGTTCTGGCAGGTCTCAGACTCCGGTATACTGTCCGTGCCACCGGCTTTTACTATGTCACAGGTAACTCCGTACCTGTCAACCCCAAAAGCCGATCGATAAGTAAGTAAGTAAGTAAGTGAAGAAGAGAGAAGAAAAATGTGTGTGTGTGTGTGTGTGTGTGTGTGTGTGAGTGAGTGAGAGAGAGATGGTAAGGGTAAGTATTGTTACTTAACACATCCATAGCTATATCGCAGCGAGACCTGTTGTATGAAAAAGCATACAAGCATGAACACACACACACACACACACATGAGCGAGCGGGAGAGAGATGGAGGTGCAGCTGGGTTACAGAACAGAAGAAGAAATTATTGTTTGTAATTTAATTTTAATTAAAAACAATAGAGATGTTTCAAATTTCGCCGTTTCTAACCATCAGACAATTTATTATACAGTGTTGTACCTCAGCCAAAACAAGTCACACTGCGCTTTACAAAATCTCATCATCTATACGCCATTCCTTTCAAGAAATCCTTTCGAGCTGCTTGTTCATACCTTTCTACAAAGTCCGAGAACTTGATCCTGATCGGGTAACCGTACTTTCTCACCATGACAACCTCTACCAACCCACTGTGTTGTAACTGCACGTGAACTAGGTGAGGATCAAATTTACTTGCAGTCAGCGACTGATTGGGCTTGATGCATCTGTGAGTGTGTAACACTGTACATGTCAAACTCAACATGCCGAAAATAGCATGAAGACTTGAAGTACAAAATTTGGAAAATAAATCGGAGACAAAAAATAAAGATACAAAAAAGACCTGCTGGTCTTATGTTGTGTTTGTCAAAAAGGAAAATTACATTTCATTCATATTTGTATTAATGTTTTAATGTAACGGGTATTGACAAAAGAGATTCGTATCATTGGTGAAAATAAAATTATCTTATGCACATTAGACAAAAAATATAATAATAATAATAATAATAATAATACTAATAATAATATTACTATTATTATTATTATTATAGTTGCTGTGTTATGGATGCTACCTGATGAAGATTGGAGTGGCTGAGCTCAGCCTGCTCATCATCCGAGACAAAGAGGTCTGAAAATTAAATCATCATCATCATCATCATCATCATCATCATCATCATCATCATCATCATCATCATCATCATCATCATCATCATCATCGTCGTCGTCGTCGTCGTCGTCGTCATCGTGCTTTTTCAGCTTTCTCTTCAAATGCAGTCTTTTGTTTGTTTGTTCAGTTGCTAAAGGTGGGTCGCAAATGGACCAACTGACCTTGAACTGATCTGTGAAGCATCCTGATAGTTTTCCCACTCGATATTTTGAATTCTTATGTGCAGGCAGAAATCTGAAATGACAGCAATCGGAATTGGTTGAGTCGGAAATAAGCTTGGCTTCTCTTTCCCCTCGCTACTGGTACCACATCCTGTAGCAAATTTGTTATTTTTAACCTAACTTCTTCGTTATATGACAGTTCAAATCAAGACTCGGTTGGCACAAAATAAAGCTGCTTACAAAGCCTCTGCTCAATACAAACTTTAAGAACAAAACCTTAGTGTTCTTCATATCACAACGAAAGTCATTCCAAATTGAGTTTAGAGGCTAACAATGAGGCGAGGCATTCCTCTCAGTTTTTCTAATAATATTTAAAAATATTATCATGCATCTTTGTTTGGTATATAAAACAAGATGATGCAATTGTCTAGATCGTCACTAACCCGTTCCGAACTGGTACAGCGTCACTTCCGATTGAAAAGTAGTCCCGGATGAAGGGGTTGTCACTCCGCTGGACCGCCTCCCGCAGGTTGCTAGGAAGGGTCTCGCTGTTCTTCTGCACAAAGTCCTCAGCACAATACACAACCTGCACGAGACAACACGATCACCTCATCGGTCAAAACCTCCACCACCGCCCCGTATCTGTAGATGACGAAACACCACGTGACTATCAACATGTCTAACCATATTTCTTAACTTCGCGTGAGCGTTTGACAACAAGACGACAAGGCGTCAAAACAGACTTTATTTCCTGACACAAAAAAGTCTGCGGAGCAAATAGAAGTAATGTTTAATGATGTCTGGCCAGGTCTTTCCCGTCTGCTCTTGATTTCTTAATGTGTCCATTCACCGGACACCAATACCTCTTCCAGAGCTGAGCTGTAACCCTAACCACACAAGTAAACAATCTGCAACTTGAGTGCCCTTAGTGCATGCAAGCACAGGAGGGGCGATCTATTAACGCAAGAGTCTCAAAAGTGTGAAAACTATAATGAAGACATCGCCATAATCTCCAAAGCGATGGCAGCTGCAAACCTTCGAGACGACAACTCACAAAGATAACTCTTGTCAAGACTCAGTACTCGCGCACTCACTGCATTTACACCTGACATTTTTCACCTGGCCTGCGTAGTGCTTAATTTCGAATAGAAGGCGACTGCCACCCCGCGGCCTGAGGTCAGTATTAAAGATGGCGGAGTTGTTACAGCGGCTCTTGTGCAACCAGATGGCGCTGCTGCCGCTTAGTGTGTTTTGGTCCTCGAGTAAAGGGATCAAGCCGTCGGGTTTCTGTTGAATGTTAACAAACTACTTGAACAGATGTTCGCAAAAACAAACAAGTATTGTTGGAGTAATGAATAGAAAACATATAAAGAACATGGCATAAGTAGACATTGGGAAAACGCACATCAGAAACGACAAAATAATTTGAAAACATCTTTATAAATTATATACCGACGAAAAAAATACCAAAAAAGTAAAATAAATACAACTACACGGAAGTGTGAGGAACGGTTAGATAATCACTCAAAAAAAGAAAGACAAAATAAGTCAGAAACATAAGTGCAGGAAAGAAAGTAAATAAAATAAAATAAAAATAAAATAAAATGAATACAAAAATTAATTTACTTTGAAGATAAGATCGACGACGTGAGCGTTGTCAACATAAGCGATGTCTAGAGATGAAAGCCCTTCTCTCTCATACTCTCGATTTTCCTCCTCAAAGGTGTGCTGCAGAAAATACTGGTGTAGTCTCTCGTTGGTTGAGTTGATGACGAACTGTTCAAAGCCATTGTGGTCTACACCGTTTTCAAACCCTGAGATGTCTAGCAGGCAAATACTCCGATTCCTGTGAAATCCCACAACACTTGTTTTGATTTCAAAGAACAGCTCACTGAGATGATGATGATGATGATGATGATGATGATGATGATGATGATGATGATGATGATGATGATGATGATGATGATACAATTAAAAAATGAAAACCTAACGCGACATCCTGACTATAATTATCTGCCACTATTCCAGCAGGATGCCTTATATTAGTTTAAGGAAATTGGGATGAACTGTAACAGTTGCAAAAATATGGTTTTATCAACTGTTACCATGGCTCTCCTTAGTCAAAAATATTCAACACTGAATCTTTTATTAATTTGTGATGTTTTGAATTATTTCAGCTCCAAAGGTCGGTCGCTTAAAAGCAGTGATTTTCTTTGGTGAAAGGAACATTTTCACAAGAATGTTTCACTGAGGATATCAATAGCAGAATCACATACTTAGAGGATCGTAGGAATGGTGGAAGGACAACATTGCATATGAAGGATGGAGAAATTCTGACAGAAATACGAAGTGAAAGATGACCAACTTTATTAATCCTAGTGGACAATTATCACTCGGGAAGTTTACTCAAAATTTAGACAAAAACACACAAAAAAACAGAACAAGTGTTGGCTGCAAAATAAGGATAAGACAAGTTGTGCATCATAGAAGTGAATGCAATCCTACATCTTTACAAACAGAATCGTAGTCACCTCTGCAGACGAGGGTCATAGTGCCTACCTAGTCTGTGACGTCACCAACGGTCCTCTTAGCCTTGTGTTGACCTTGTCGATGACCCCATAAAACAACATTGAGTACAGCTCACGAGCAAGAGCATCTCGTCCAGTCCTTGCCTGCTGTTCGTTCTTGTTTCGTTTTATTGTTTCCCCTAAAAGGGTAGACTTCCGGTTATTGCAGTACAGCAACAGTATTTTATGCCACAACTGATGAGCAGTATTATATGCACAATATCTTGTTTTTTTCAGACTCTTCTTCTGACATTTATGAAAACACTCGTACGTGCTTATACCTTCAGAAAATCATAAAAATCTCAAAGCCTCGAATGCTTAAAGATCACTCAAAAGTTATAAAATGATGTAAGCTGGGAAATCTCGGCGTGTGCAGGTGTTATATAAATAGATATTAATAAACTTTCTTGTTACACCTAAACAAGGAAGTCGTTTGCTATTCACTTGAGAAGACGACTTACAATAAATAAAATCGCTGTTTGAAATCGCTCAAAGGCTAGCATGAGTAAATCTGCTGAGGGACAGCATTTTATGTATCACAGTAAGACAACAATACCCCGCCCCCCTGCAAGCTTTGCTTGCTTGAAAAAGCGAGCAGATCCATTCTTGTGGCTACGAGCCTTCTTATTCATCTGGAGCCGTACTCATGACTCAGTAAGTCATCGTCTCCGGTAAATAAAGGCCAGAGCATCTTGTCTCCGTGGTTATAAAGTGGCATCCGGAGTACGTGGACTTTGCCTTATCTTTGAAATCGTGGTTATAAATAGGTGGCAAAAAT
Source organism: Marisa cornuarietis (assembly GCA_004794655.1). Lineage (NCBI taxonomy): Eukaryota > Metazoa > Mollusca > Gastropoda > Architaenioglossa > Ampullariidae > Marisa > Marisa cornuarietis. The sequence continues at coordinate 7,975,115 of SMMW01000010.1, read as the reverse complement.
CTTCTGGGGTAAAGTAAAATAAAGTAGTGCACGTGGGGTCCGAAAAGTCCGTCATTAACTATGGAAACAAAACCCTTTTTTCTTGTATTTCGTTCCCCATTTTGGCCCCGGTTAACGACTTACTCCATGAATACACCAGAAGAGGGTGTGGCAATCCTATAATATCACAAGGAGTAGCACGCAACAAAGATCAGTCTATGGAATAAGTTTTAAAATGTCTCTTAATAAGAAAAATTATGGAATAAAATAAAAAGAAGATTAATAAGGCTACGGAAGGTGTACTTCATACCATTCACTTCTGTGGTTGCCTGTAGAAGACAGGTCTCAATTTCCTCTTGTGGTAATCCTAGCACGTAAGCAGCTGTAAAAAAAATCATCATCAATCATCAATCATCATCAATCATCAATCATCATCAATCATCATCATCAATCATTCATCATCATCATCATCATCATCATCATCCGTCCGTCCGTCCGTCCATCCCTCGTCATCATCACCATTGCTTTTCTCGCGTCCTGACTGACTTTTAATTAAAAAAAAGATGGTCACACGAGCAAATGAATTTTAGAATTAATTAACTTAACTAACTTTAATTAAAATAGGTTCCATCTGAATCATCATATGCTCACTTGCTCACCATCATTCAAACAGCATCTAGGTGACCCTGCTACAATGTTCACAGTATCATATGCAGCATCAGTTTTAAACTCCAAGTTGGTGATGAGAAGAATTGCGCTAAGAACCTTCAAGAGGGACTCGACTTCCTGCACAATAAAATTACATTTTATAAACATATTCTGGTTGTAGAATAATGCACACAATTTTCTATAGTGTGGTTTTAAACATTCAGCAAATGTAGATGAAAAACTTAATTAAAATAGGGTTGGACTGGACAGGTAAACTTAGATAGCAAAACGGTTTGCCAAGATTAAGTAGTTCTGAACTTTCAAGGCACAAAAACATTCTAGAAACCTGTACAATTTGTCATTTACGATTTATATGTTATTGATCGTGATACTTGATCAGGAAATAAAAGTTTGATTACACAGTCAATGAAAAATAAAGGTAATACTGTAGAAGACATTTTTAAGATCTTCTGTTTACGTAGATGATACTCAGTTCCAGGGCAAAATATTAAAAAATTATTGTCGTGGAAATGAATCAGGTATTCTCTCGTGTTAGCGTCTTCTTTTAACTTTATTTTCTATAGTTTTTTTTTCGTGGGGGGGGGGAGGTTCTCTATTTGTTTTCTACTGTAAAATGGCAGCTTTTCTGGCTATAGCACATTTCGCGTAAGCAAGGAATTAAATATGTTAATGATACAGCATTGAAGAAAATATATAAACTAGAGATTAATTAAAAATAAAACCGTTAGCACGAAGAAACAAAAATATATCGCTACCGTGGCAGTGAAGCCGATGTCTGCCAACATCCTGTCCATACTTTGATAGAGTTGACGATATTTTTGTTTGTCGTGGGCATGTCTAAAGACAGGCTCTGTAGGATCTTCACTGGATATAATTCTGGAAAAAAATCGCCAATATAGTCAACAGCATAAGGTAGGAAAGTAGCATTGCTTGAGGATACCGTACAGACCACATCAGATCCGCACAAAGAGAAACAACATGTTGACCTTAAAGCTCCATCACGGACCCTTATTTGGTCAAATGTTGGGCAAGAAGTAACAAGTCCGGCTGACTGCACGCATGCGTACTGGAGAATCTTACTATCGTCAATCTATTTCGAACATTTATTTGTGGAAAAAGAAAGAAAGCAATTTTGATTGTAGGTAAATATGGGTATTTGGTGTAAGATTTGACTGGTGTTTGGCTGTGAAGTCTCCGCGCATGAGACGTTGAGGAGTAGATCACGTGACCAGGGTCAGCACGCTGTAAATCCATATTAAAGGTTTGGTAAGGTGCAAACATTTTTCTGATGCATAGGTAAACAACATAAACGTCAGGGTTGCACATAAATACTGTTATGCTGTGAAGGCTTCAGCCAACAGGAGAACTAAGATCATTTGCTAATAAGGGGTATCTGTGTACAAACGTGACGTCACGTTTTAACCTCTTTCTTTATGCGCGATGATGTTTATAGGCGTCAACCTTAAATTTAGAAAAATGATAGATCTACCCGGTCATTATGATATCTCCACCCAGGGATTAAGAAAATAAACTGCACCGCAGTGGATGTTTGCGAGTTATCAACAACCGTACTTTTCAGTTATTCACGCTAAAGATATTTTGCTTAGCTGCAGATGATCTCTATCAACGTCATCACTACGAGCATGGCCAGACATCATCGACATCACCACTGATACCACCTTACCACCAAGAACAGAACTACGACCACAGAATCACCTGCTGGGTAACTTTACCCGGAGCATATGTGTTTCCTTCGTGAACGTCAGTCCTAAACAACTGAGACCACAGTTATGAAGCGAGAGTAAAAGGAAAACAAAGTTTTGTTTTTGTTGTCATAGTGTTGTCGGATTTTTACCTAGCATTTCTTTGCCCCAGGGCATTTTTGCGGTCGTTTTAGAACTAAGGCTTCAGGAGTTAAACGACAGCCCATGGTTCCCCAGGGAAGAGATTTAACCTCGCTTCATAACTACTTCCCCTGTTGAGCAACAGATGTGACGCGGATGTGACGACCTGTGACCTTGACCAGGCAAAGCTCTACCTGAAACGATCGGCGTCTGCGAGCTTGAGAGCCGAGAGCTGCTGCGGAGGGAGGCCGGCAAGCAGGGCGTAGAAGACGTGGAAGTTCTTTTCTTGCACAGTTCGACTGGTCACGCGATATTTCTCCAGGAGGAAGCCCTCGATTCGAGCTGTGAACCACAAGTTATGAATATGTCAATCGGGTTAACTGTGCGAAATGACGACGATGCCAAATCCTGCATTACTGCTGCCACGCTCATCCATCCATCCATCCATCCATCTTTGCGTACTGATTTATTTACTTACATCAAATCACTGTTTTAATGCTTATTTCTTCTTTTTTTTCCATCCAATGCTTGCACGTGCCTTCAATAAGCGATGCGGAAGACCAGGTTAGTGAAAGAGTCGTTCACAGGTTACATAGGAGTGAGCTAAGTAATGGGGGGAAAACCTTAGCAATCATTGCTGGTAAAAATACGACACACTAAACATTAACTTTTTAAATTTCTAGAATCAAGTCACAGAATAATGACCCAGCGTGCATCCAAAAAGAGAGACTCTCCGTTTTGCCGAAGGAGAGCAAAGGTGCACAATACATGCACCGCGGGCTGTATATCACACACAGACACAGAGAGAGGGCATTGCAAATCAAGGTGCCATCTAGACTAACCACAAAAGACATTCGACTCTTCGTAACTTGCTCACTCAGTGCCACCGGGGGTTGGGGGGGGATTTACTGTCAGCTCTTTCATTTATTAAAGGGAAGTAACTACATGTCATCCCATCGGTTCGGCGCTGTCAGTGTGTCAGCAGGCCATGTCGGAGGGGTGGGTGACACGAAGTTGAGGTCACAGTTTGAAACGGAAGTCCATGTCACAGGCCAACGGCGTAACGTCAACGGGTACCCGGCGGTCTAACGGGGACAGAGGGGAAAAACCTGTGAGCAGAGCACGAACCTGCCACCCGCCAGAGACACGTGACGTAGCCCCTGGAGCATTGTCGTTGCCAAAGTGGCTTCGCAGGAGATGAAAGATACGTAGCTATGTCTTGCGCATACACATACTTGCACGCACGCACGCACGCACGCACACACACACACACACACTATTGGCAACTAGCTATGCTTTGCTATGCCTTCAGATCAAACACTGCTGGGCTGTAAATTTCCGAGTTTACCTCCTGGCCTGTATAGAACATGAGACATAAAACAGGGGGAGGGAGAAAATTGAACGTTTGTTTGTGAAACAGTGAACTCGCCACTCGAATTGTCTTCTGGTTTTTTTTTATTAGTTCTCTCATGATTTATGTATTTAAAATTCCTAGTGTGTTGTTTGTGAGCTGTTAAGCAGGCAGTGGGATTGCTGAGACCTTTGATTAATTTATTTCTTTATGTCACTGCTTACCTCATTCTTAAACTAAAAAAAAATATATATTGCAATCAGAATAAGTTTAAAATGTGCTACAGTTATCAAATAAGTCAACATCTTCTTAGGTCCACGTTTTAAAATAGTTCACCGCGAGAGGCTTATCTCTTTAAAAAAAAATGAAGGGCAATTCTGAGTCAAAAAGGACAAAAAATCCTCTCAGTATAATTAAACAGGAAAGGAAATTGCTGTCTAAGTCTCAAATTATTTGCCTGCTGTAAATTGCGCCAGCTCACAGCAAAATATGTTGATGGGGTGGGGTCTGTGTTTTTTTTTAAATTGAACTTAAACGAAATGTTAGTGTGGGGGAAACAGGAGGAACTGTCGGATGAAAAATCGCATTCAGATTGTCAGACCCGACGTTTTTGTGTGCTAACTGGCATGGTGACCTAACGAACGAACCACCAATAAAGACTCTTTTCAATCTAATAAAATTAAAATAAAACATTATAGGGTCTTAGAAAGAAGAATGTCCTCCCTCGGGAGATGTCATGGGGAGAAAAAAAATGTCATCAATACAAGGAGGCGTTGAGCACGCATCTCAGGGTGTGTATGGGGTGAGTGGATCGAGATAGGGTGAATGTGTAGGTGGGTGCATATCACTTTTTTATGGCTTGAATCTTACTACTGGCGAATATTCTGGTTGTTAGCATTGAATACTTCTTTTAGCTGTTTTTTTTTAAAGTTTTAGCAAGCTGAGCTTACGTGAGGCTTTCAAGACTTCTATTTTTCCAATTCAGTTTGCTCAAAAACTATGCCTCCTTCCCCGTACAGGTCTTCTCGCGACTCTGCAATTCTTCTTTACAAATGTCACTCACTCACTCACTCACTCACTCACTGTTGAGTGTAAATTATGAAAAGGTTTATTGTAGTTGGCTACCAGACTACATACACGTAGCGTGTATTCCTTTCTAAAGCCATTCACCTGATTTGATTTGACCGTCGTCATATTCCACCTCTACAAGCTTTCCGAAACGGCTTGAATTCTCATTTAGTGTTGTGGCCGCATTCCCGAAAATCTCCAGAAGGGGACTGACCTAAAATGGATTAGAGAGAAAAACGAATTTTTTTCTAGCTATGGTTACTAATTGTAGAACATATCCTCTCTTAGGGCCCGGCTTTGGGGCATATGAAACAAAACTAGGAATCTGCTTCACGTTAATGGACAAAGTGTTTACCAAGCACTTCTTTGCAAAATAAATATGCAACCAGATAAAGACACCTTGCACACGTTAATAAGTTTGATCATGCTAAGAAAAATCTTTGGTGCAGGGGTTTCTGAGTTCACAAAGTCCTCTCAACATTTCATTTCCTTTAGACCTTGTGCTATAACAGTTGCACAGTGAAATCACAAGTTTACCGGCACCTTTGTCCTTCGGCGGTCAGGGCGACATAGTAATGCAGGCCTTAAAAATAAATTTCTGGAAAGTGTCAAGCTTTATCAAGAAGCCGATTAAGTACTGAGATAAAAGGAGCTCCTTTTTTTTTTTACCTGGAACCCACCTGTCACGAAGGTGAAGGTTGCGCTGCCCCGTGTACGCCATCGGGATTCAAAGAATTAACGACACACACACACACACACACACACACACACACACACACACACACACACACACACACACACACACACACACACACTATTGGCAACTACCGTTTCAAGCCTGGAGATAATGTCTGCAGCCCCGAGTGAGGGCCCCTGATGGTGCCTTTCCGCGTACACCAGGTGCTTCAAGATCAGCTTGGTGCTCTCTGTCTTGCCAGCACCAGACTCTCCACCCACCACAACACATTGGTCACGGGGTGTGGACAACATGTTCCTGTACGTCTGATCAGCCACCCAGAATATGTGGGCGGGTAGACTGCACCTTACACGGAGGTCGCTGTACTTGTCGTGGTACTGTAAGAGAGACACAGACTATAACAGAGAAGAGGAGATGTCTAACCTTTCCCTGAGAGAAGAGCCTTTAGTGCATGAAGGAAGAGAGAAGAAACAAGTAAAATGATGAAGCGATTGTCAAAAAGAATTGAAATGCAGGAAAACAAGAAGTAAGCGAAAGAAAGAGAGGTAGGAAACAAATGTCGATAAAGTAAGAATGAAGAAAAGAAATAATGAAAGAAAGAGAGAAAGAATAGAAAAAGAAAAAAAACCAGAGAAACAGAAAAAGGCACAAAGAAAAAAGAAAAGAAAGAAAAGTGAAAACGAGAAAGATAACAAAAATGAAAAAAAAAAGATCAAAACATAAGTAAATGAAAAATAAAAGAAAGAAAAAGTTAAGAAAGAAATCACGAACTAAACAAAGAAGAGACAGAAAAGAGAACAAAAAGTAAAAAAAAAGAAGAAGAAAAAAAAAGAAACAGAAGGGAAGAGAGATCAGTAGAAGGTACTAGAAAGGTACAATTTAACTATCCAAAAGCAACTCAAAGGATCACGTGACAACGTGTCATTGCGAACCACTGCAGCGTGAAAAACAAATGAATTCATAGAAAATGTTTTAAGCTCGCATGCACTATTTCTCTAAAAAAAGACTCCTACTACGACCTTCTGCTCAAACAGTGCGACATCCTTTGGCCGTCAGTCCTCTCTCGGTCAGAAAGGTGGTTACAGAGATCGGGTATCAGGAAATCCTGCTCCCCTCATAAAAAATGAAGGCATGTCTAAATGCCTTTTTTCTGAAAAGGATCTGCAGGTTGCTGGAATGTGTCCTTAAAAAACGACGGGGAGTGAGGAATGAAAACTGGGCTTAATGCACGCAAACATTTATGCCTATTCAGTCGAACTTTTTTTCAACTTTTTCATTCACGAGAGACACACACCTTACAGGTAATATAGAATTACAGGTGGTTACAAAGCTGGCGGGTATGTCACTGGGCGTTTGCACAAATCTATGCTCACAAGTCCACCGCGTAAAAATCTGGAGATGATCTCAACATGAGTTTAGAATATCCAAGAAAGTTTGGCAGACGAATAAAGTGAACGAATTTTTTTAACAGACTAAAATCTAGTGTTTAATATTTCAAGTTAAACACAAAACATTGTTTTGAATGGAATTCTACGAGCGAAGTGTGTATCTAGTATCGAGAGCAACGGCTGACCAACAATGAAAAACAGCCGAAAACCCTAACATTAGAGGGACTTCAAACTTCACCATTTAAATCCTCAATTTGTGTCAGAAGGGGTGCAAAAGGGGACACAAAAACACTACTTAGCGAGTGGTTAATGAGAAACTAATGATTCAAATCATTCAAATCCCCTCGACTTTTAATCCCTAGGCACTTAATCCCCAGACCCAAATCATGACACAACACTTAAAACGGCTTCAAACTAATGAGAAATGACCTTTTAATTAAACAAATTTTTTGATTGGTTGGGGAGTAAGCTGGTAAAGCCACGAAACTGGTTCTGTGGAGTCAGAGGGTTAATGTCTCTACCGAGTCCTGAGTTAGTAAGAATATTTTTATTCTTTGTTGAACTGCTATTTTGTGAACTTGAAATATTATAATCGTAAGAGAAATGTTTCACGTGGTAACTTTAATGGGAGGTAACAATCGCCCTAATTAGGGTCTAGGGTGGCTTGCTGACAACCATTAGCTTACCTGTCGTATTGATTAAAAAACAATTACCTCACGAATACTTAAGAACAATTTTCATATCATATTGTTGAAGAACATTGAATTTAATAGCTCACATGAACTTTAACTAAAGTTATAGATTTTGAAATGACGTTGAAGTTAAGTATTATTTTAATTGTCAAACTTATTGTGATGTTTATATGAAAATAATTATTTTAATTTTAATTAAATTTGTCACTGACTTCATAATTTTTATAGTTGACATTTCATTTTTAGGATTAAGTGTCTGGGGATTGAGTGCTTAGGGATTAAAAGTCTAGGGGACTAAGTGTCTGGGGATTAAGTGTCTGGGGATTAAAAGTCTAGGGGATTAAGTGTCTGGGGATTAAGTGTCTGGGGATTAAAAGTCTAGGGGACTAAGTGTCTGGGGATTAAGTGTCTGGGGATTAAAAGTCTAGGGGATTAAGTGTCTGGGGATTAAGTGCTTAGGGATTAAAAGTTTAGGGGATTAAGTGTCTGGGGATTAAGTGCTTAGGGATTAAAAGTCTAGGGGATTAAGTGTCTGGGGATTAAGTGCTTAGGGATTAAAAGTCTGGGGATTAAGTGTCTGGGGATTAAAGGCTTGGGGATTAAGTGCTTAGGGATTAAAAGTCTAGGGGATTAAGTGTCGGGATTAAGTGTCTGGGATTCCTGACAACAGTTCGTGATTGTTGTCACGACGCACCTCTGATAGTTGCAGCTCTCTTGTATCTCGATCATTAAATAAGACTTTACTTATTTCCTTGCTTATTGTTTTGAGAGGTTCTACTTTTACTACTTTTTGTTATTATGCGAGAGAGTTTTCACACTTCTGTTCATCAAAATGTGAGAATATAATCACATCTTAGCTTGTAATATTGTGAGTGTTCTTAAACTTCTGACTCATTATTGTGCATTATTTAAATAGCATTCAAGCTCTTTGTTTTAAACATAATCTCACAGTTTGATCAATGTTATCAGTGTGATTGCAATTATGGTATAGAGAATGATTGTTCTCATGCTGTCACCACTGATATCGATTACAGTCACAAAAGCTCAGCCAAAGAGTAACCGTAACTATACCTTAACACTCGTTACAAATTCATTCAAAACTAATTAACTTTTATTTTGATGATTAAACGTGGCCAGTGGCAAACATTCAAGCTGTTTAAAAAAAAACATCAGCTTTCTCTCTTGCCACAGGGTTAACTTACACTTTTTCGCATCAATTGTCCTATAGGAAATGCGAATCATTTAAACTATGACCGTAGTAATATGGCGAGAAAAAATCATTACCCGGGGTAAACTGAGGAAATCAAGGTGAACCATCCTGTATCCGTAGTTAGAAGCGGTGTCGGACCCTCGTTTTTCCCCCTACCCCACCATTCACCTAGATACCGCTTTATGTTATTTTAGCCCAAGACAGTTATGCTATTCTTTTACAACAGTCATGCGGTCACGAGACCACTTTATAAGTACGGAGACAAATAGCCCCAGAATAACGACTTACCCTCACTTCGTAACTACAGCCCCAGACGGAATTGCTCCGGTGCCTTACCTCTTGAGTGTAGATAGACAGATCTCTGCAGGGATTAACTGCCACCAACGTGTCCCCAATATAGGTCTGCATAAAAAGATATAACAGTCGGGTAAGAGAGTTTAAAAGTTTGAGAAAGAATTTTTAAATAGTTGTTTTTGGGTCGAAAATAATTTTCTTTTACTCCTGATAAAAGGAAAAAAAAAGTTACGTAGTTCAGCTTTAACACCTCCACAACATTCATTTCTCTGTATCATTGGATCTGTATAAGTGATCTTTACTTGACCCGATACTTAAAGAAAGTTTTTTCAGGTTTTACCACTTGCGCTGGGTTTCAAAAGTGTATTAAAGTCGACAGGTTAGCACAGCTGAAACCATTATACTTACATAATACTATCGGTATAATACAACTTTTCAGAAGAAAAACTTACTTTCCTTCTCTCGTGAACTTAAAATTTGTATTCATAAAAATTCCACTCAGAATAATCAGGCAGAATTCCAGTGAAATATATTGCAATAAATATAAAAGGTTATATTGAGCTATTAGAGACACAGGAAATGATCTCATAGCTTAATGGTCATAAGAACAGTGACTTGAAAGTGGCACACTGTGTTTAGGCACAGCATTTTTGAGATTATTTCATTTCGCTGCCAAGTACATTCTCTTAAAAATCAGGTACAAGCCACTGATGGATGGGTAGGGAACGATTTCCGATAACTGAATATAGTATTCTCACGAAATTCTGCCGCTGACCTGTTCTACGCATGCGCGAACAGCCCAAGCAATTTGCCAAGTATCAAAACTTGACTTCAGCCGAGCTTTTCTTTTGCTCAGTTATTCTACCAAAGCTTAACTCTACTTTTAAACTATAACTCAAACCCTAACACAATCCCAAAGCTAAATCCTAGATGTAACGCAAAGACTGACGCTGTCTTATGTACAGTTGTCGAGTTAGCGAGTTAAAACAGTCACATACACGCACGCGCACACGCAGACGCACTCGTACGCTGTCCGTAGAAAAAAAAAACAGGCGTAATTGCCAGACATTTGTGGGGAAGGGGGAATATAGTCACGAAATAGAATAAATACACTGAGCGCCAGACTCTCTTAAACCTCCCCCTTTAAATTTCTTTCTTTAAACCTCTCCCTTTAAACTGCTAGCTTTAAATTCTTACGCCTTCCACATCTTAGAGAAACGAGAAACTAAGAAAGGAAGAAAGCTAGCAAACAAACAAAGCATTATTAAAAAAAATTATTAAAAAAACACCACACGCAAAACAAAAACAAAACAACCCAAAACAGCCATAAAGATCCCGCAACAGATATATGTAAGCAGTGAAACATAAATTAGAAACAGTAAAACAAGTGTCAACTGCCTGCATGTTGTCATAAAACTAAGTACACATAAACCATGTATGCAGCGATCTTTACGCAAACACGTCACCGTGACAAACAAAGACACGTCACTCACGTAAGGCTGACGGTTGCGGAAGCGCTTCTCCATCTGCTGCAGCAGGATGACGTCATCGAGGTACGGGAGGTCCGCCAGATCGTCGTCACCCTTCACAAGCACGACGTCAGCAGGACCGGAACTGACGTCGCTGTCGCGATGCGTCACAGGTGTGTGTGCGTAAGTAGGCGTTTGCGGTCCAACTGCAGCGCGTTTTCTAGCTCCGGAAGGTCCGACCTCAGGAGGAAAACCTTCTCGCCCCTGTCTCCTCGCTGTTTTCATTTGCCTCTTGGGGAAACGTTCGTCTTGTGAAATACGACTGTGTAACGAATCTGCACGCGCACTTCGTAGATCTTCATCTTCACGGAAAACACAGTCCACGTGACCTGAGAGAAGTTGTCTGGTGGCCAGGATTTCGTTTTCAGCGCGATTGTCACATGGATATTTCCCATCATTCTCAGCATGGAACTGAGTATCCACTTTGTGTCTGCCACGTGTAGCCCCCTCTACCGGTTGCTCTTTGCCTCGCGGACTGCGAGGGAGCATGTCATTATCATAATTACTGGGATCCTTGGACAAGGAGGCGTTTGTTGCCAAGCCACCAAACCTTGAACTGCGAAGTTCTCGGTCTGATATATAATCTTGATTTTGTTTTTGCTCTTTGGCAGCCTCGCTCTGAGGAGCAGACGCCCAGTGTCTGGTTGCTCGTGCACGTCCCTCAATGGCTGAAGTCAGCCCTCCACCTCCCTTCTCACTGAATCTTTCGAAATGCATGTCAGTCGCCTTCAGTTTTAAACAATTATTATCAGCATGCGCATTGCCTGCTGGGAAACTGCATTCTATCAGTCTAGCTTCCTGTTACGAAATGGTACGGTTTATCTTGTCGAAGGATGTCCGCAGTCTTCTTGTTTACCTGCCGTGATGTACTCTTTTTACCTCTTGCTTGTCAGTGCTAAGAAACTAAAAAAGTAAAAAAAAAAGTTAGAAAGAAGGGTAAGGAAAGAAAAACTAAGAATGAATGAAGATCAGAATGAATAAAACGAATAAATGAAAGAAGACGATATAACACACTGTAATCCTGGTGATTAAAAAATATATATAGGGAAAAACAAAATACAACTGCTATACAACGCAGTTTATTAATGACACGCTGCACAAGCGAAATAAAAAATAACTTAACAGAAAGGGAATGAGGAAATTACAAAAATGAATGAGTGAATGAATGAATAAATGAAGGAAGGAAAGAAAGAAGAAATACCGTATTTTGGTGATTAAGACATCTGTACAAGGAAATATGAATATAAAATTTAAAAAAAAACGAAAGAAAACAAACGAAGACTGTAGTTTGGTGATTAAGAAATAAATACAGTAAAAAAATGAAATAGAGAATTTGCAAGATATCCGTGCGATACACTTTGATTAGTAACGTACATTGTCCCCATTTTACAGGATATTTGACTAAATAAACAACTACGCCTTCTACAACATTAAATAAAAGAGCGAAAGAAAATGAAGACTGTAGTTTGGTAATTAAGAAATATATACCGGGAAATTTAAATATAAAAAAGGACGAAAGAAAATGAATAAAGACTTTAGTTTGGCGATTAAGAAATATATACACGAAAATATTAATCTAAAATAAAAGAACGAAAGAAAATGAATGAAGACTGTAGTTTGGTTATTAGACATGTCTACTCGGAAACATGAATATAAAATAAAAGAACGAAAAAAAGAATGAAGACTGTAGTTTGGTGATTAAGAAATGAAAGTAGTAAAAAATGAATTAGAGAATTCGCAAGATACCCGTGCGCTACACCTTGATTAGTGACGTACACTAAGTCACCTTTAGTACGTTGATTGACTAAACGAACAACTACGTCTTCTGCAACCGGAAACACTGGACGTGATAAGGTCTTTGTCGATATAACTAACATAAAATGAGTGAGAAGTAAGGCGAAAGTTCATCAAACTTGCAAAATCACGAAATTTCAATCTACTTAACCTTCTTGATTTTGATGAACTTTCACCTTACTATTCGTTTATTCGCTTATTCTTTTCCGTTAGTTCTTTCTGTATTACTTTTGTGTCAAGGCTTCGTTGTCTAATTCCTGTAGATAATTTCTACAGTTTTCGTTTAAATAATATTTAATAGAAAATTGTCTTGACATAACGCTTACCTGTATTAATAACAGGTGCCAAAGCACACGACGCCAATAACCTCTCCAAGCTACACCATCAGATGGCTCGTGCGATGTCAGATGTCATCTAACACCAGTCCGTCTTGTCGTCTTGTCGAGCTTCGCGCCTTCCGATAACCGCGGCAGGTAAAAACGTACGAAACCAGGTGATAAATGTGCAGTTCGGCGCATGCGCAGTAAAGAGAAGACAGCTGTGCATGTCATGATTAGAGGTAGAGTCCCTCTCTGAGTCAGAAGATTGTTTGGTGTCGCTGATAGTCTAGGGATGAGCTTCTGACTAGTGTTGAAGATAAGTGTGAGGTTTTTCAGTAAATAAATACCTTAGTGTAACAATAAACCTCAACATAACCCGGTTATCACAGTGATCGTACACGTAATTTCATCCTCTTTCGTCTGTTCAGTATCGCGAACCACTCAACATTGTTTGCCGGACGTGTCAACCCCTAATAGAATGTATGGATATCTACTGGTGTCGGAATACAGGGTATACAGGATACGCACTCACGTGACCACATATAGGCACTCGTACGTGTGGATAATCGTGAAGGCATGACACACAGACCTACTTCACTGGAACGAGGAATCGTCTAGGGACACCCTGTGCTCTTAGTTTTGTTAAAATTATTTTGTGTGTATTTTCTCGCAAAACTTCATTTTTATTATTAGACTGACCCCCCCCCCCGTTTTAACTTATGACCACACTTCCTATTTGTGACTTGTAAGATGTCTAAAGACTTAAGAACCACTGAACACACACACACACACACACACACACACACACACACACACACACACACACACACACACACACACACACACACACACACACACACACCTTTCCTAACGAGACGGGATTGAAGAGATGGAACCGTTGATAAGAGACTAGTGGGGAGGGGGGTGCAGCGAGATAGTATTATAAGTATAAAGATGGAGGAGAAGGAGGGGATAGAAGTAAGGAAGCAGAAGAAGTAAAACAGAGAGAGAGAGATAATAGAAAAAAAGCGTAGAAAGTGTTGGAGTAGGGAAGATGCAGTAGAAGATATTGAGTAGACTAAAGGGTGTAGAAAAGAGGAGTAGATGACAAAAAGTAGAAAAAGATAGAATAGACAAAAGAGTAAACTAAAAAGAAGTAGGGAAAAGGAATAGAATCAGACGGGGGAAGGGAGAAGAGAAGACAAAAAGAGTAGAAGACAAGAAGTGGAAAAGATGGAGCACACGGGAGGAGTAGAATAGAAAAGAAGGAATAGAACAGAGCGAGAAGGTAAAAAAAACACAAAAACAATCATCCCATGGGTATCGAACCAGCGATCTTCTCATAGCGGACGTGTAACCACTCGGCTATCCGCTACCCCGATGGAGAAGACAGGTTATAGACGGCAGGGAATAATGTGAGAAGTCAGAGGGAAGGCAGAATTACATTTAAGTTTAAGCTTTGCGTGTTTCGCACCCAAAATACTTTTGAGAAGACTGATAGCGGCCTCTTACCTGCCCCCGGTGAAGATACCAAAATTACTTTGTCAACAACCTGTTGGCTGCACCCACCACGTCTTTCTCCGCGCCAACGATTGACACGACGAAGCTGTAAAAAAACCCAGAAATAAAAATAAAAATGTAAAATTTCATTAACAAATTACAGTCTCACTCGAGCGTCGTTTAGAAAATCCTTGAATCATGACTTACAAAAAAAAAAAAATCAAAAAAATCTGAGCTTCACTTACAACCCTGAAGATATGTACTGAATTTGAAAATACGGATGAGGCTTGAAGCCATAGAAATAAACATCAAAGCGGACTTTGTTATCCAAGCCGATAAAGAAGGCATGTCTAGACATGACACCACCAATAAGACTTGTAATTCCTATTTATAGAAATGGGTCCTCACTGAGAGGGAAGGTGCGTTCATGCATGCTCCTGGGCAGAATACACTGCACTCTTCTTAGTCTTGCTCTTGCGATTAAGGTAAATCAAGTATGATCTTTTTTCTGGAAAGATTAACAACCAACAACATGCTTGCCATTCACGAGTGTTGATATTTTTTCTAGAAACTTCTGCGATAAAGGAAGCCATGATTGTGGCTTACAAAGAGTTACATTTCTCTTCCAGGTGATTTCACCTTCTCAGCAAGGGCAATAGAAACAAAACTAAAATTGCTTCCAAGTATAATATTTTCTCGAGGACTCGTCCATCACAAGAGTTATCGTGCTTGACATCACCGAGTGCGTGCATGTCTAGTAACAACACACCTTTGCGTGGGCAGACAGGTGTTGCGTGCCGAGCTGAAACTCTCTCTGAGAGCACGTGGCACTTAGAGAGTGCGGACCACTTAAGAGAAGGCGAACCATTGATGAATTCGGCTCATTTCGGCATTGCTTCCCTGTGATTTTTCTAATATGCGTGTAACATTTCGTCGATAGTTAAAATCTATCAAGTGCAAACAATAAAGCAATAATGATTGAGACTGGAAACGAAGGATTGAAAGCCGCAGCGCAGGTGGGAGAGTTATGAGGTATAAAAAGATAGAGTAAGTATTGAGGAATGGAGGAAGCAAGAGAGAATAAAAGAAAGGAAGAATGAAGAAAGTGTGGGATTGGTATTTTACGCCAAGCCAGCAACTAAGGCTATATCACGGCAAGGCAGCCAGCCTTGTAAACAGATGCCACATGCAGAGAAACAACAGCGTGCCCGAGACGAGAACTGAACTCAGGACAGCCAACCTCCACTGTATTGGTGGAAGAATTAAGGAAAAAAGAAATTCGCAAACACGTAGAATGATACCAACAATGACAGAAAAAAACAAAGAAAGAATGAAAGAAAACATTATAGGACGAATAGAAACAGATGACTGGTTGACTGTAGGCTTAACATAGGCTGACTGTAGGTTGACAGAATGGGCAAAGAATAAGTAGACAGAGACTCAAGAAAGGGAGGTAAAAAGGTTGTATGGAGGTCAAAGATAAACAGAAAAGGTATCGTGATACTTAGAATTTCTAAATAGAAATGTCACATTACCCGTTATCATCGAAGATAGAATAAACAAGAAGTTTAGTGGTATGACCTCAGTATCAAACTAAAAAAACAAACAAACCATAAAACGCTTGGCACGCTGTCTTATAACAGTTTTCGCGTAGTAATTTTTACAAAGTATGCGTCCAGTTCACAGAGCGTAAGTGTCCGAATAATAATAATAATAATATGATGATGATGATGATGATGATGACGACGATGATGACGACGACGATGATGATGATGATTATGATGCAGCGCATATTTTGGAAAATATAGACGTGACTTGTAAAATGAGTGAGACTAGAGAACGATTCACACACACACACACACACACACACACACACACACACACACACACACACACACACACACACACACACACACACACACACACACACTTTCTCTCTCTCTTTCTGTTAATCATGAACAAATGAGGACTATAGTGGGAATGTAGCTGCTGCAAAAAGTATTAAAAGAGAATTAGAAAACAGTTGTGATAACATTGTGTGAAACAATATTGACGAAGGCAATATCTTACGTAAATGTGACCAGTAGCAAAGCACTGAAATTTCCAGAAGCAAAGAACTCCCTTGCACAATACTGGTGTCAGAATTCTGCACTCACTGTCTCTCAACAAACTTCATCCTCCTTATTATTTTAATAGCATGTACCAACCGAAGTATCAGATCTCTCCGTCGTGAAAGTTCCTGAGATAAGAGTGGTCTGACAGGACACTCAAGGATTGCCTTCAGCACGCAGTGTATGTGCCCCCCCTGAACCAGTTCTCGGAGGAAAGAGAGTCACATACAAAGTGTGGGTCGGGTAGAAGAAAGGGTGAGCAGCAATTTCGACTTTCTAAACTTCAGTATACAATATGACCTAGAATGTTAAAAAATATTGCAAGCGAACACGTCACTCAACTGGAACCAAATTTTAAGGCGGTCCCTCGAAAGTGAGCAATGTGAGTTATTTCCAGAACAACCAGTCTTTTTCGGTGATATTACAGAGGACTTGCTTTTTGCTGAAGGTTAGGACACAGAACGAAGTTTTACTGCATAGGGTTTAGGATCTTAGGAATAAGGAATGGTGGTGTGTAGGAATCATCATACAACTCTCGCCATCTACGAAGCCACAGGAGAGCGAGAAGTCAACATTTCCGCCTCGTATTTCTAACGACAAAGTTAAAAGAGAGCAAAAAACCTCGGAGTGGTAAACCGCTTAGTTCACAACAGTTGGTGGTACTGCTTTTGAAAATGAGTTCAGAAATTAAAAAGAAACTGTCCGTTAGTGGCTTGCATATACTGATACGAATCGGAGTGGTCTCCTGCTTAGCTTGTTTAAAAAGTGGATGTTTGCATTTGAAAATGAGAAGAGAAAGCAACAAACGGGATGTCAAGTACTTACATATACTGTCCCATAACTTATCTAGTGAGCCTTTCTTCGCTTCTTTATTTCTTTTTTCCGTTTTTCTCGTTATTACAAGCTTAGGGTGTACAACAGAAGTTTAGAACAGAAAATGAAATAAAATTTACAAGCAGTCATATCGGTTTCAATTATGCGCTTGTGTACCCGACTCTATTGTTCTCCTTGGCTTTTTTGGACTACTGAATGCTATCTTCAGCCACTCAGTTTTCAACTCTTTGTCAAGAGTTTCAATACCTCGAGGTTTTTTTAAAACTAAGAAGTCCCAAGACAGCAATCGAAGACACACTCTGGCTTGTTATCGGCTTCATTCTTTGACATGGTTTATCGAGATAGTTCTACAGGTCAAAGCAGAGCCCCCCCACCCCAAGCCCGGGTATTGAGGGGCGGGGCAAAACAAGGGTGTGGGTGGGCGTGGGCGTATCACTCGTGCCCACCCGCTTGATAACATGCTATGTTAACCTACTCCACTCGCTCCAAGATAAAAAACTGTAAAATTGTCAGATTAAATGCGGCGCTGAAAGGCTGTCAACGAAACGATGTTTGCTGACTCGAGACAGGTACCGGGACATCCTCTGCTCAGATTTTCATTGCATTTTAAAGTATACCCCCAGCTGAAATTAAGCTTGAAGTTACCAGAACATAAATCATTAGTTGACTATTAAAATGATTTTTAAAATTACCTTTAATGTTATTTGTTTTAGAAGAGAATTTCTGGCTCATCTAAATCTTCAATTCGAACATCACTAAACGCCGCAGCCAGAGGTAGAGCTTTGTGTGTGTATATATATATATGACTGAGGCCATTCTTAAAGTGCCAAAGTGTTAAGCCTACGATACCCGGAAGTCCTACATTTTTGTTAGTTCCCCTTCTTACCGCACAAATATGGACAAACATTTGATCAGGTTTGCCAAAGTTTCCATAACCGACGTAAAAAACTTTGCCAAAGCTGGTCAAACATTCATCCAAGTTTGCCCGGTTAAGAAAAGCTTTGATCAGTCAGAGTGAATGCCGATCTTTGTGACCCCACGTCAACTGAGGTCCCGACCTCTTTCTAAAACCCCGGATGTTCAAAAGTTTCTTTTTTGTGAAGAGAACCAAGCTGTTCGCTCAAAGTGCAAAGAATTAGTATTTTTTTTAATGAATAAGCATGCTGATTTGAAAATAATTTTGCACTCAGGCTCTAATTTTTTGTGCCAGTTTTCCTTGTAGTTCTTTTCAGTAATTATAAGGCGACTAGGGCTTCCATTGTAAAGACCCAGCTTTTATCGAATGCATTGTGGAAAGAGTTGAATTACTTTATATGATATTGACGGATTCTAACATGATGGCACCGATGTTTAAAATTAGAAGTCTGCTGCTCGGATGAAGAGATTTATCACAGGAAGCTTTTTAAGTTTGAATCTATTGTCCATCAGGGGCTATAGTTATGAAGCGAAAGTTTCCCCAGGGCAAAATGGGGAATTCAGGGAAAAGCGTCTTGTTTCCGAAGTTATAAAGCGGCTTCCAGACCTCCGCGGATACTACTTCATGTTTCTTTATCCAAAAAATCATTTGCTTCCGCTTTATAATTACAGTTCCAGGGGTAAAACTACATCTCTGGGGTCTAAACACAGATTTATAACTTCGGAAACAAGACACTTGTCCTTTAGTTCCCCATGATAAACCAGGACAAGAACTTCCCAGGGGCCTATTTTATGAAACGGGACAACAGTTGAAATAACAAATGTATGAAAGTGAGGTCCTCGAGTCAGCAGGGTTACTGTAGGGTTTCCTGTCAGTGACATGACTCATTTTACATAGTCCCGGACTTTGCCAGTGTCCTCCTTTATAAACGTCCGTTTGTAACCAAACTTCCTGAGTTCAGATCTCGTCTAGGGCACGCTTTTTCTGCGTGTAGCAACTATTTACAAGGCTGGCTGCTTTGCCATGATATAGCTTTAGCTGCTGGTTCGGCGTAAAAAAAAATCCAATCCTGCTCCTCCCCCCCCCCGCTCTTATAACCAAACTCTCGGTTTCAGACATTTGCCTTCTCGCATGACACTAATCCGATAGGTATGTTCGGCTATCTGGTCGTCGGAACTTAAAAAGCTTGGCTATCGCATTGTACTGTGCGACTGATGACTATGTGTGGAATGCGACAACACGTCGTGCGGAAAGTCTGTTTAGTCATCGAGTGCTGACTAGTACCCGATAAAATAAATCAGCCCACGTCTGAGCCCGAGAGCGTGACAGAAGTGTATGAGTGGTTGTGAGTGGACGGGTGGATGAGAGAGTGGGTGGGTGCATAAACAAGTGAGTTTCCTTAACCTCATACTTGCAGTAAGATAAGTTATTACGGCACTCGGTAATGTTAAAAAGGTGAACTTCCTGGAGCTATTCGTTGTTAAACTGATATACGTTGGATGTGAAAGTGGTGATCGTCTCATATATCTGAATCTACGTTAGCCTATTTTTTTTATTTAATTATTGACATTTAATTTCATCAGAAATGTGTCTGTAGCTTTAATGTGTAGCATTCACTTGTCTAAACAACGAATACAATTGTCCTCTGCTCTCCTCATGAGTTTTGTGACGAAAGAAGAAAGCTTGTATTTTGTGGTTTGATAGGAGCAAGCATGCAATTCTTTGTGTGTGTGTGTGTGTGTGTGTGTGTGTGTGTGTGTGTGTGTGTGTTGGGGTTAGGGGCGGGGGTATGAGGATATAATTGTACCATCATAAAATGGTAGAGAGGTAGTCATTTAGTCCTAGCCAGAGTACTCTACTCGCGTAGTGTTTGTACTATATTCAAACACAAACAAACTTCAAGATGGTAAAACAGAAGTCCCAAACAAACAAAAAAGTCATTGTCAGCTATTTTTGTTGTTGTATTTAGTACATTTGCACATCAGCATGTGGTCAAGAAGAATACAAACAGACACCTTGAGTTTGGCGCGTGTTCCTCCTGTCTTTAGTTCATGAAGTAGACATATTGCCCGCAAGCGCTTTCGAAAGAGAAACGAAAGGTAGAATGTTAAGTGTTCAAGCACCTGGTAGACGTGAGGATTGAAAGTGAAGTCAGGTATTGATATGCATGATTGTGTTTGAATGTTAAATCTGGGGTCAGATCTATGCCATCACTACGGTAGTAATCCTTGCAAAGTTATCCACCTTCAAGACGGTCGTATTTCACATGCGCGCTGGATACACAGTCACACGGCAAGTCTGAAATAAATGTCTGCCACACACGTGACTTGCCTCCTGTAGGTTAGGCTTAGGATTACAGGATATATAATATCGTCTTTGAAAAGCTCTGACATTCTCATATCTACCTTGCTAATAATATTAGGCGTATGCCCATTTTTCTGTCTGAAGAATTCAGATTTTAATCGCTGTCTCTAAATGACTGAAACTACGCCAAGCCTGCTATTCAGACAGACTATGAAGCTGCTAGAGAATGGTTGTGATAATCTGATACAACTGTACATCCAAACAGCGGACCGCTTTTAAAGTAGAGTTGTCGTAGCTGAGGAACATCGCTCTGTATTTGAGTGTTGTATCTCTTTTAATTGAGAGAAGATTACTGACCTAATTCATTTCTTTCTTTCTTTCTTTCTTTCTTTCTTTCTTTCTTTCTTTCTTTCTTTCTTTCTTTCTTTCTTTCTTTCTTTTATCCAACTGTCAGTTGACACTTAAAACAAGACTAAATGTAACGACTTTATGGGAATTCATCATGATGATGAAATCTTGAGAGAAATAAGCTTCGATCGCAACTTTCATTTTCATCTCCTGTGTACTATGCATGGACATCGTGGAAGAACAAGTCTAGAGCATCATTTGGAGTCTCAAGCAAGTGCGTTATATATGCACAGGAATTTTATTTACCTTTCCTCGGCAACTGAAATATTTTTCTGCCTTAAAGTACACATACTTTGAACCGAGCATCCGTCCCCGATCTCCACTCTATCATAGACTGTAACAAACTGATGTACTGTTCTTCCCTTCAGACCCTGACACGTGAGCTTTCAAAACAAAAAAGTAGATTTTCTTCTAAAACATTTACGGCCCAGTTTTCTTTCCCTCGCCAAACCACACTAATCACTGAACACGTGGCAATGACTTGCTTCTAGTGGGGAGGTACAGGGGCGAGTCGTTAGACAGACTCTTGTAGCGTGGCAATCAGTCCGAGCTAACACATGAACTGGGTGTGTACACGTGAAATTAGAGATGGGTGCCAGTCTCCTGTCGTCTGGGTGTGTACACGTGAAGTTAGAGATGAGTGCCAGTCTCCTGTCATCTGTTTATCTACACACCAAAGAATCGGGGTAGAGGGGATCATAGATGTGTGCAGGGAGGAGGGGGGGACAAGAAAGACTCCATCATCTGTCGTGTTTATTTCTGTCAGGTGCCTAACCCAAGTGTTATAAACTGTAATGTTTCTTGCAGCGCCAAATAAACATTGACAAGTCAGGGATTGAATTCTAAAATGAAGTCTATGATGGCCTCTTTCACTCTCGAGAAATATTGTCTTTACTTTGTTCTTAATGCCTTTTGATGTTGACGAAGAACAGCATCAGGCAGTAAACATTTTATTTTTGAGTAACTTTCCTGACATTTACCAGAGTGCTGAAAGTATCCAAGTACATTCACACAAATAATCTATTGTGCTGAAGATTGACATCTTCTGCAGGTCGACCATTGCTAACAAAGGAGACAATCAAAATTCGTTTATTTAGTAGCTGAAATATCGCATGGATAATGATGTGGTCGAGTCAGCTGAGGGCTATGGTCGAATCGACCCGTGCGGTGGTCGAACCAGCAGCTGGCCCTCGCACGCACGGATGTCACGTGCATTTCAATGTAGAGCTGCTAAACAGTCAAAACGTGTGTGTGTGTGTGTGGGGGATGAACCGGAACATTTCCACCTTGCTTCATAATCTTCGAGGCCCCCGAAACTCTCGAAATCCCGCACTGCTTTCATTTTTGTATAGAGAGAATTAAGACATGGCTTCCCGAGACTCATCATCATGATGTGATAAACTTTTACTGCCGTGTCTCTCAAAAGGTCGTGCTGCCCATTGCCAAACATTCTCTCAAACATCGCTTGTAGTCCACTTTGTGGTAATTCTACCATTTGACAGCCCCTCCCCACAAAAAATAGCATAAAAACAGAAACTGCGCAGCCTGTTCTGTAATATTTTTTTTTAAGTAAGGCAAGCCTTCTTGCTAATAACTGGTTGGGAAGACGTTTTGCTTGTATATTATTTGGAATCACTCCAAACATTTCCACCATCACCTCCACCATGCACACCAGTAGCCGTATCACCAACACCAACAAAAACAATTCTAGCATAAACATTATGAGGGGTTCTCATGGACAAGATAACGTGGCCAGAACTGTTTCCACTGTCGTAAAGTAACCAACCACTTCTTTCTCGGTTAGAAAAAGCTTTTGATAGCCATAGAAACAAAAGGAACAACGCATGCACGCAAAAAATAGGGAAAGGTGAATTAAGTCTCATACCTCTACAATCGTAGGGGTTGTGAACGTAAGTGGTTCGCCGTCTTTAAACAGAGGAAGGCATGTGAAGACAAAACCCAACCTTTTCCGTCGAGAGAAACTTCCTTCCAAGATAAATCAGGTGATTGTTGCACGACAGTAGCTTGTAGGTCGGCAGACGGCAGGGTTGAGTAAGAGTGTGTTTTCCAGATTTCTATCCCTCCCCACCTTTTTGTTTTTGTTGTTGCTATAATTATACCCTAAAACGCGTAACCTGCTATCAGCCCTCGAACCTTTAGCCTCTTACTTCATGGTCTAGTGCGCTAAGACCTCTTCAACCCTTACTTTTCAAAGAGGAATCTTCTTGCAAAAGTCAATTTCAAAGCTGTCAGTCGCGTGGCATACATTAAGATTTCAAATAATCGTTGAAACTCTTCTCTAAATATAGCCTTACACTTACTCAAAACGTGCATAGAACTATGGCTTTTTAAGCAAAATAAAACGCTTAACTCCTGCCTGAAATCTAAATTTTAACGAACTTATTAACCTGAATTTGGAATGAAAATGTGTTATCTTTATCCCCATCTTCACGTTTGTAAGTGATGTTTAGTTAAAATTTAGCAGTTCTGGATGGTCAATTTTTGTGGCGATGGTATTAACCGCTGATAACACCGCCTTTCTGCACCCTGCTCCCCGCTCAAAAAAAAAACAAACAAAAACAAACAAACAAACAAAAAAACAAGACAAAACAAAACGAAAACAAAACAAAAACAAAAAGAGTCGACCTTATACAATCTTGGCTTCTTGTTGATCGAGTCTCTTGTCCCTGCCATCCAACTTAAGAAATAATTTTTATTCGTAAATGACTGTGTCTCCTGGTCCAAAAAAAATAAAAATAAAAATAAACGAGATATAAGAGGACATCATAACCAGTGGCAGGAACGACCCAAAACACACAAAAACAAAGTCCAGTGACAAAGGAAGACATCAGGTGAGACAAAAAGCTAGAGATCATTCCCTTCAAGTTGTTGCTTGTTCGTTCTTAAATCTTTCTTGAAATTGCACCGTTGGAGTTGCACAAGCCCCAGATTCGTCTTTTCTCCTTGACTGTCTCCTTACACGTGGTTTGTTGTTTGTCCAAAGTCGGGCGAAGTAACTCTTCATTTTCTCACGCCGTCTACTGAAAGTCACTATATGATTGGTTATGACGTCACCATAGAAGGCGGATCGTCTACCGTTAATTTGCTCAATGACGTCGCATTGACGTCATCTGACCTAGGAATTCTTCCAACGTGGCGACGAGTTGTTCGAAATTTTTTTTTTCATTTTTCCGTTTGCGTGCTGGTAAGAATCTTAACAACAGACACGCAGTGAACTCAAACAACTTCTCCAGTGTAATAATTTACGAAGACATGCAAAAGATCAGTTTCCAGGAGGAGGATAATAACGGCTTAGGAATAATGTTTGCGCCGACTGCTGTTGTTGAGAAACTCAGCAATAATTACGTATATTGGATCTTTCCGTTTGTAGGTAGAACTAAACTATTTTCTGCGTCAGCAGGTCTTTTAACAGTTTCAGGCTAAGCTATTACTTCAATGCCATCTGTAACAAAACTTTACAATGAACTTACCTATATACCATTGAAAATGAGTGGGCAAGACTTGGTATAATATCTGGGTTTCGGGGACAAAATCTTTCTGTCTACCTGTGAGGCACGAGACATTTAAAAAGACTATAAAAATTCATCCAAACAGAACTGTTTATAACAGCTTATCCATCTTTTGCCTTTATCTGTGAAAAAAAACCAGGAACGCTAGCCTAAACTCAAAGATTAACTTACAGCCGTACATGACTCTAACTCATGATGCAAACTAGTGACCTTTAAAAGAACCCCCACATGAGATGCCACAATGTACAAACCAAAAACTTTTATCCCTAAACTACTTCATCTTTACCAAAACATTTAAAAGCTGCAATTTTTCATAGTGTCTTTATCTGTAAAAAAAAAAACCCGAACTTTAACCCAAACCCCAACGTTGACTCAGGATGCGAACTAGTGAGATTGAAAAGAATCCCCACATGAGATACCATAGTATAAAAACCAGAAGATATTATCCCCATTACATCTTAACCGGAACGGCCAAAAATTGCATTATTGTGCACAGGTTTCATTTGATTGGCTGACTGACTGTCCCCTATTCACCTTGGGAAAAAGTCCCATCTACAGCCCAAAAAAGGTTTTCGATCGAGGTGCAAAGTGAGCTCATTTAGACATTGATAAGGAGAAGATCGCAGAGGACAGCAGCTACCCAGCTCTTGTGTCTTGCATCTGTTCCTGTAAAGCCCTCAGATCAGACAGCTGCGTATAACAACCTCGGAGGCAGTTGTTGGGCGTGCATGACACACGAACGTCAATAAGGTGAGGCAAGTGAGTTTTCCATTGCTCGTGATGGGCTTCAAGGTCGGCAAGACGCGATTCTTGAGCCGCCGAGAATCCCACACAGCAAAATATCTCACCACTCCTGTTGGGTCACCTTCATTGCTCCATCCTTGATCACTCCCATCGCCCGACACGTAGGATCTACGTTGCTCAAAGACGTAAATATGACCTGTTGGACATCAGAAACACCCTTCTTCCTCAACCTGGCCTAACCCTTCTGGGAAAAAACCCATATAATATTGGCAAGCGCTTTAAATGGTTAGGGTGAGGTATGTTTGGGGCTAGGATCGGCAAGAACCTCTCACTTCTTCCTGGTCTGGTCGTGTTCACTCAAGCGTGTAACTAACGGAGAGGGGGAGGGCATTAGTATTTTGTCCAGTACCTAAGGTGATATCCCGTCACAGCAGCCAGGCCACTTAACAGGCGCCACATCCGGAAAAAGTGTTTCTGAGAAGTAATATGATTCACTACCCTACATGCAGATCTGTCATTGAAACCCAACTTAGCTGGTTCTCATTGTATGGTGACAAGAACCTAACCTTTGCGTCACTGAACAAATTATAAATTGAATGAACTGTGGGGAGTGGGAGTTGTGGGGGAGGGGAGGG
This sequence comes from Marisa cornuarietis, assembly GCA_004794655.1. NCBI lineage: Eukaryota > Metazoa > Mollusca > Gastropoda > Architaenioglossa > Ampullariidae > Marisa > Marisa cornuarietis. Next base: position 7,949,298 of record SMMW01000010.1, on the reverse strand, counting down.
GATGGTTAGTTCTCGATGAACAGTAGTCACCGAAATACCCTGCATCATAGATGACGTGTCAGCTTAAAAAGTCTTCTGTTACCGCCACAGACTGCACTCGGTAAGCTTGTGGAGGGCTGCCCATCAACCCATGTCCTGTGAAACAGTTGTCGCCTCCATTACTCGCTGCCAACCCCATCAACACGATTCGATTGTAAGGGGAGACACATCCTTATGACGTGTAAATGATTCATTTTCCACAACTGTTAGAAAATAATGAAGACGAAGAACAAGAACAGACATAAGAACAGACAGAGATAAAGAAATAGACAAATATGGTATAAAGGAGGTAGAAATAAAAAATTCCCTTAGATATAAGAGATGTAAATAAAAACTACCATCAACTAACAGTTACAAGCGCCGTGATGTTTTGCCGTCTGTCGAATTTCTTTTAACGCCGCTTTCTCGAGAACACTGAGACCCGATCAAGAGAACTTTATCTCTGATATTTAAATGTAAACTCGACCTATGCTTGCACTGCTCGCTCACACATAAATAACAGGTACTTTTGAATCTCCTTTCAGGAAGATTAAGTGGCAGGTCAAGCTTGGGACAGGCTTATAGCATCCATCGTATTTTTGGCGCTTCATTGTACGCAGGGTAGAGAAAATTTACATCGTGTTCAAATTAGAAATAAAATTTCTCATTCGTAAAAATTTGTGAACGCAGGCGAGCGCTGGGACAGAGACGACACATTACTACAAAGAAATGTAAAGCTGCTCTGATTTTTATTTAGAAAAAAAAACTGAACAATTACAACCACAAAAAACAATTACATTAATATCAAAATAATCTTATGCATCTGACAGTGTACCCTTTTGATAAATGCATATCTTAATATCAGTATGTTGTATTAATGAACGAAGAATACGTCTTTTAAGTACACGTTGAAAAAAGCTTAAACTTTCTTCGGTTAATAACAACATGTGAAGTTTCAAAGTCAGTCTTTCCATGGTATACACATCACGGCCATTCAACCAATCAAAGACACATTGCAAGACCACATAGAGTAGTCTTTACACAATATTCTCACAGACCACATAGAGTAAAGTTTACACAATATCCACCCCACCCCGACACTCAAACTCACAAGATTTGTGATTGGCAATCACTGGCCTACCCGTCTTCTCCTGCAGTTTAAAGGAGAAGGCGCCGTGACACAAGGCTTAAAGGAAAAGCGGAAAACGCATAATTTATCTAACGCACCGTATTATGACTCAGTCTATTGCCAACAGGTGTTTTGTGTGGATTTAGGTACCTGAGTATTATTATGACTAAACTCCATCAACTTATGTATGTCTTGCTGTAGACGATGTGCGTGCATACATGCATGTGCACGTTTGTTTGAGAGATGGGTAAGGAGATTAGACATCGGAAATAAACTACTAAAGATGTACCGTGCTTGATTTGGGGCAGGAGATGGCACCACAACGACCATATAAAAAAATATATCTGAAACATCGGTTTGATGCTATCTTCTCCATTCCTGTCTTTCTGTGCTCTCCGCCATGTTGTTAATGTAATACATCTCACTGCTCTTCCTGCGTGTATCTAAAAATAGTTGTGCTCCGAATGATGCTGTAAATAATGGAATGGTCCTAACACCTGTAATTTACATTACTAACCTTTGCATAGTTGTGCAAGTATTGACAATAATGTTTTGTGCATAATCTGTGCATTATTATTATTATTATTATTATTATTATTATTATTATTCGTTTACTTAATTCTTTGAAACGTAGTTCTGTGGATAGGCACAGTAACATAAATACATTATGTCTCTTGTTAATAGTAATATCTGTTGTTGAACTAATTATCGCAGTGACACTTGTAGTAATTAGAGTAAGAATAGAAGTAACAGCAGAATATCACCAACAGCTGTAGTAGTAGATTGCGTTGTTGTTGGAGGGTATTTTACTGAAATATGCATAAATATTGAAATTCGTCCATAAATGTAAATACAGAACTTAAAGTTTGGTAAGGATTCTGTTAGAAAAAACAAGGTTCTTCTTACGAGTTATTGTTCGCAAAGCGACATAAATTTTGCGTTTCCCATCCATAAAATTCAAGGGTTTTTCAGGCCTCTGTAAAAATCACTGGGATTTTGAGATCCTCTGTTTATTGTGGACTTTATGGACTTAGCAGAAAAACGTAGACAACAATTTAATGTGCTAATGTCATCGTGATCTTGGTCCTTCAGAAACTGATTTCATTGATAATGTCCAGGTACTGTGCATATAAAGCTTAGAGCTCTAGCCTGAATATTTTTTAAGTTTTCAGAACACTTCGATAACTTCTCTTTGTGTGATTTGGATTAAGTTTTGGAGATGTCTTATATGATTTGAATTTCGAACTGTCTTACATAATTTGGCTTCGGAGCTGTCACAGTAACGCCCGCTGGAGTCAGTGAAGTGCTAGTCAGAAGATGGCAGAGGATACAGGTCTGAATTCCAGAAACTTCCACGTACACACAATCCGCACATAATAAAGCACATGCTCGCATACATGCTTTCATATGTATCGACACACTGCACTTCTGTCAAGAATCAGACAGACAGACAAACGAACGTGTATAGTGGCTTACATTATTCCATGATACACTGGTTACTGAAACCCACAGAAAACAGTCCACCGACCCTTTCGTTCAAATGCAGGAAGTGAAGCAGATAAACTAAATGAGCAAAAGGGTTTAGGGCAGGTGATAACGGTTCTGCTTACTACCCGGCAGTTAGGCACTTTGGGCACTGATCCAAAGCAAACTTTGTTAATAATGTTTTTGTTTATCTTATCGCGAGCACCTGTCGTCGTTTCAATGTTTAGTACCAGGATGTTTCTACAGACCCATTGACCAAGAAAATCAAGCCTGTCGTGCCATAAGTTTCAGAACTATTTCTTTGCTATTAATGTCAGGCATTTAAAAAAAAACGTTTTTATGCATAGTTGTTTTCATAAAAGTAGATTCTGAAATAATTTAAAAATATTAAAATGAAGAATACAGATACTTAGCAGACGAGATACATTATGAATAAATCAAGGTTAAAAAAACTTGAACTGAAGTACAGAGAACAACGACTAAAATAAGAAGAAAAGCCCCCCCCCCCAAAAAAAAAAAATAAAAAAGAGGAACAAGCACACAAACAACCCCAAGAAAACCCTGGCCCTCGTCATCACGAGCGGGTTCAAAATTAGCATTTAGACAGCAAAACTCAATACTGGCCAGTGTTGATTGATCACGTGGTCAAATCGATATCCATGCTCGGTACCTGCAGATGACCAGCGCCTGAAAACGCCAGGTAAAAACCCCGACAAGTGTCTCCGTAAGATCAGTTGGTCTTCCACTAGTATTCGGTTATACCCGAGTACCTGTTTTGTCCGGCTCTGATTCTGGAGAAATGTTTGTTTTCTTAAAGAATTTTCTTCTCAGTATATCTGAAGAATAATCAGCGCTTCCGTCAATGAAATAATTACATCATACGCAGTATGGACAGGATGCCCAGAATGTGCATTAATCGTACCTATGTCGGTCTTAAGCTCACAGTTGTTATGGTTCAGGCTAATAAGCAGAAGGTTTCCGTCATACAAATTATTACAAAAATCATGCATTTTATGATAATAAAACTTATTAATAATAGGATTCTTCAAGACAGTGACAGTGTATGCCGTCGGGCACATGGTGGACGCGTGGCCAGGAAGCAAAGAAAGCAATTTAAGAAATAAAAGATAAGACAATCCACTGTCACCCAAAAGATGTGATATGTCACTGTGTGTGTGTGTGTGTGTCTCTCCCCCCCCCACTCCTATTCTCTTGAATGTCAAGGTCACATCATCGCATTCAGGATCACTTACACTGTGGTGCACGTGCTAACGCTTCACTTCAGCACAAAACTTGCCGTCGATAAAATGGAAAATGTTCAGCCCAAGCAATGCAGTGCAGGGTAGTGATATTTCGATATAGTGCTTAAGATACGAAAACTCCAATAACTGCAGCGGAAACTGTTCACACACAATGTCACAAATGCAGATGACAAGGTATTTTGTGGTGTTGCCGTAGCCGCATGTGGTCTGCTTCAAAGGAATCAGTTTATTTCTTTGGCGTATCCTGTAACTAATTTCCGACTGCAGATGTCAGAATTACAAACTGAGAAGCACAGAGGTACACACAGGTGAACATTTGACGAACAGTTTAAGTGCAAGTGCACTTGATCCGACACATTTCTCGTCACTTTACTTCGCCACTGCTAGTCACGTGCAACGAATTCCCATTCCAACACAACTCACAGAAATCACACAGATACCCCTGACCGTTCCTTTTCATGTCTGTCTTGAATCCTGCTTACGATGTCCACAGCCATTTACAATGTCTCGTCCGTCGTTAGGTCATCGGTTATCTCCGGGGACCTCATGATCAGTTTGACGAAAGGCACTGTTTGCGCTGCTGCTGATGTGGACTGTGGTCACTTCAGACAACGGAGCAGCAGCTGGTTCCAATAACTTATGAGTGATATAAACTACACTGTTACGGTCGCTATGCTGGTCACGTGACACTGTCGGGTCAGGAGTTCCCGCGCAATCGTTTTCGGCAACTTTTGCAGCATTTCTGCTTGAAGTTGGAATATTCGCACATGTTCATCACCTTCACCACGTTGCAGTAATCAGAATGATCCTTGCAGCCTGAAAACAACAAAAGGCAACATCAGTTATTCTTTTCAGTCTCTTGTTATTATTATTAAAAACTATTTGTCCTTTAAAGTATCTATATTACAAAGTCAAAATTGTAATCTTCGGATAAAAACAGCGAGAACCACATAATATACATTTTAGACTCCGATAAAGGCGAAAAACATCTCGAAAACGTGATTAAAATGTGATAATTACAATTTGAAATTACAGAAAATCGATGCACGTTTTATTAGTAGTTCCTATATTCCTTTTAAATGAACATAATCAGGTTGCTTTTCGTGTACAACAAGAATTGTTTTCTATATTTCAGTACTGTCTGTTATTTGATTTAACATGTAATCGTGTTACAATATGCTTTTTCGCGCTGCATGGTTTATTTTTAGCAATGTCCATCGGGTACGACTGAGATATAAATTGGAAACAATTCACAAGATCTTTCATAGTCACTAAGCTAATAAATTAACATGGTTAAATTTCACTAAGCAGTCTGAACACAAGTATATGAACTGAAAGACCTAGTGGGGTTCAATTAGTTAAAAACAAATTAGTGATAGAACTCAGGGGAAGTTATTATTTCCCCAAAGCTGGGTGGATACCTCCCCCTCCTACACTTTACATTCTCGTGATGCACGGCTACAACCATCATGCACAGCAAGAGGTCAGCAGCAAAGACGTCAAAGATACAAATAGGAGAGTTTATTAGTCGTGTGTGTATACAAACGTGACGTCACCTCTTTTATGCATGATGGTGATGTTTGTATGCTCGTAACTCGAGAACGGAAGAGGTGTAAGCCTCCAGATTTGGCGGAATAGTGTCTACCACTAAACTATATCCAATCACTACAATGAAAAAAGGATTGAACCCCACTAGGCCTCTAAATTTTAACGTGTCTATGTTTACTCGTAGGCTCTGCGCCATCATGTGTTGGGAGTTGTAAAAAAGTTTTCCATACTTTTCTTGCATTCGGGCCCTCGACAGTTCCTGACGAGTTGTGGTCTGGCCAGACCTTGACAGCTGCGGCCCGCTGGAAGCCCTGTCTGCTCCCAGATACAAGCAAGCATGCGCATCTGAACACCTTCCTCCCCGCAGTCAGCAGAACACTGAACATAAAGTAAGGAGATCAGTGAACATCGGTAAGTAATGACATTACTAGGTAAGGACCTTATGAGGCCGACATGCCTTTGACAGTTCAGGGACTAGGCGCACAGGAAGTCGTCAGGCTAGCGGGATAGTTCACAGTTAACATTAAGCTAAGCTGCTAATATTTTAGCAATGTGCCTTCGAGCTACGGATTAACGACGTGCCGTGCGCCTGGTTCCCGAAAGAAGGAACTCGCTGCTCCTTTAAGCAAATTAAGCTGTGGCCAGATGCATGAGAACTTGCTAGGCAGATGGTCTAAAGCGAAGCAATCAGCTAAAGTGCTTGCGTGTTATTATCCACGTAGCTCCTAACCATCCACCTCACACATCCGTGCGTCTGGCAACTGGTCAGCTCTTAATATCAGTCCCTTCCTCTACAAGATAAACGGGATTAAAGTTTTATTAACTTACTTCGGACCATTTTGACGTGTTCCATACCGGGCGGCAAAGCGAGTTGAAACACTTCTGGGTGACAAAGGGTTTCAGTGTGACGTCACACAAGTCGTCGCTGACGTAAGAAGCGTTACGCTCAGCTGTGCACCGAACTGTGCGGTTGAGAACTGACTGTCCGTCAGACACACAATTTTCCACGGCACACTGAACAGAAAAAAGATATTTACACATATAATCCATACAGACTGGTATGTTTATAAAGCCTGCCCGATACCCGGTGCCTACCTAATAAGTGATCCTCGAAGAACCAAAAGTCAGTCAAAAAGTAATGAAGAGGAGAAAACTGCTCGAGGCAGATAATAATTATGTTGTAGTTGCAGGTCATAGATTAAGAGCGCGTGGACGTGTCGGGCTTTTAAGAACACCAGTCTAAGAGATGGGAGGCCTTACCACACACAGATTCAATGCAAAGTCTTACCAAAGACTTATTACAATCTTACCAAAACTCGGCTACATCAGCCTATCAAGGATCACTTACCAAAACTGTCATCAATGTCTTTCCACTCACCAAAAGCTTTCATTACTTTCTGACCAAAGACCACTCAACAAAACTCTCATTAATTCCTTACCAGCGACCACTCGCCCACAGTCCACTTGACACAAGGTTGTAGAGCACAGTTCAAGGACCTCTCTGGCATCGACAGTCCGCCTTTTCGACACACGCTCTCCGGAAAAGCCTCGTAGTAATCTTTGGTTATTATCTCGCAACTGACCGCTCGCGTCCGTAAGCCCCCGTCACACGTGGCTGAACACGGGGACCAGTCACCCACGACGACCTGTACATTAAAGTTAGGGTGTCAGCTTGCAAAGCTTTGTTCTTTACACGCGCGTGTTTGCAAAAAGTCAGGAAGAAACCGCCAGTCTAGTCTTTAGTCTATTAATCGTGTGAGGATCAGTAGTTACATAATATTAAGATTTATTTTTGAAAAAAAAAATTCAAATGGAAGATCTCTGCTTCACACCGTTTGACGCCTCGACGTATAAAAGAGTCTTTTCTGTAAGCTAGCTACTTTTTGATTATATTTCCAATGTCCGCATGTCGCACTAAAGATTTGATTCTACTGCAATAATTACCAGCCCGCAGTTTTAGGAAAATCATTTACCTGGAGAGGTCTTTGTTGTCTGTCATACGGATCCTTGTGGTAAACGGCTTTGCTCTCACTTGGATCCTTATGGTATACAGATGTGTTCTCACTTGGACTATCCGCCAGGAACCCCAGCAAATACTTCTCTCGAAGGGCAGTTTCCTGATGACAGGTTCAGAAAAAAAAATTATGTTGATAAATGTTATCGAGACCAAGCTTATCTAATTTTGTCGTTTTGTTTATTTTGGGTGACTAGCGAAGTGGGTGGGGAAAATCTTAAGCAAGATATGAAGCGAGAAGTCAAAGACAAAGATTTGTACAAACACATTCTGTACAGGTTTATTTCTTAACAACACACAGCGGTACACAATGTCTTATTGGTTCGGGTCTGTTTTGTAAGTTCTTTGAGGTTGGGTCCGACTTCTTGATGTTAATTGCAGGACATTTACCTATGTGGGAGGAAAATGTGTTAAAACAGTAAAAATCGTCTTCATTTTCATCCTGTTGTTCTTCTTATACAACTATTTCTTTTACTTCATTTTTTAATCTTGTTATTCTTGTTCTTGTTCAGTAGGTTTCATTAGTTGCCCAGGTGGTCCGGTGGCACAACGGTTAGCGCTAATACAGTAAGTGTTCTCCTGGGCTCAGCTGTCGTCTCAGGCTCGCTGTTCTTGCTCTGCATATGGCATCTGTTTACAGGGCTGCCTTGATATAGTCTCAGCTGCTGGTTCGGCGTAAAACACCACCCCCTCCCCCATCACTAGCTCACCCTGAGATACATGTCAGATAACATTTTTCAACTTTTTCACAAAATATTGCTGCTGTACTTTAAGATTTCAAGAAAAGTTCTAGTTTTATCGGCATGTTTTATCTTCATCAAACAAATCTAAGAAATCAAAATATATTTTTCTTGTTCCACCACCTCTCCCCGTTCCACCCGATCCCCCAACAGCTTCCTTCCTCCCCCATCCCTATCATATCTCCAGGAAAACTGCTGACCTGCAAGACGGCGTAGAAGTCGCTGAATGTCAGCTCCAGGCGCGCCCTCTCCAGGCCCGCGATGCACGTGTAGTTGCCAGTGTCACGGTCCGGGCGTGCGTTGGTGATGCGCAGCTTCCCGCTGCTGGACACGTGCGTGCGGCGCGTCTTGCGCAGCGGCCGGTCGTTCTTCAGCCACTCTACGCTAGTCTTGCTCGCGCCGCGCACCGGGCACGTGGCGATGACGGAAGTTCCGGGCAAGATGGCTGCCGACGTGCCCACTTTCAGACGAACCTTGAGAACGGTGGTGAAGGGAAGAAACCATATTTAAAAACCGTTTTTTTTTTAAAGGTTTGCTGACAATGCAGAGGGCTATGGACATTAAATGTTCCTGAGGTGGTGAAAATGGTCAACGATGTTAACAGCAGTAATGATGCTTAGTGCCACTAGGGAGTGTAACAGTGGTGATGCTTGGCACTTATCGCGAGGGTAGCAATACCTAGTGTGCTAGGAGTGATTAGTGTAATCCCTGTGGTTAGCTTCTGAAGGTCGTTGCCCCAGAGTGATGGACACTGACATTCTGAATCTTTTTCCAACCTCACCCTTTAACCAACCATCCCCTTGTAAACGAGTTAGCTGACTACTGTTCTGAAACAGTGCGATGTTTAGCTGTTGTATTTGCTGTTGTTGCCGACTGACTCGCCTAATTGAGGAGAAGTAAAAACGGGTTATGGATGAGCAACGTCACTGGCGAGAACAAGATAAACACTGAAGACTACTTACCCGCTCCATCTTGTTGAGCTGGAAAAAGCGCAGGGTCTGTCGCTTGATGCGGACGATGGGGCATGGGCCCTCGTTGCAAGTGAGCTCGGAGACGGGCTTCTCAGTGGGAGGGCAGTGGTACTCATCCACGTCTGTCGGGGTCCCGTCCGCGGTCACGCGCTGGCAGACGACAGGCCTCAGCTGCATGCCCGGTCCGCACGTGACGGAACACTAAACCCAATAACAACAACATTAGGCTGATGCTACACAGCCGGACATGAAACATCCCATGACACTTTGTTTGCATCTCGTAATTAGAACTTCTCTGTTACACTACTCTAGTCTCGCTTGCATTATTAATTATTAGTAATTATAACTTTCTTAATTGTCTACTCCATTCCTACTCCATCTCACTTGCATGTCTTAATCGCAGCTTTACTACTAGTCATCCTCTGTTCATTCGTCCAAATCTATCTTGATAATAATTATCGTTGTTTGTTCAGGTTTTTTTTGTGTGGAAGTGGGTTAATTAATACCTAATACCAGGGGCAGATTTGTTAATACAATAAAAATACTGTGTATTGGGTGTGTTTTATGTATAAATTATCAATAAAATAGTTTGTGTGTTACCTTAATAATAACAACAGAACACTGTAATGACATTTGTAGGCAGCGCAAGCTTAGTCAAGGGAAGTAAATATGTTCTAGTTACTGTTGCTTAAAGATTACTCTCTTACTCCCCTTTAACTTCTCGTACCGTTCTACATTTTCTGTCCGACTGGGTTTCCACGGAAGGCGGTATTCTTGTTTACAAATCATAAAATGTCATGTGATTTACAGGTTAGAGAAAGGTAACAGTGACAGTCAAATTTGTCTGATCGGATGGCCTCACGCACCCAGCCATTTTCTTTCCTTCTACTATCTGTTTCACTTGAGACCAAACGGCACTAGAACAGTGGCCAGGCGGTTGGCGTTAGCTGGTGGTTAAAGGGAAACAGTTTACATGCTCGTGAGTGTGCTTTAAGATCGCTGTCTACAACTCTTTAGTCAGACAACGAGAGTCTAGCCATCTGCAATGCTCCTGCATCAAACTGCCTCTCCATCCTCTCACCTCAGACCAGAAGCCGGTGGCCCAGTCAGCGGGGCAGAATTGCGTGTTGCAGGTCCTCACGCGCTGCGGCACGGGCTTCTGGCACATAAAATCCGGCAAGGTCAGCACCTTATCCATCACACTGCTGACCTCCTGGATGCACGTGACCTCGCGGATCATCACGCCGCCCCCACACGTCGTGGAGCACGGGCTGAAGTCGCCGATGCGCCACCTGGCGGATAGGTATAGGAGGTGAGCAGAACGCACTCAAGCTTTCATGACGTGATAGTAAGTTTGGAGTATTTTATGTTTCAGGGGCCAGTTGCACAACACATTTCTAGTTTTAAACACTTTTAGGCCTTAACTCTATTTAGATAATTAGTTTAAAGTGCACATCACAATTTTAGAATTTTCAAAACTAAAACTGCTTTAAGTAAGATAAAGTTGTTTAAGTCTGACTTTCCGTCCTGTCAGTACAATTTTTTGGTATGTTTTTCTGCAGTGCATCAAAATGGCTAAAAAGCGATTTTGCTTCTTTAGAACAGTTTTAAGGTTTAGAAACGTTTTGTGCAACTGGCCCCAGAAGTCGATGATACACCACTTGAGGCCGTAGTTCAAAAGCGGGCCAAGTCGTTGCCCTGGGGCATCATGGGAAACTCAAGAACAAGCGTGTAGCCTCCGAAGTTATAAAGTGATGTCCAGAACACCGTAGGTAATGTTTTACTCCTTGAACCGTAGTTATAAAGCGGTGGCAAAGATGCCCTGGTGTAAAGAAACACGAAGTAGTGTCTGCGGAACATCGTTTTATAACGCTTTTCCTTGATTTTCCGATTTTGCCCCGGGGAAACGACTTAATCTCGCTTCATAACTACGGCCCATGGCGGATAGACATAGGAAGGTTAAAGATTGACCAAACCATCAGCCCCATAAAAACGACAGCCACACCTTTGAGGACAGGGGATATCGTTACAGATCTTCCTTTCCACAGGCACGGGCTTGGAGTGCAAGCAGTGGTCCTCGGGCGCCTCAGTGTTGTTGGTTTTGTGGAGACACTGCACCAGAGTCTCTTGGATACCTGTGTAGGACAAGCGAGAAGTCATTGCCTGCCTCGTGCAGAGACATCGCAGCTAATACAGGATTCAACTACTGTCAAGAACGCACGGGACGTGTGGACGGGTCACATACAGCACACACTGACCTCACAGCGTTCTTCACGTGTTCTTTCACACAACAAAGTACTAAGACCTGCACGTGGGTTCCTATATCTCTATAATTAAAAAAAAATCCAAATATTTTCCCACACTCAACGAATTTCAAATAAAAGTTACATCAACACATATCGCAGCTAAATTAATGATTACATAAACCCTTCTAATATTCTAAATATCCCCAGTCAATATATGAGAACAAGCGAACAGGAATATCATTTCAACAACGTAAATGTCTTCTTTCAACCTTCCATTCAAACGTCGCTCACCGTCTCTTCTCTATACCAGCTTAATTTTCTTCCAATGTTCATCAACAGTTTCTCAAAACGTACATGACCAAATCACACTGTCAACGTCTGATCACAACTCACGCACCCACAGATGTACACTTGCCTGTAATTCTCCTTGAAACTATATAGAAATACACACCACTACAAATCTCCAAAAGCACAGCAATTACTCCCAATATAGAATCCACTGACAGAAACACAGCAACTGACGAATCTTTTCAAACACACAGCAATACTCCAATTTTCTGAATAAACCAGTAGAAACACAGCAACTGGCGAAACACTAAGCCTATATACTCCAAACAATACTACAAATGCCGACCTCCTTTACTTTTCTCTAAAAATCACACACACCGGTAAATTCCACTTAAACCATCTTTTTTTTCTCTCTCTCCAGAAACTTCTGCGCTCTTCCAGACGACACCCCACGTCATACCTTCTTTTACGTCACGCTTTTCAACCATAGCATACGTATCCCCCAAGGGCCACTAACCCTGCTGTACAAAACAAACAAGGGAGCTAACTCCATTTCTGACATACATTACTGTCACGGGTCGATCCGTGACAACTACCAAAACAGTTTGCTTGACTTTCTAAAGATAGGCAGACAGCTAGACATGGACAAGCAGACAGAGTGACAGCAGGCAGAGTGATCAGGCAGCCAAACAAGCCAACAGAGTTTACCCACTCGTTTCTTCTTCTCTACTAACCTCCGAGGCAGCTGCGGTCACATGCAGTAACACCTGTGGCTCTCCATTCATAGTCACCATAACATGGTTCTCTCTCACACTCTTCCATTGTCGCTGGCTTTGGACCTGCAAAAGAAATTTCACGGAATTCAAGGGACATACGTATGTAAGGAGTATCGGTAGTGTGCACGATGAACACTCTTTAGCTAAAACACTTTGAAATCTGTTTCCAAAGAAACCAACCAACCAACCAACCGAATGAATGAATGAATGAATAAGTTCAAAACAAATCCGTCCATCGGTTAATTTATTAAAATTTAATTCCAATAGTACGGGACGATTGTGGAGCAAAAGACAAAAAGTAACGGCGCATTTCGAGTGAGTAGATGTGGAGCTTGGATCTCGTTACAGAGCAGTCTAGTTTATCTTATTACAGAGCAACATAGATTATTTCGTTACAGAGCAGCCTAGTTTATCTCGTTACAGAGCAGCCTAGTTTATCTCGTTACAGAGCAAACTAGTTTATTTCATTAGTACCGAGGGTTTCAGGCGCCCCCCCGCCCCTCCGAGCGCGAGCGATACAAATTTCCCAAAGCCTGGTCACGACCAGTTGTTAAAATGCTAATTTTGTAAACGACGAATAAGCAGGAATTATGAAGGACTGGACCAATAATAATTGATGATAATTTGTTGAAGCATGAAACATTTTTTTTTAATGCAAAATATTCCTTTCGACACCAGGGAAGGCAACACATCCCTGCACAGAACTGCCCCTCCCTCGCTCTTCGTGGCGTCACTAATGCTGTCATTAGGGTGCCACTGTCAGTCGGGTGTCACTATCTATCATCCAGGTGTCACTGCTATCTCCACATTACTTGTTACCCTCCCGTCCAAGTCTCCCTGCTTACCTGGACAGTCGTTGTCAGGAAGATCCACGATGTCTCCTAGATAGACCAGGTGCACCTGACACCTGACAAACCGCTGGCGCATGCCTGTCCCACACGTCACGCTGCAGGCGCTCCAGCTGGACACCACGTACCTGCTGACGCCAACGTGACAGCCGTTAAATTTGTGACACCTCGCTTTACTCCGCACAACGTGGCGAAACGTAGGTCGACACTACGGGATGGCAAGGAACGTTGTACTCTAGCTTAAACCTAATCAGTGTTAGAATGTTCTGGAAAGTTATAGGCAGTAATAGACTCAATGAAAAAATGTGAAGCCGGGGTTGTGTATTAAAGGATAAGTAAGGGCATTTTATTTACACGACACGGAGGCCTTCATTTTAATGGCTAAATTCTTGACACCTATACCTCAGAAAAAGAAGCAAAGACAAATAAAAAAATTAAGAAAACATAACAAAAACTAGCAACAAAAACCCATAAAAATTAGCAACAAAAATAAACAAAACCCCAAGAAACACTCAGATTAAATGAAAGAACACTAAATAAAAGAACAGAAACTGCCGCGCAGTAAGGACAAGTGGGACTACAGTATTCCATATCCAAGAACCGTCAGTTCTATCGTTAATGAAGAGTTAGCGTGTAATTAGCGTTCTGTTTTACCATATAAGATTACCTTGGCGTGCTCATGTCGTGGTTGTTGACATCTTCCTCGTGAACGACTGCACCTGTTCCGTCGCGGAGTTCTCTGCCCATGATCTCCTCACGCAAGTCTGGCGACGAAAAATAGTGACTCAGAGTTACTCGCCCTTTATGGACGCGCAACAGAATAGAGAGAAAAAACAATCACCGGTCTCCTGATCACATTAGTCGTCACAAGAGTTTGTTCATATCTATCCTCTTCTTGAACCCTGACATTTGTCCCAGAAAAAATTTGAAGTCTTCGAGACGAAGTACTTCTGCTGACCACAGAACATTTCGTGGACCGAGAGCCAGTCTAACCTACATCTGTAGTAGAGCAGTTACAGTAGTGACTAGCCGGTCAACAGAAGCCATCTCTTTGCCAAATATCAAGAGAACAAGAGACAAATATATTTTCTTGCCAAGACTGTCAAGGGGACCGGCACGCAGAAATTGATTTGACGACATTAAAGAGTAAACCCATGTATATATCCTGGCAAAGGACTGAGCACCGCGGAGACAATGTTTCGTCTCTAGTCCTCCCCACCCACCGCCCTTATTCTTAGATGTGAGGGCTTAGATGGACACTTGTATGGGGAAGGGTGAATAACCGTTAAACAGAAACCACTTTCTACCAGAAATAATCCCGCAAAAATGCAATAAGTGATGGGCGTACTTCCGTCATAGTGATCTAAGTAAGCAAACAAAAAATTAAATCAAACAAAATATGAATATTTGTCACGCAGAGACACACCTACCACAAAACAAAGAAAGAAAGAAACAAACAAAAAGTCAAGCAGCCCTCCTCTCCTCTCCCAAAACACACAAACCCAAGACAAAATCTTTTGAGGTGGTCAGGCATGAATTCCCTTCACCACCTCACAGCGATCATCGTCAGGTAAAAGGACAAGAATCGGCGAGTCGCCGGGGGGGGGGATGTGTCACACTATCATGCTTACCTGTCTCGTCACGCTCCGCAATGTACCTGGGATCTGAAAACAGAAAGTATCGTTGCTTAGTCTCCACATGCCACAAAGGTCGGGGGGGGGGTGCTGCCGGGGGCTGAGAGGGCAGCGTGTCATGACTGCCTGGCATTTTGATGAACATGGGATTGTAATGTGAATTTCTTATCAGAAGGGGTCCAACACAGATAACAACACGATAACTTTGTTTAAACTG
The DNA here is from genome assembly GCA_004794655.1 of Marisa cornuarietis. NCBI lineage: Eukaryota > Metazoa > Mollusca > Gastropoda > Architaenioglossa > Ampullariidae > Marisa > Marisa cornuarietis. The sequence continues at coordinate 7,934,122 of SMMW01000010.1, read as the reverse complement.
TTGCACTGTGTATGCAGATTAGCAGTTGATATGTGGTTGTTAAAAAATAGATGTCATTGAACTTTGCTTCCTGATCTGAAAAGATGAGTTTCCTCACGTGTTCTCTAGAGATGTTCTTTACTTGTGATTGATATCACACGTGACAATTCTGTTTCAGTCATTTTAGCCAGGTCTGGATTTTTTAAGGTCTTGTAAAATGATTGGAAAATGATATGTGGCAAGTAAAAACATCCACTGAAATTCTCACACGAGTTTCTAAAATCAGTTGTGATAGAAAGAGCCACAATCGTTTTGTAAATAAAAAGTTAGTAAAGCATTTAGTAAAAAGTTCGGCCTTTAAGGAGCAAATTTTTTACGTGGCCAAGATCGTTTGTAACAAAAAGGAGCACGTTAGTTTGTGACAAAAAAAGGCCAATTTACTTTGTCACGCAAATGGCCCCAACATACTTACCATCAGGGTCATTGCAGGCAAAGGTTGTGGTGCAGTTCCGTCGGGTGATGGGCTTGCTGTCACGCTCACAGAACGTGTCACCCTCGTGACGACACACGACCTCACGAACCTGAACTCCCCAGCCGCACGTGACACTGCACTGGAACACGCGACTCCAACATAGTGCACGATACTACACAATATGTCATGCGGGTCATGCGACTCTGTGCTGATGCACATTCCTCCTCACTACATTTTCTTCTAATTTTCTTTCTCACTTTTCTTCTCCTTTGATTCTTTTTCTTTTTTTTTTGCTTTCATTCCTCCTACCCCTTCACCCTTCAGTGTCTATCAGTTTCTCCTCTGTGTGTATACCTGCGTGTCTTAACCAGCACTTGTAATTACATACAACCTTATAACACCACGATTTTATTCCATCCCAATACACCAATGATTTGAAGCCAATGGATTGAGATCTTATGCTGGGTATGTTTAAGTTTACTACCCGCCATATTGATACTAGTCAAGCTATATTTAGTATTTTGAATGCCCTGCCGCTAGATTTTCTATTTTTATGAACTGTCAACGTTTTATTCTTTCGTTTTCTTGAACTCTTTTAGTTCTTCGAATTCAAAATTGAGGAGGTTGGTATCAATCTGTCCATATTTTGCACTGGTTTATGTGACTCTGTTCATATTTTATAACGGTATATGTGGAATATTGAGTGATAAGATGGTTGCATGACGACTTTAAGGAGCTCTGCTAAATCGTGGTCAAGGTGTATCCAGTGGCTCTAGACCACTGTAATGATCCCATCGAGACCCGACACAGACAGGAAGCAAACTTTAACACGTGCAGGAGACACCTGTCCAGGTATATTTCATCCACTTACCGGCGACCACTGGCCGGCGTACCACGTGGGGCAGATCTGTTTGCTGCACGCCTGCACCACGCTGGGCCGCGGAGACGGACAGAAGCTGTCGTGCAGCCACTGCTGGCGACCGTCCATCAGCGTGTCCATGCAGCGGACAGCGCGACCCTTGGTCCCACCACCACACGTGACTGTACAGGGCTGCCAGGGAAAGATCTTCCACCTGAAGAGAACACAAAGCGCCCTCTAACAGTCAGCAACAGCGGTCAGAATTACACAGTATATCTGCTCATGTTCAGTGAGGTTTAAAAATTAAATATAGTTTTCTTACTTTTTTCTGTAGTTTGTTTGCCTTGACTAAGCCATGATGTCGCAGAGGACAGTTACTAAAATTAAAGACCTGGTAAGGTGAAAATATTTTTTTTCAAATTAATGGTATTACGCTTTTAATCAGTGGTTGACAGGGTATTTTGTTCCCATCATTGAATGACTCAATTTCGTTCTACATTCCGAGATACACGTCTACAAATATTATTTAATTAGCTCTGTACCTTTAACAACATAAACGTATCCACATACAATCCTGATTTTGAACTTTGTAGACCTGAATCTCGAGGAAGGAAATGGAGTAGTCTTTTATTGGTGAGACAGTATGCGGTTTAAAGAACTTTTTCTTTGTTGGTGTCTACTCGTCAGACAAAGATTTTGCACTGTAGTAGACCTTTAACCTGGACCATGAATGTTCTGCCTCGGTTGTCTATATGTCCCATACTCTAAAGTCGTTTTTAATAACATTATCGGCGATGCATGACGCGAAAGAAAAATGCTCGGCATAAAACGACTATAAAAAGACGACACTTTATTAGGCAGGCTGGTCACATGAACAACTCACACAGGTGGACATCGTCTCCGAAAGCAGTTTTGTCGTCTGCCGGCAGGCTGCTCACTCTCCAGGCAATGACTGTCACTCACTTGCTGCTCACTCAGTGCTTCGTAGCACACGAACACGGACACCTGCACACCTGTACAAAGCAGAGGTATGTACCAGAACACTCAAATGGGATAACATAAAAATTTGAGATGATACCATGGGATAACATGAAACGCCGTAATATGATAGCATGGGATAGCATGCACTGTGATATCATAACATGGGATTATATGAAAATATACATCTGATAAGAATTGTTAATCGTTTTCAAACGAGGAAAACATGTCAAACTTAAGGGCAACTTCACCTCAACAAACCAAGCAGCTATGCATGATCATCTACACCTGACTGTCAGTCAAACAGCTGTGTCGGAAGACGTGATCTGGGAAATTGTCATGTTAAACTGTGTAGGAAGACGTGGCTGGTAAATCGTCAATCCAGACAGCTGTGTTGGAAGACGTGTTCTGAGAAATTGTCACGTCAAGCAGCTGTGTCAGAAGACGTAAACTTCACGGACAAAGTGAACATTGTCTGGGACATGATGTGAAAGTTGAAACGCAAAACCTCTCCTTTCGCCACACTTTACGTACCCTAACAAATGGGCTACCCATTCACCGCTGAAAAGGCGGAGATAATTTCCCAGTCACTAGTCCGAACAGACCTCGAACACTCGACCTTTGGCTCCCATGTCAAGTGCCCTAACCCTGCACGATGTTCCTCATCTTCAGCAAAATCTAAAGCACCAGGCACAATGGTAACGACATGAAGGAGCAAGTTATCAACTGAGACTCCAAGGCGCACTAAGATGTCAAGGAAAACAATGGAAACGTAAGCTTAGAAATATAACGAGAACATGAAAAATATATGGGAAAGGGAGGTTACCTACACCACAGGACGCGGAGCACTGGGATAGCCCCGCCTCCCGCCATTGATAGCGCTCCTTGTGCGATTGCGTCCCTGTAAGACAAGAGTTGTTTCCCCCGCAAATTCCACATAAATCTAGTTGCACGTCTGATCCCAGCGTGTAATCGCAGCCCACTTTCTGAAATAAAGGAAACACAAGCAAAGCCCAAGCTTAGCGAAAATCTTTCCTTTTTACGGAAGATAAAACAAGAAGGGAGAACAGGATTATGCAAGTAAAAGAAATTCTATAGAGTTCCACCATCATTACTTCTAGAAATACGTCGTGATTGCCTTTTTTCCGAGTAGAAGAACCCCCCTTTGATTATTCTTGGTTTATTTTATACATCGGGTGTCGTACTTTATTCATACAATGAAGGAAAAACTATACGGGTGTGAAAACACGTTTACTCTATGGACTTAGAATAATTATTCGCTGTCAACATCAGTTGTAGTAGTCTTAGCTTTGCTTGGAAAGTGTTGGATAGTGTTGCATCGCTTGACCCTTTCATTGTCATGTCAGCTAGCTCAAGACTTTGTCAATCGTGCAACGGATCCTTGGTCTTCAAAACTTTAGATTACATTTCTTTTGATAAAGTGATGCTTTCTTATAATTACGATGATGTACCTTTGTCTCATCTAAATAAAACTCTTTTAAAAACAACGTTCAATTCCATTTCCTCTTCACCATGAAAAGTGAAAGTACAGTCAGAAAGATGCAAGAAACGAAAGGGATTAAAGTACTGACCCAGCACTTGCCGCTGATGCACATGTCAAAGGCGTTGTGTTTGCAGCGCGTGCCGTCCAGAACCTTCGGCGCCAGACGCACCACCGTCCTCGTGCCTTTGGCGATGCAGTAGAGGGCGCAGGGATTTTTGCGGTCGGTATACGGCAGCCAGTCATACAGCTTTCCCCCGTACGTGGCGTTGTTGTAGGCTGTGCATTGTTCGGAACGAAAATCCATTCCGTCTGGAGGACATACCTATTGAAAAGGATGGAAAAAAAAAACTAAAAATGTAGTTCTTTCAGGCTTGGGTCTTGTTTTTGTTCTGTTCTGCTTTGCTATGCGCATTTGCGCGCACGTGTGTGTGTGGTCGTGAAGAAAGGTATTTTAACTTTAAATAAGTACTTATTTTTGGATATCGGCACCCATTTTGCAGACGCAGCTGTACAGACAAATCAGACTCGGCAGAAGCTTTATAAGGGAAAGCATTTCAAGGATGTCGTGTAAAGACAGGTGCAGCTTTGACTGCTCAGTGTTTAGAGTAATTTGTAACCGACGAGAATCTACAGAGAACTCAAATGTCAAGAAATGTTGAGACCTTGAGATTAGACGGTGCTAGAGGGGTATTATGCTGGCATCACTGGTCCCACTCGAGTAGAACGCAGTATAAAGACTAGTGTCACTGTCTGTAACAAAGTTTTCACACATCTTGTCATCCCAGACCTTTCCCTTACTTTTCTCAGAAAACTTCCACAGCTTCCCTCTCACGTTGGTAGGGAAATGTGTGTGTGGTGGGGTTGTGGAGGAGGAGAGGCTGGGGTAAAAAGATTCGTATGTGTGACTCAGTGCGTGTAGATGCATTTCTTTGCATGTGTGTGCGCGTGTGTAAACTCAAGCCAAAAGAAGATGCGTTTATGTCTCGAACCATCCAAAAACCATCAAGGATTCAAGGGCAGACAGCCTTTCGGCGGTGGTGAGATATGCAAGTCCACAGGCAAAGCTTTGTCCACAGGGGGGCTGTGAGCGAAAACATGGCGACTACTTTACCTGTATGCGACTTTCTGTAGACAGGTGCGGAGTCAGGGTGAAGCGCCTTGTAAGGACCAGCGTGTCAAATGCGTACTCTAGTTTTCTCCACAGACCTGACAACATGTGAAGGAATTTCGTCGCGAAACGAGAGTAATGAACCTTAGATGATGCCTCAGGCGGGTGGGTCGTTAAAACTTTTCATCAGTATAACGTCAGGTACTGGGCTGGGACTGACTTGACCCTTGCCCTCGTCTGACCCGACCCGAGGTGTCTAAGCCCAGGAGGTACTTGCAAATAAAACAGGAACGAGAAATAACGCACGTCGAGAGAAGGTCTTATCTGTAAACACAGCAACAGCATCGCAGATTGCTCTCCTGTCTCTCAGGGTCTAGTTCCGCAAGACAAAATGAAATGTGGTTTTGGACGAGTGTTTCCTGGATGTTTAACGAGCTTAGAAAATCGCCGAGCTGTAGCGCAAGAGAGGAGTATAGTGAGAGAACTGCTTCTTTGAGGTTCACATCTGTCAGCAAAATCAAGCCCTAAACAGGAAACTGTGTTCTAAAGGAGCTAGAGTTAATAATCAGAGGCCCATTCCATCTCTCTTTCCCTGTCTGCTTTGCTTCCCCCCCCCCCCACTTGAACCGCTGACAGCCCTAGCACACCCTGAACTGTAAGCTAGACGTGGACTTCTAGACAATCAGCCCATCCTTAAGCCTTCTTCCAATTGCACGACCCGATACATCGCTAACATCTGAGGTAAAGTTACCTCTGCTTCATAACTACATCCCCAGAGAAGGACCCCGCTCAAGTATCGGATCTTGCCAGACAGTTATGTCAAGGTCGTGTGATTAGAGATCCACACGTGGTCACAGGACCGTGCGAACAAAACTGGAGTTTGTTGGATCTGAGCAGACGAACAGCCTACTTTCAGATTTAATCTCTCGGACTATTGTTGTTGGCCGCAATCGACCTCTCACCCTGCCTATCCCGCCACTTCTCGCGTGATCTCCTTTGACGCATATCACCTCCCTTCCCTCCTCAACTGGCCTCTTCTTTTTTATGCTCGCTTATCCTTTTCATCAAATTTTAGAGCGGCTATCATGAGCTCGGGTAGCTCCAGTCGGGTGGCCTCCGCCAATACCACTTCCGCTCAGCGCCCATTCATCGTCGATGCCCTTGTCACCACGCGATGAACCTGATGATCGATGTGCCACTGTCAGGGGCAGGAGCCCGCTGCTCGGTTATCATCCTTGGCCTGCGAAGTGTGTGTGTGTGTGTGTGCGGAGGAGGGACTGCGGTGGGAGGCGCGGGGCTGACATGGACCGTGCGATGTCGCTCCAGCTGTGAGGTGCACTCTGTGACCCTGTCAGCGTGGGAGCCTGCTCCGTGTGAATGCTAATGAAGAGTTGACGCTAGCTTGTGAGTAGCAGAGGCCGTGGTGTTAGCGTGGTGTTAGTGTGGTGTTAGCAGGAAAGACTACTCAGCTGGCCGTCTGAGGACTGATGCACAGTCACTGGGTTCTTTGTAGATGGCTAACGCAAAGCTATCAACTAAACTCTGAGCAATTAAGCGAACATCTTCATCTTCATCCTATCCCAGGGGTGGAGAACCCTTTTTTCTGCCAAGGGTCATTTGTATATTTGTAACATTCGCGGGCCATGCAAAATTATTAAATTCAATATTAGCCTGTTATGTTTGGTCAAACATTAATAAAACTCACCCCTAAAGTGATGACGAGCTATTTTTAGCACCCCATTAACTTATCATTTCAAACTAAAAGTTATTGTTTTCATTCACGTAATATAACAATGCTCCTGCGAAAAAAGCTCCTAGATTTGTTGAATTTTGAGTCCTGCGTTTGCCTTGGCCGGACCTGATCAAAGGATTTCACGACCTGCTGTGCACATGGCCCCTAATGTGCTCTTCTCCTTTGTATCACGAAGTCTGTGCCACTGGTTAATGCTTCAAGGCTTACTGAACAGCTTGAGACAAAACATTATTCGTTATTTGTTCGTTATTCGTTGGTCTATATGCCAGTCACTCAGTGAACTGAACGCTTTTGTGATGTCGGGGGGAAATTATTTCCGAATTAATGAGAAATTATCGAAAAGATAATGATTAGCAAGAAAATGTTTGAGTTAGCATGGATTAATACACACGATTATCTCTATAGTCCTGCCTATAGCAAAAAATATGCAAACAGTTTTTTCATAAACAGTTGCTCTGTAATTCACGCAAACACGCATTTACTCGACTCCACGTGCAAACAGTGGAGGCGGATTGCCGAGTGGTTAGAGCCGACGGACACGCAGGTTCCGTACCCATGTACAATAGTAAACTTTCCCCAGTCCACCCAGCTGTCGGGAAGAATAGGTACCTGACTCTATGGAGGGGTGGGAAGACACCGCCCTCACATAAAGGTGGGCCCGACAAAAGTGAGGTCTCTTGCCATCTCTCCTCCACCCCCAACGACTAAAAAACGGTCAGGGGACGACCATTATCACCACTTTACATGCAAAGACTTTCATACGTGCAGAAAAATACACACACAACAAACAGACGGATTGCACACGCGCGCACATACACAAACACACAAATACACACGCATGCAAACATTCACACACACTTACTTGTGTGTTGCAGGTGTCGTAGCGGTAGCGGTCCCCTTCGCAGCCCTGGCGGCTGTGAAAACTCCGGATGCACTTTCTTTCTTGATAAGTGGCGCCACCATCACAGGTCCGCGAACACTCACTCCAAGCAGACCATTCACCCCAGTAATCACCCACTGCTTGCTCGGGTACCTGCAATATAGATTATCATAATTAAATTTTGTGTGTGTGTGTGTGTGTGCGTGCGAGCTTGCAACAGAGATTATCATGCTTAAATTGTATGCGTGTGTGTGTGTATTGGCTTGCTTGCGTGCGCGTGTGGGTGGGTGGGGGTAGGAACAGCGGGAGAGAAATTAAAGAAAAAAATAGAAGGAAACCTTTAGAGAAAACAGGATAAAAAAAAGGATGAAAACCAGAAAGGCTAAAGAGTTTTAACAGATGAAAAAGCAGCTGAGTGTGCTGGGAGAAGTGAGAAAGATGTCACTGCTAACAGTTATTGTTACTGGATGCCTGTGCATCTGATGGGGGCAGGTGGTAGTTTGAAAGAGTTAAGCGTTGAGCTTTATCTCCCGATTTCCACTTCAACAGCTGCAAATGGCTCTTGTGACGTAAGTAATGACCGGCTTGAGTTGGACTACACGAGGCAGAGAGAGCACTTGCGCCAAGTCTTGTGATCAGCGACCCTGTAGGGATCAAGTCCTCGGTCTCTCTCACTTTTCCCATCTCAGCAGGGAGCCAGTCTCTGATATCCGATTCGTTCACTTTTGATGCTGACGCTTTGCTCTCGTAAAATACTTTGACATCGTTTTCTTTTTTTTTTTAATTGTTACTTTGCCTGCGTATGCCTTTTCACGGTCAACCACCTGCACTCCAACATTATGTCCGGGATGTCAAGCACTTGCTTGTATTCAAAAAATGTTTCTCAACTAATGAACTATGTTGACAATGGTTGCAAATAGTGTTAAAATATATTTTAGTTTCTTCAAATTACACTGTACTTAATGTTAGTTTTTAATTATTTCAAACATTATGCAGTAGATGACGTCATATTAGTGCAGGTTGGGCTTCAGCAAAGGCTTTAACGAGGACGAACATCTAACCAGCTCATTCATCTTAAAAAAAAATTAAGTACATAAAAAATAGAACGACACTTTTATTTTTGAATTGCATATCTTCTCCATGAAATATGAAATTGTGTCGAGAAAGGCTCGAGAAACTATAAACATTATCCGACACACTGCCACCTGAGGTAACGATGACAGTGTGGGTGTAGAATTCAGGGGTTGATTGTGTCAGCGTTGGGCGCACTTAGCGATAAGACACCTGCAAAGCGTGGAATATGGATAACAGCGATAATTATCGTCAAAATATGAGGCTGAAGCGGGGCACAGTAACAATAAACAAATAAATACGCACACAGCTGGCCCTCAAAATTCGAGGCTTAAAATTTTACGGTTTTGATTATTCAAGAGGTTTTTTTATAAATTGATTTTTTTTATAGTTTTACTGCCTGCTGCGACGTACATTGACTAGAAAATGTAAAGAGAAATAAACAAGAAATGTTGATTAAATATATTACAAAAATTTGTAAAAAACAAGTTTCAGTTTGCTAAATACCAGTGGTAAAGAGTTCAGATGGTTTTGGAATAAGACGGTAAAGGGGGTAGAGTTATCAGTCGATATTCTTGAGCGCCGCCGATAGAAACAAATTTACAAAGTGAGAAAGAGCAATAGAGGAAGAGGAAAACACTGACAGACATAAGGAGACAGAGACTGCCAGAGACAAATATTAAGACAGAGATGAAGAGAAGGAGGAGGAGAGAGAGAGAAAGGGGAAGGGGAAGAAAACTACTGCGTGACCTTCGCATGTTACACGTGCATTTGATGACCACTTCAGGGTGTCCGGAGCGCGAGTCACGTGCTGGCGTGAAAAAGATTCACATTTTTCATCAACAGGCTTTTCACAGCAAGTCGCCATCAATGACGAGAAACCCTTATAAGCGAGATGATCCTCAAATTAAACAAACCTCAATCAAGAACTTACGAACCCATTTTCGTGCGGACCATTAACACGTATACCGACTCATTTACTAAGCGGACCATAAACACAAGTTCACAGACCCAATTACTACCATAAACACACGTTTACTGGCCAATTTACTAAGAGGAACAAATACAAACACATGTTTACTGACCTATTTACCAAGCAAACCTCAACCCCAGGTGTACCGACCACCTTCTAACATCGGTCGCTTTCTGCATCAGTTTTCCCGAGGCTTGTCATGCCATCCCTACCTTCCCAGATAACAAATAAGCTGGCATAGCGGCACTAAGGTTTGGTAAGCCTAGCGAAAACTGATAAAATCCCCGCCTCCGTTCTTCCGTAGCTAAGGGAGGACCCAGCACTGGTCGGCCGCCAATCTGCGGGATTAGACCCGAGACTTGGACGAGCTCGCGTGACTGATTAGAAGGGAAGCCGCCATCTTTGTATCTGTCGAGCACTTGTCCGTAAAATTAACGTCGCGGAGTCGTCGCGAGGTGTTTGGTGACCGTCCTGAGGGGCTCAGCCTGGCAGCTACCTGGAGCCGGGAGGATGTTGATGTTCTTACAGCGCACCCATTTTTTTTGTGTGTGGATATTAATGTATCCAGTGTCAGCATGATTTGTGTGAGGACTTTCTTTTGCGAAACTGATATAGACAACGACAGCATGACTGAAGCAATTTTTTTATCTTTACAATCGTGAACAATCTTCTTAAAAATTTTAAATCGTTACGGTCTTTGCATTAGAGGACTTGCTCAGTTTAACACGTGATAGCTTCAAATAACACTTACCCTATCTTTTGTGGAAAAAAGTTGATTTCAGTTGGTCCGATACACTGTTAACATCTACAAGAATGTTGCTGCTCTCGTTGGGTTAATAAATTCTATGTAAATGCTTCTTTCCCCTTATATAGGGTCATGGCAACTTGTCTGTACTATTATTGATGACACTGTTAGAATTATTATGTAGTATCTAGAACATTAATTTATAAAGTGTATAATGCCAAAGATTAATCCAAAAAGATTAAATATAATGGGGTAGGTTTAAAGATATGGACTTTACTGCTTTGGACTTAATGTGAAGTTGTATAAGAACCTGTCCACAGAAGAGTGATGGTGACAGTTTATTTCATGTAATGTAATTTTATTTGTGTATTGTATGCAAGTAAAGGTAGAAGAAATGAGGGAAGAAGATGTAAAAAGTGTGTATGTGTGTGTGGGTGTGTGTGTCTGATTTGTTTCTTTTTGTTGTTTATGTGCTTTTTGTTTCTTATCTATGTGGGAGCTATGTTAGTGCTATTGTATTGCTGTACTGTATTGTGATATGAAAAAAATAAATCTTCAAAAAAAAACCCCACTTACCCTATCTTTATCAACAAGCTCAATCATTCTTTCTCTTTTTTCATGCATCAGACTGAATATATAAAATTACAGGATATATTGTTATCACCCGTGGTGCATAAAGTTATGTGGCTGATTTAAGACTTCATAAATGTAGCTTCTGTCTTCCTCTTTCTCGAACACACACACACACACACACACACACACACACTTTCCATCTCTTTCTCGAACACACACACACACTTTACATCTCTTTCTCTCTCAAATGTGAGTGTGTGTAAACGCAAACATGCGCGTGCATGCTTGTACATTCATTACTGCATTAAAATAAAAAGAAAGAAAGAAAAAGTGAATGCGTGTGTGTGTGTGAAAGAAAGAGAGAGAGAGTGGAAATTACAAACTGACCGTTTTGCGGTCCACTAACCCCTACCCCGCGTCCCTCGAGAGGACCATCATGCTATCTCGTACTGCCTGAACCTGAGAAGCTTACAGGGCGGTGAGAGAGCAAACACACAGCCTAACAGACAGGCGCGAGGCCGCATGCCTAGGTGCTGCCATGATCACGTCTGGGACAACCCGGGGGGACGTGCCGCCATCATCGTGTAAATTTAAAGCCCGGACCTCTTTGTGTACACGGATCTCTTTACAGGTGTCAACGACGCATCGCCTGGCTTCTGTGTTTATTTATTTTACTTCTTGTCCACTTCTCGTTAAGAGGTCGCGGGATTGTCTTTCCTGAAGGAGGGCAGCTGCCACTTCACCTCCGCGCTCCGAGTGGCGCCAGTGAGGTGAGGTCTGGTCAAGGAGCACTGCGAACGTTGGTGGCGCACATTCTGATAGAAGTTAGTTGAATCGGCTGGAAATGGTGTACGTCGGTTGAATGCATGTAACACACACACACACACACACACACACACACACACACACACACACAATCACCGTATAGATTATGACAGTGATTTCTTTGGCAGCTTTGATTCGAGTTGATAATTCAACCTTTCGGGTTCTACAATCCAGTCACAAGAAAACACTTCCAGGTCATTTAAACTTTCTAGGAATCACAAAAATCTCTTGACTGGTAGTCAAGCTGTCATAATAATAATAATAATACTGCGCCGCTTTATTAAATTAACGATTTGCAGTCAGCAACATCTGGCGCCTCACCTGCTTACTTTTCCATCTAATATAAAACGAGACAAACACATGTAGCAACACAAAACAATCCTGGAGTGAAATAGTGTCTACTGAAATACTCAGAATATATTCAAAGAGTCAGTGTCTTTTGCAGACGAATTCCGTTGGTTGTAATTGCTGCATATTTCTATTTCTCAAAACCAGCCCTTAATTTGCTTAGTTTAGTTAAGTTTTAACAAAGGCGATAAAAAGGGTGCATGGAGTTGCAAAGCCAAAAACCGTTTTTAAAATGGCAGCTTATTGGTAAAGTGCGCTGCACTGTGTGTGCAACAGATGAACAGAACTCTTTTCTAAAAATACTTCTACAAGAAGTAGTTAACCGTTCAGCATGCGAAAAAAATGCAGGTCTGGCAAAAGCAAAAATTCCTCCTTGGTTTTTCAAATGTCCTGGGAGTTGTTCCTGGGTTCTGTCCACTTAGTTTGTAGTCGGCCATAATTACAATACAATACATCTTTATTGTCTATGTCTGGTCACAACAGAGACAGAAATTTTCCTTTGTTGCTGGGAGCTCCCACAATTAACTGGAGAAAAGGATACATAATAAACTGAAAAAAATTACGATCACACCTCATACACTCATACAGTTACACTCATGCTTAGCCCTCGCACACCTAAGACAGTTAGCAGATGCACATTCTCTTCCTCTCTTACACACACACACACACACACATTCAGGCTAGGTACATTTGTTAGTCCTGTTCAAGAGTGCTATTGCGGTTGGTAAGAATGACTTGGCAAAGGCACTCTTCCTGGCGACCACTTGCTTCCATCTGCGGCCAGAGGGTAACATTTGGAAGTGGCGATGTAGTGGGTGAGAGGGTCTGTGATGATTCTGACGGCCTTTAACCTCACAGCCTTGATGTATAAATCACCTAAAGGTCTTTGTGGAGAACCAATGATCTTGCTGGCACTCTTGACCACTCTCATTAAACAAGCTTTATCTTTGAGAGAGAGAACGCCAAACCACACTGACATATTGAATGTTAAGATGCTTTCGATTAGACTGCGATATACTGACTCAAGGACAGGGCCGCTGACACCGAAATTCCTCAGTTGCCTCAGCAGGAACAGGCGCTGATGTGCTTTCCTGGAAACAATGCTGGTGTTTTCCTGAAAGGACAGTTTGCTGTCTAGCACTGTGCCGAGGTACCTAAAACTTTGCACCTGTTCTATTGTCTCATTATCAATAATTATAGGGGTGTGGGCAGGTTGATGTTTTCTTCTGTCAAGGACCACTTCTTTAGTTTTAGAGACATTGAGCACCAGAAAGTTTTCTTCAAACCATGAGTGTAATTTTTGAACCTGGAGGAAATAGCTTGCAAGTGACTTCTCGTCCTTGAGCCGAGCAACCAATGCCATATCATCTGCAAACTTAATCAAGGATAGGGCACAATTCGAGAATTCCGTCCGGACTTCACTAGTGTAAACAGAGAACAGTATTGGGGACAAAACACACCCCTGTGGGGCTCCGGTATTTATGATCAGAGTGGTCGAGACTTTGCCTCCCATGCTGACCCGTTGTGGCCGGTCCCGGAGAAACTCCCTCATCCAGAGCACTAGGGTTGAGTTAACGTTTAGTGCTAGGAGACGTTGTAAGAGCAGGTGTGGCTGAATGGTATTAAAAGCAGATGAAAAGTCCATGAATAGGATACGCACGTATGTACCAGTGCCATCCAATTGGTTTGCTACCAGGTTGTAGAGTGTCAAACAGGCATCATCCACTCCTCTTTTCGCTTTGTATGCAAACTGGTAGGGGTCTAGTTGATCAGCAATGGCATTGACTAATTGGTTGCAAACAACTCTCTCCATGCACTTAGCAAGAATAGGGGTCAAGGCCACTGGTCGGAAGTCATTTAGTTCTTTGGCATGTGACTTTTTTGGCACTGGAATAATAGTTGAGGTCTTCCATAGCTTGGGGAAGAACTGTTCAGGAACAGGTGGAACAAATGTGTGATCATTGGGCTCAGCTGCTGGGCGCAAGATCTGAGCACACGTCCTTTTAGGCCGTCTGGACCAGGAGCTTTAAAGGGATTAATTCTTTTGCATTAATTTTAATGAGCAGGTTCTTCTATTCCTTGCAGTCTTGATCGTTCTTGCCTACTCGTACATACATGTAAACTTCGTTGTATATCTTTTGTGAATGTGTCCTTCTGTAATTTTGAAAGTGGGATTCAAAAATTTGCGCACAGTAAACGTGCTAAACTTGATTGTAAGGAAGACATCTATGCACATAATGATGGTGCTGTTGCACACGATGAAGGGAAATGTCAGCAGACTAATATTTGTTCACAACAAATATGAACTGGCGCGCGATAGACTTGTTTACCATGATTGACATGACAAGGTAAACAGATGTGCTAAACAGTGTTTATGGTTTATCATTCAAACCCTTTTTTTTGCATAGATAACACCTCATGCGTAGTAGCAGGCAGTTTAATAAATCATTCTGAGGTACATGACAAGAGGTGTTGCTGGGCAGTATACAGTAGTAGAGTGTGCACAATATAATATACAGCACTAGTATATACAACTCTACAATATACAGCACTGCACTGCGTGCATCTTGCTTTATTTGTCCCCTTCCCCCTCATATTTTTGTGCTTTTAAACAGCAGACTGGGAGAGATTTCCTCACCTGGCGCAGTATGATAAATCTCAACATCACCGGAGACTAGGACAAAAAGCATGCCAGGCTTCCAGTGAGACGACTAATCCTATTTCACCAGACGACAACACAAGAGGTGTGTTATGAATACAGTCTCAGACGGGGGAATAATTCAGCTGAAGACTTAGCCTATTGTGAACTGACTGACGCAGATACAGGAGCCACCCTCTTATCCCCCCACTCCCCCCACACACCTTTGCAGTCTTTGAGGTGAACATACAGGTGTCATGTCCCGAGATACCTAGTTAGCGTACCATATACTCGCAGCACTTCTGCTTTTTTCTCTTCTGTCATTTAAAATCCTTTCTTTCTTTCCTTTATAATCTCACTGCTTGTTTCTTTCTCTATAAATGCTCTCTCTCTCTCTCTCTCTCTCTCTCTCACACACACACAATCTGTAACGTTTTCTTTCTTTAGTACAGAGCAATAAACATTCTTCTGAATGGATACCTGCGCATTATAAATGGTCATCATCATCATCGTCATCAAAATGTTTAAAAAGTTGAGGTAACTTTCCAATGATCTTGGCACTTTTTTTTTAAAACACACTCATGGGTCACAATGTTCATCGTTATCTGCATAAACATTTCCCACAAGTATTACTCGACACTTTAACGGGTATACTGTATGGCCACCCAACTCACCACCATTGTGGCAGCTGCTATCTTTGCGGCAAAAGACGAGCCCAGGCAGAAAACGACGGACATGCAGCGCCACCATTTCGCCACCATTTGTGACCTGGGTACCACCTAGGGTGTGACCTGGGTACCACCTAGCGATTAATTAAATTTAAAAGAAACTTTAGCTGTTCTAATCTATCGAGCACTGCGGGACGGCGAGAGCGGGACAGAAAATGGGAAATCCACGGGAAGTTAACAGCCACTCCACACGGCGACTGCTCGTTGAAAGAAGAAGAAGAAAAAAAAGAAACTTCGCCGGCTACTTCTCTCATGCCCTCCAGTTCCTTCTGTCTCTTATTCTGCCGTGTCACTACGTGAACAGGGGGCTCTTCCAAACAGCCAAGAGTCGTGTACCTGGCATTGAAGCAAAATAAAAAGATCACGCCGAGGTGGTTAAGTCCGTGGAATGTAGCCACGCACCAATGAACTGTTTGGCTTGACACACACACACACCTTAAGAGAGAGTCGTTGGTCCAGACTGTGGTTCCTGGATGCAAATGTACTCACTTGTGCAGCATCCACTTTACCCTAAACCACCAGCGAGTTAACAAGGCCTCGTAAGCTCGGACTTATTGGGGTGGATTTTGTTAATGATTCCATTGTCTCGCTGAGACAAGTGTCTGCTTAGCTGAATTGTCATTAGAAATGTTGTTGTTTATGTCTCTGTGTAACTCTCTCTTTTTGAATGTTATGTGTATTTCTGGAGGAGAGAGAGAGCCTGAAACGAGAGGGAGCGCCGCCATGTGGTGCTGAGATGGAGGCTTTTTCCACTAAAGCGTATTAGTCCATACATCACAGACTTGAGCTCAAGCTCAGATGACAGCATGAAAGGCGGGGCTAAATCCGTGGAGATGGGTATCAGGTATTCATTGTCCTGACAGAAGAATCTGACACTAGGTAGAGCGCTGGCTAGGGTTTTCTTGCTGACACAAGTTCTGTCGTATCTTGACAGCGAATTGCTTCCCGTGAGTCTGCAGAGAAGTGGTGGTGGTGGTGGTGGTAGTGGCGGGGGGAGATCCCCCTGGCTCCATTTCGCTAGTGACTGATAGAAAACAGGCGGAGGTTTCACATTCGGAGAGAGATAAGGGATAAACAGACAACATTAACACTAATCTCTTTTACCTGGCTGCGGACCGCTCGGGAGTCTACAGGTGGTGATAGGGTTTGAAGGTCTGCTCGTAACACTGGCATACAATAGGACAAGATCGAGGGCCGCAATTTACCGGCTACAGGACCGCAGGACATGGCACAAGACCGCGGGTTGGCCGATTGTTTTATGGGCATCCAGCACAGTCCTGTTATGGACAATCTGACTGGTCAATGAAAGCGAAACTTGGCGACCTGCTTTTGTCAGGGCCTTAAGAAAACAAAGTATTGTGAAGTAAACGTTTAAAAATACCCTGGCAAGCTGTAGAAGTTGTTTAGATCACTCTTCGGCTTTAGCAACCAACATCATTTAGAATGATCTGACACTTGTATGTTTCACCACGCACGCACACACACACTCACACGTGTTCTCTCTCTCTCTCTGAAATATGTTTAGACTGTCTGCTCCAATACCTCTACAGAAAGAGAAAGAATGATGTCATCCTCCACGAGACGTTTCACTCCGCGATACACCGGAAGGTAGATAATTCGATTTTCTGCAAGAGTAGCATCCCTTAGTTGCTCTAAGTAAAAACAACTGGCCAGAAACTGGTTTTAAAAAAAACTGTGAAAAAGTAGAAGCGATGATGTATGAGACGCCAAAAAAGAAGGAAAAATAGGCCGATGATGGATTATGAAGATGAAAAACGTCTTTGACCTTGACCGTAACGGGTGAGCTCATCAGTTGGAGGTAAAAGATGAGAAGATGTCGGTTTTCTTGGCGGTGCTGTTGAACTAGTGAGGACCCGCGTGTCTTGAAGGCCATGTCCGCATGGAGGTCAGAGTTTCTGCACGCGGGACTGCTTGACACGTGCCGTCAACTAACCTCCCACCTTCACTGTCTTCTACTCCCGCTGTGACTCGAAAAGGAGAGGAGAGCGGGGGGGGGGCGGGGGGAATAAAAGAATCGGATAAGAAAAAAGAAGCGAAATGAGTAGTTTTCAATGGGAATATTTCGACTATATAGGACATCACGCATCGTACACGAGCTGACAGAATGACATGGCACTGCCATCATACACAAGCTGGCAGAATCACAAGAAACTGCCATCACACAAGAGCTGACAGTGACATATAACAGTGCAGTCATACACGAGCTGACAGAATGACATGGCACGGCCATCCCACACGAGCTGACATAATGACATGGCACTGCCATCCCACACGAGCTGACAATGCATGGCACTGCCATCCCACAGGAACTGACATAATGACATGGCACTGCCATCATACAAGAGCTGACAGAATCACATGGAACTGGCATCACACAAGAGCTGACAGTGACATCACAGTGCAATCATACACGAGCTGACAGAATGACATGGCACTACCATCACACACAAGCTGATAGAATCACGTGACACACACCATAACTTTTAAATAACGATTTATATGTGTACTCAGAAAAATAACACAAACTATAAGAATTAACAAACACGCATCCGTCATGAAACTTAATATTAATTTAATGACTAAATAAAAATACTTTTTATTGTGCCATTTATTGTGGATTACAACTCGGGCAACTTTCCCTTCAAAAGGCGTTTCATCTGCTGTTGCTCTTTGAGTGGTCACCATATTGAGTTTCAAGTAGCTACAAGTCGAAGGTTGTACTGGTCTTCTTTCATGTCTAGCAACTAGGTTAAAGGATGTTTATACCGACTAAACACTATGTCAAAGGTTACAATACTTAATGTTCTGTTTGTCTCCTGTTGCTTTTAGCAGAGAGGGCTGTTGAAGCTACGCGAGTCTTTAGGAGGGTGTGTCTTGTAGTCAGGAAACGGGATGTATTGTTATCTGAGGATCTTAGGCCTGCACTGGTTCACGCACTCACCGTTCGTCTTAGTGTAAGGTCAGACCAGGTAATTATAAAGATCTATCAAAGGCGAGAAAAACAAGGATGTCAGGTAAGTGTATTCCCTTGTGCTACCTTCTCAGTAGTAGGTCATCGATGTGTGTGTGTGTGTGTGTGAGCGCGCAAAAGTGTGTATATTCGTTTGTGCGTGGTTTTTTTTAATAATCTTGTGCGTTTGGTGACGTCCACAACTATTATTTGTTGGCGGCAGGGAGGCGCTTTAGCGCAGTAGGAAGTGTACTGGAGTTAGAATAAGATAATTGCGGTTCAAAGCTCGACGGGGTCTGAGACTGCTTAACTCCATCTTGAAGTAAGAGGAGTCAGGAACCTGAGTTATGAGAAAGAAAAGTGTGGGCTCCGTCTTCTTTTACAATGCCTTAGACACGTGGACCACATACAGTTGTATGACATTTCTGCAGACTAGCAATGGGACTATTGTTTTTTTATGAACCTTTATCCCTCGTGCGGGGACACACACACACACATAATTACTGCCTATGTACGGGGCGCTGTGGTCTGAATAATCATCTTAAGACAATAAGCTTTGTAGTGTGAGTGGCCACTCAGAATAGACTCCGAAACACACCTTGTAGGGCCACCCTACCCCCCCCCCTTAAAAAAACCAAAGGGTTAATAGCTGTGCATAAAGTGGGTGGACTTTGATACCCAACTCTGGAAACGACCTCCCACTCACTGCCATCTTTGCGGCATCCGTCAGCAAGAGGATCGAATGAATAAGGAGACATGCTCACAACCGCACTCCCTCATCTGGGACGATGACATGCGCAAAACACCTTTATTTTCAAAAGTCGGGGTAAGAGCAGAAAAATTAGAGTATTAAGAAAGGGTCCTCTACCAAATTCATCCACAGTCCACAGCATACACATCAAACTGCCAGCGTTGTATAGACGCGATGCAATAATCTTGTCGACTCTGGCCACGGTAACATCTTCATATACAATAAATGCTCCGCACTGCGTTTCTAAACGGATGTCAGGGGTCGTAAAAGTAATTAAGGGCGGACGCCAACCGAATTAAGCCCAACAGCCTGAGCGTGAAGAGACGACGTGAAACGAAAGAGAAGGACCGCGAGATGCTTTGGCCCTGATGTCAGCTGAAACTGTCAGTCAGTTTAAATTGTTCGTCGTCCCCCATCCCAGTGCGGGAAGCAAGGTTATCTGGTCTCCCATGACAACGCAGGAAGGTCAGGACAGGCGACGGGGAACCCAGGCCGGTGTCATCGCCAGTGTTTATGTGTCTACAGGAAAACGACAAGGATGCGTGCAATAAACACTAGTGCCTGCTGTGTGTTTACTGATCTGGGAGCAAGGGAGGAGCCAGTGGCCATGATGGATGTGTGCATCTTACCTTCAGGTCATGATGATGAGACTGAGGCTGAAACGGTTTTTGTACTTCTTCTCCAATACTTACACACCTCTCTACCCTCCCCCCTCCGTCCCACCTCCAGCACGGCCACGATGATAACTCTTCCCTTGCTTTTTTTTCCCTTTGGTCATCGGCTTTGTGATAAGTCTGTGCCAGCCTACACTCACCATCCTTATCCAGATAAAATGCACGAACGTTTGACCAAGACAGGAAATATCTTAATATAACAGTCCTGTAAAAAAAAAAAAATGACACAAACTTCATCAAGCGTTTATTGATATTCTTCCGTTTAAGAAAGGTCTTATTGTGTGTGTGAAAGAGAGAGTGCGATGAGTGCGGAGTTGTGGTGGTGGTGTATGTGTGCCTGTAAGCGACGCAACTCAAACTTAAACGGAGGCCTGAAGAAGATCAGACCGGGCACATACGAACGCACACATAACACGTATGAATGCATAGCCTTGTTCATTGTATGAGTTAACGAAAGGGAGACAGAGCGAGGTGACTGTCCACAGGACTGCACGCAGCATCAAGACGCAAGCTCAGACTTTTGTCTGTCGATTAACTTGAAGTGTATTTACTTGCTTATCGAGAACACGGTTTACACTGGTTATCGTCCTTACATTCATATCTATGAGATATGTTTGGTTAGGTAATAACTCGCGCACACGCACACACAGTCTCGATCCTTTTTTCCCCCTCTGTTTGCCTCTTTCTTTCTTTCTCTCTCTCATACACAACACGTGCGTTGATGTAGATCTTCACACTCACGTACGCATGAATGAAGACACGAACAAATCATCGACCCATGTCACAACCAAATTTTTAACTCTAACCATAATAATAAAAAATTGTTTATGTATACCTCGGAAGGACAACGCCCATTTTATCAACGCCCCAGTCTCCACGAAAAGAACTCTAGGGCACCACACTGTCCCTTCGGCAAAACATTGCGGTCGCTACATGCAACCCCTGGAGAAGCCTCCTCTCTCCACTCCCCTATCAAAATGGCACTTATTCAAAGAAAATGTTTACGACTTTCCTAACTCTGTCTTGGCAGGGCCAGCACGAGGCCGCCAGAGTAAAGAGAATTGTCTTTTTTTTTAAAAAAAGGAAAATACGTGGGTTGTTTCGCTGCTCCTTGTTCAGGTCGAGCCAAAAGCGACTCTTGGTGGATATGCACCCCATCGTTGAGAAAGCGACGTGAAATAAGGCTATGGCTGACCCCGGGTGGCCATGCATGGACGTTCAGAAAAATGATGGCCGGCAGCAGCAGGGATAATGGGGATATGTTCGTCTTTTCTTACTTGTCTGCTCGGCTGTTTCCTCTTCCTTTCTTCAGATGCTGTCCATGTCTCCTGGTCTCAAGTGTGACATCTGCTTACAGGGCTAGCTGCCTTGCTGTGACAGAGCCTTAGTTACTGGTTCAGCAATCCCCTCCCTCCTCCTTGTCTCAAGTGTGACATCTGCTTAAGGCCTATTCTCACGCTGCAATATACCGCACTTAGCAGGGTTAGCAGGCCCTGGTAGGACCTTTCCGAGTTTTGCACACGGCTGGGTGGGGGCTTTACATCGAGGTTTTTTACGGATAGGACCCGATTCTATTTTCTTGCAGAGCCTGACCTACATTACATGCTGTAGCCAATCGGAATGCTTGAACACAGTCCGCTCCCTTTTACTTCCAAATTAGGAAATGGCGGTGTGGTCAGAGGAAAGGTGTACGAGTATGATTTGTATGTGTGAAAACTACCCGTGTCTGTTCGACACTGCCAGTCCAGAGTATCTCAACCGAGATAAGGCCAAGAATGCCCAAATTGAAATTGCTCATGCTCTGGGCAGCCTCGATCAGATATAAAAGTTCTTCAAACGTTGCAGACGACATTCGCAAAAAGCGTCTGCATTCTCTCGAGTCTTCCGAAGATATTTCTTTTAGAGGACATGAAAATAAGGCACCTAAGCGACTCCTTCGCGCTACCCACCCTTCACCCACATATTTATTTTCTTCTTTTCTCCCTCCCTACTTCATCAGACAATGTTATTAACGTAGCAGCAGTAGCTTCCGAAAGTATCTGATTGTCTGCCATTTTGTCGACTACCCACAATGCGCTGCGCGGATGACGTCACCTAGCAGGACACTAGCGAGTGGCCTTGCTACGTGAGAGTAGAACGGTGCCTAGCAGGCAAAATCTTGCACGTGCAAACACTGAAAACATTGCAGCGTGAGAATAGGCCTTTACAGGGCTAGCTGCCTTGCCGTGACAGAGATTAGTTACTGGCTCGGCAATCCCCTCCCTCCTCCTTGTCTCAAGCGCTGAGAGCATGCTCTTGCGTGAGCGTGTTCATGCAATATATAAATGACACATTGTTTATTATTATTATTATTATTACATAATGTTTAAGACAATATGAGAGGACACGGGTGTAATATCACGCACATACACTTACCTTGCATACGCACGACGCATATCACACACACACACACATAACACAACCGTTGACGAGCCCCCGCAGATGACGATGAAGATGAAGAGATTATGGGAGACGAAGATCTCGATGTTTTTCTTTTCCCATCCGTCCATGGAACTGCTTTTTTCCCTTTTTTTTACGTCATCCCCTTTTTTCGAAATGACGGCGAACAAATGACGCACACAAGACGTCAAACACAAGACACCATTCACACACGAAACAATACAACACCTACTCCTAACTCATTACAACGGGGTACAGAAGGAAGAGGTGTGTGTTGGGGGGAGAGGGAATCGATGGGACTTGCCATCTTGGGAGATTAAACGTAAACTAGCCAATTAATCTTCTGAATAGTCGTCTTCATTGTTATCGCGATTGGCAGTAAAGACTTAGGCCTCAGGTTTATTGTTGCCGCTGAAAGTGTTTTACTTGAATAATAATAATAATTAGCATGCATACAGAGCTTTTCCAAAATGATTTGCTCAGAGCACTTCACAAATAAGAGAAATGACAAACAGATCGAGTAAAAATAACCTGACACGCTAACATCCATAAACACATGTACTCAAGCGCACAGACACACCCGCCGAGCTCACAGTCTGGACATGGGAGGGTGAATTCATTGATTTGGACTTAAGGTAGTCAAAGACGAAGGCTTAGAGATAATTTGTTGAAAGTTGATGAGGCGTGAAAATAAAAAGACTTCTGTCCACACATCTTTGTCTTAGCTGAACTCGAAGAAGCCTGATGCCTGGTATCAGAAGATGAAGGGAGCAATCGCGAGGGAGTATAGATGGGAGTTCGGAGAAGTCTCGGGGACTAGTACCAGAAACAACGGAATAAGTCCGAGTGGAATGTTTATATTTTATACGGTCAGAGACTGCTAGCCAGTGAAAAGGTTAAATAATGGGTGTTATATGTTTAGATCTAGATGATCTGCAGATAAGACGAGGGCGATATTCTGAATCGTTTGAAGTCTGTCAAGAAGATACTTGGAAATGCTAGCCAACAGAGCATTACAATAGTCCATCCTTGAGAGTACAAAAGCAGAAAAGTGGAAATTAGGTTCCCTTAGAAGTGAGAATGGAATAGATGAGTTGTGTATGAAAAGAGGACGAGGTAGAGAAGGATGACCAAGAAAGTTCTTGGTACAAGTAGCAGTTCAGTCTTGTTGTCATTCAGTTGTAGTAGTCTGTCCCGGCTGTGTATTCCTGTGTCCTTGCCATCAGTCCAGCATGCTCACCAAGAAACTCAAGCAAAACTCGTATGTAATATGGCATGGCGATGACATTGACCATACAACATACACAAAAGTATCGGACCCAAACCACACCCCTGCGGGACCCCATACCTAACACAGGAGCATCATATGAGTAAACAATGTTCACACATGCAGTCTGGGTTCAATCCTTGATACAAGATAGAAACAAGGACAAAGCAACATCATGAGTATCACAAAAGTGCTGTCTGTGCAAGAGCATAGAATGATCAACAGAAGCAAATGTTGCTGACGAGTCTAACAACGCAAGAAAAGACACTTTGTCATCATCAGAGCAGATCGTTGATAAACTTAAGAAGTGCAAATTCAGTATTATGGGCCCTTCTGTAAGCGGACTGGAATGGATTATGGAGATGATTTTGATACACGCGTACAAGAAGCAGAAAACGCTTTTGAAGACAAGGGAAACAATCAAATCGAAATTTTCAGACGCCTCCGAACATCTTGAGATGCACACGAGCAGAGCGGTGGACGGTGACGGATGTAGAAATTTACTCATTGACATAGACAACTTAGAGATAGCCGACAGTTTCTTACTAAAACTTAAAAAAAAATGACAGCCACCCTTAAACCTCGCCCTGGGGACCGCTTTCAGGTGAGCAGGTCGGCTTCGAGACAATTTGCAATGTTTCTTTATTTGAGCCGCTTGTGTTTGCAAGTTTACATGGCGCTGTTTTTCCTGGGATTTTCACACGGACCTGGCAATGAAGAGCAAAGTCTGTCGGTTTAGAGTTAACTTGCCTTGAAAAATAAACAGCCCACGGGACAATGCACGTGCTTCACAAGGAAAATATCTTTGGAGCAATCAGAAAGGACAAGCGTTAGTTATTTTAAACTGTGACATTATATTCTCCTCCTCCCCTTCCGATGTATTTATGGAGAGAGGTGCGGGTCATTTTTTTAAATGTTAAATACATTCTTTCACTTGGCCAATAAAAAACGCAAGGTAATTTTGCCTTTGAAAAATCGGCTTCCCTCTTTTTTTATATAGTTTAACAGTTATATGTTAATAAATGCTTATATAATACTTATATATATATATACAAGGTGTGGCGGCCATGTAGTAAATATTTGTGAACTAAAAATCTTCCGGACGACTTTGTGGACATTTTACATGAATCTTTACATTTTCTTAAAAGCTTCTGGTCAACTAAAGAAAATGTTTGTAAGCTTACATCATCCAGACGTGTGATGTATGCAAGTATCACATGATTTGCCATCTTTCTTAGTTTAGCTGAAAACCAGAGCAGACAAACTTTGCTTGGAAGGACTGTGGAGTAGTAGACCCATCTGCTCACTGTAGTCGTCACCTGAAGTTCGCTCCCCTGATCTTCTCTCCCGTTTCAAAGAAAAGCAGCAGACAAAAGCTGTAAATTAAAAGATAACATCGGTCTTCACCTCTCTACTCGTCGCTAGGTGTTGACTCTCGCATTTCAAAGACGCGCCTGATAAAACCGAACACTGGGATGCAATAATTACACTGCACTACCTTCCCGGGTTTAACTGTCGCGAAGGTAACTTACAACTGCTTTCTTTGGTCAGATAAATATACAAGACAAGAAAGGTGATAACCTGTAGACATAACAGTCGAGTTTGAAGACTTTACTAAACGGACTTTTACATTTGTTGCTGTTACACACCTGCGGTCGTAGCTTAGATCGGCAGCCGCCCCCCCCCCAAAAAAAAAAAGATGCTGGGAAGGCAAGAATGTGAACGTTATTCATTGTCAGCATGGTGCTTGCCCCCCAAAGCCGAGCATCTTCCTACGCCACTGAGCTTAGGTCTGAAAGCACAGCGGGTACTTAAAGGTGCTTCTACAGGTACAGATATATCAGGTCCTCTGTTACATCCAGATGAAGAAAAGTGTCTTGGTAGTAACAATAGGCAGTGGAAGTGTAACAGGTCTACTGTATGGATCCCCCGCGTAATATCGATTTTCAACATCAGTGCCTTAAATATCGAAACTTCGGAGGCGTGGAACTGGGGGGTCTGGATGGTGCTCAAGCATTTCAGTAATTCAGTTAGGACTGTAAAGTTCCAGTTTAGAACCTCGTCTCAGGGCGACACATTTTTCTCTGACCGCCACACCTGTTTTCTGTCTTGTCGTGCAACCAGGCAATCGGCTATAATAATAATATAAAACTTATATAGTGTTGTTCCTTAAATAAAACCAGGCCCCAATCGGTTTACAAAACCTACTTACACTTTTACTAAATTACAAAAGCCGATGTACCAACTTCCTTCACGTCTTTCAAATTAAACACGCAGTAGTCGCCATGTTTTTGATGAAACAACAAACAAACAAAAAACGTGTATATGGCTTGTTCAGGCTAAACACGACAGATTTACAACACAGACACAGAAGACCAGACAGAAGACCATAAAACAAAGGAGAGACCACGTGAGAATCAGAACACTACAGACAAAATGTCAATCAGAACACCATAATCAGTAGTAGGAGACAATCTTTGACCTAGAGAACTATCACACCCATCAACTCAATGAACTTTGGATTAACAAAATTGATAAGGAGGCAGCGAAGGACGTTACTGGACGACATACAAGAAAACGTGCCCGCACACACGGTTTTTTTCCTTTTGAAAGACCTATTTTGTCTTCTTATTTCAAGCCTGGGAACTGTGGAACAAGGCATAAAATGGTGCTTTAACTGGTGGAAAGGATAATGAAGAATAAGTGGTTAAAACTGTTCTATGTATGAAAATAAACTGACCACTTCCTGTGGATCAAAAACAATTGTACATTGTGTGCTTGTGGATCACAACTATATTACCAATGTAAGTAGGTACAGCGTTTTGTAATAGTACACGAGGGCATTATCTTTTTTCCCTTCTCTAGGTTTTTTTTTCCTCACATATTTAGAGGTTTTAATAGGTGTATGTTATATATATATGCCAATTTGATTTCATTTCCTCCAGTGTAAATGTGTAACTTATTGATCCTACAATTGTCATGTAAACCAGGAACAGTTGTGAGTTTGTGCAGCGTTTTTAGGTACAGCTTTGTGTAATGCTACATGTGGACATTTTCTTCTTGTCTCTCTTTTTTCTCTAATTTTAAACATGGATATCAAACGCTCTATATTTATATTTTCTACCTCTAGTATGGATTTAAGAATGAAAGAGGTGGTTGAATTGTGTTCTGTGAAGTGTAATATGGAAAAAAAATGATGTATCCATGGAAAATGAAGATTAAACTGTTTAAAAATAAATAGTCCACTAGTCTTGTACTGCTTAATAAAATAGTCCACTAGTGTTGTACTGTTTCCATATCTTCACTATTTAATAAAATAGTCCACTAGTCTTGTACTGTTTAATAAAATAGTCCACTAGTGTTGTACTGTTTCCATATCTTCACTATTTAATAAAATAGTCCACTAGTGTTGTACTGTTTACATATCTTCACTATTTAATAAAATAGTCCACTAGTGAAAAAAAAAATTAAATAAAATGGTGCTTTCTTCTCAACAAGAGACCGACATGGTGGGCCGGTGGGGGGGGGGGAGAAACATACTTTTCACTGAAGGAATACGTTCATCCACAGATCATTTAAGAAAAAATGTTTGTTCTATATCACGTGCTTTAATGTTACATGCAGCAGTCTTCACAAGCCCTCAAACTGCGATCACCTCTCAGAGACAGAAAATAAGAACTAAAAGCTGGGCCGCCCTACAAGGGGACGGCAATGCCAAGAGTTCATAGGTCAAACTGACCACCAGCGACACGAAGTTAAACTCACTGCAGGGAGAACATTTGTGGACCTCTGCAACGTGTTTCAATTTGGAGGGTTGTAAATTGCCTTAACGATAAAACCATTAGCTCCCTTGTCAAGAAAGCGAGTTTTTTTGTGGTGGAGGTGGGGGGATACATAGGTGGGGGTTAAAAAGAGTGTTCAGTGTCAGGTGGCCCGTTATTTTATCGATGTTCTCTCAAGGATAAACTCCAGTTTCTTGAGATAACTGCAGTCTGGGATAGGCGTATAAAAAAGTAGTCATGGTTTAGTTTAAATTCAGAAGAAAGTTCAAGTTCACCAGCCTTGTTTTCTGTTGTTGTTTTCTTTGGGTCTAAATCTGACCTAAAAGATATCGTTATACCTACATTTTACACGCTAATGTACATTCAGCGTTCTTTCCACACACTGTCCTTTGTGCCTGACACTGTCTGTGCCTACATACGAAAGAATCCCATAGTTCGGACGGGGCAGTGGACATGAGTGGCTCACCGAATCTAGGGCATGGCCTGAAGAAGGCGTTTCAAACCTTCCCCTTTCGCCGCCGCAGTTGCTAGTTACTCAGTGGGAAACTTTCAGCTACAGTCAATTAATATTAATAATATGTATTAATTACTCTGTATTTACAACCTCTGGACACTTACTGGTATGAACTTAAAAAAGCCCACACCATTATATCCATTAACATACACACATCCACACACACACACACTCCGCTCTGCTTCATTCCTGTCTTCATCCTTCGCAGTGTTTTGCAGGAATCTGCTAAAGACACACTCCCCCAACACCCGCATTTTACTTATCTACAGAGAGGTGACACCCCAGGTGGGAAGGTCTGCCTTGATTAGTTTGAAGACGCATAAGCCCTCATTTATTCTGACTTCGTGCTAACTTGGGCCTCACGCCCATCTTGACTGAAGAGTGTCGGGAAAAGCCTCCTGCTTTCATTTACTCTTGAGCGGCGCCGCGCTCTCAGCGTTTTGCGGTTTTACCTTCAAAATGTTTGCCGTGGGATCGGGCGTGTTGAGTGGCAGGACTGGCTGAAGCACGAGGGGCAGGGTGAAGGGGGACAGCGGGAACACGTGCACACAGACACACGCACGCGCTGACACATCCCATTACGTGCAAGTGTGCATACTGGGAAATCTCGTTAAGGATGTAGTTGCCAAGGGGGGTAACTATCCTTACCTTGACTCCCATACCTCCCCGAACAAACTTCACATGCACGTACACGCATACATATGAACACAAACACACATGAATGCAAAGAAACATGACCGCACACACGCACACACACACACACACACACATGTGAACGCAAACATTCACGCGAACACACACACACACACACACACATCTCTGTTCCTATCGAAATTCTAAATTTCCATTTCTCATTAAGCACTCTCCGGCACGTGCAAGCACGAACATTAATACGCACGCATGCACGCCGGTCGCACACGTATTTTCCTTGCTACGCTCGCGCGATTACATCAGCCATTGTGCACAGGTGAGTTCACAGGCCTTCTCTACCTGCCTATTACCGCCTGCATGGCACGTGCGGCGCGAGCTGCGGCATTCACTACTGTTCCCTCCCCTAAGTCTATACCTACCACCTCCCCCCACTCCTCTGTTTTCCCCCACACTCCTCTGCGTGAGGAGAAGGGTGGAGGGAAGAGGGTGCGGTGCTGGAAGGGGCGGGACTGAAGACATATTTTCCACAAAGACTATACACAATGCGAATACAGACTTCGTACACCTGCAGATGGAATGCAGCAATTCCGATATCTATTATCTTCAGAGCAAGGAGGCGCCTACACACGTGGGTACACACGCACGCGCACACACACACGCAACAAGCTAAACGTGGATGACACACTGACAGGATGGTGTTGCCGAGGGGCTCTGTGGCCCAAACTTAAACTGGAGTTAATTTTAAACGTATTCTGTATTTTTAGCTCGTTGACAGCTTCACGTGTTAAGTTTGATTTGTCAAAACTAATCACGAATCTTATAGAATAGTTACAGATGCTTCGTCCAGCAACGTCCAGCTCTTTTTTATTTCTCTCTTTTTTACACTTAGTATTGCAATGCTTACTCCTATTTTCTAGGTAATGCAGAGTTTGGAATCTTCTGAATTTGAACTATTTATGTTGGTCCATTAGTAATAACTCATGTAGTTTGCATCAAGAATAGAAAAATAAATAAATAAAATACAAAGAAACGTTCAAATTAGCAAAACTTAATTGCATAAGACTGTTATCCATTTAATAATTTTTTCACCATTTAATCGTGAATGTATTTGATATCATGTTCGACAATATTCCGTAGTGAATGTATGACAATATACTCGTGTAATATACAATATGATGTGTATTATTTAAATCCTGAGATCTTTATCATACGTTCTGCATTGAAATAGAAAACAAGTTCTTTTATTGCGAGTAATGTTCCGCAGGTGGTGCAAGCATTTGAGGAGTGGCGAAAAAAGCACACATTAGTATTCGTGGAGAAAAAGAACTATCCCCTTATTACTATTCTGTACAGCTTTTTATTCTTTGTAACACCGTGAGGCGCACTCTTTGAGCTGGCCCCCTACTGCCATCTGGTGGAAGTTCCCTGGGGCAGTAACTCCGGCTCAGCGCTAAAGCAGCATTGCCTGTAGCTGTGGTCAAGTTTCTTGCTTGGCTTTGTTCTTCCACCCTACCCCACCCCATCCCCGTCCACACCAAGGAGTGGACTGTTTACAAAACTTGTGTCAATGGCCCCTACTTCCCGTTAGGAAGGCTCTCAGTCCTGAGCAGTCACTTTACATCAGTTTTAGGGGAGTCGCTTGTACAGTAAAAGAAAAACGTTGTAGATATAGTTTGGTTTTTGATGACTCGATCCTTAAAGGAGTGTGTTATAGACAGTGAGATGGTGTGTTATTCCCCATTGACCCTTTAAACTGAGGCCAGGCTACTTATCACCCTAAACAAAGTCCAGGTTCTCTAACGGGCTACTGACTGCAAGATATACTGCTGTAGATACATTGTGTTACCCTTATTTAGACAATATATTAGGAAATTAAACAAAAAAATCTGACACAGCACTTGAACACATCGCATTCGAAACCAACGAGGAAAGAAGAGTAGAATGGGAGAAGTAACAGGGGCAATAACCAGTTATAGAAAGTATTCACGGAAAATGTCTTAAGACACATGACACCAGCACGACACAGCCGAAGACTGTTCTTCCAGGTACCTTGCAGGGCGGCCAACGCCAGAGGAAGAACTGGGCTCCGACTCTCAGACTGGTCGTCTCGTGCAGGACGATAGCAAGATGGTCAGAACACGTGTGAGTGGTGGGTCTTGTCACATTCCGCATCTATCCACGTGCTCCTTCCCCACTCATCCCCACCACTTGTGACCAGTACCAGTGAAGGGACGAGTAAATGAATGAAAAGAACTTGGAGCTGTGGGGGCTAAACCCTTCCCCCCACCCCCAAAAAACCTGCCCAGTGAGACACATAAGATCTCGAAAGGCAAATGGTTCACAGTGTTACGCAACATTTTCAGCAAAATACATAGCATACACTAAGCCAGGGATGGGAAACCTCAGGCTCACGGTATCATTTGATCCAGCCCACCAATGCAATCACAAATCTCAATAAATCTATAAGCTTTTTTTTCAAAGAAACTTCAATGCACATTAAGTGAATAATAATAATAACGTAGATGTTGAGGGACAAGCAAGGAATGTCAATTACGGGATCGACAAGACACATACGACCACATGATGGGACAGAAACGTATGCTTCTCGTCGGCTGCCCGCGGCCTATGTGGACGATTTTGGAGAATTATGCATGCACGTGACTTTCATCTCAAGCCGAGGGTAGACCACTTCTGGTTTGATGTCGGCTGTTGATACGAGTTGCGTTCTTCGAACATGTTGACTCATACAATTAAAAACAATCTTCAACATTGCTGTGTACCTTAGTGTACAATTCAGGCCCACGAGTGTCCAACATTATCCTTTTATGGATTTCCAAAGAATGAACAAATGAAAAACCTTTTGCTGATAAAATTTTGGGGGGGGTTATTTGTACACGTGCAAGCATGTCTGTGTGTGTAGACACTGTAAATGCCACGAACTCCTCAATCAGGAGGAGGTATGTGTGCAATAAATAGTCATGATTATTATTATTATTATTATTAATGTACTTTTACTGCACAAGTACAAACAAAAAATTGTGCATTCTGGAAAAAAAGGTTTTGTTAGTGTAATACTGTATCTCCTCTAGGAAAATTTTAATTATAAATGTATAATTTACAAACTCGAAACAGATGTTGTGCTTTACTTTTCTAGGAGCAGAGTTTAGTTTTCGTGGCCTAACTGCGGATTGTGGTGACTCAGAGGACAGCAGTCAGGTAGGTTGGTATTGTACAGGTTGCAGAATTGTTAAGACAATGTGGCGAAATTACAGCTTGAACAGACAGAGCAGGCTCGTTTATGAGTAGATAATTTTGTAAGGCCTGGGAATGATGTTATAAATATCAAAACGGCCCTTGGAGGAAAAAAGGTTCCCCACCCCTGCGCTAAGCCATCGCCTCCTTTGTTTATTTTTCCTCTCCCAGCCCCCAAAAGTCAACATTTTCCCCTGCCATTCCCCAGGTGTTACTTATAAAGCACTTAACCACTTCTCACCCTGTTGCAGGTTGGAAAGCAAGCGAAACATTCTGGCCACTGCTTCCACTTTGCCGCCTGAACACATTCCTCGAAGGAAACGTGTACCGCTTTTTATCCAGAGCCCACATTACTCTCCATTGTCGTTGCAAAGGGAAATCAAAGCACCCAGAAGTTACAGGACAAACCTTTGCCAGAATTAAAGGTCCTTTTACTCGGACTATCTGGACGAGTGTATGACGAAGTTTGGCGAAGATTTTACACGACAGGTTCTACCAAAACTTGGACAAACGGGCTTTGACCTTACATACTGGTTTTAAAAAGTAGGAATCTCATAGCCCAGTAACCGCAGCGGCAAATGTACGTGGTTCACTTTGTCTAGGCCATGGCAAGTGAAATGCAGAGATCATTCTGAGTTCTGTTTTGTCGACAGCGATTATGGCAACCGTATGGTAGAATGGGTCTGGCGTGTTAGAAAATGATGAATGTATGATGGCCACAATTCAAGTAAACATAACAGCTTATTACCCGCTTTTTACAATGCAGGTGGTGCTGCAGAAACCAACATGAAGATCGTTTCGTCCCGTCGTCCGCAGTCTCATCAGAAGTTTAACGCCCCCAGCACAAAGCAGCTGCTACAACCTCAGCAGCCAGACGCCACATGATAAACTCCAGTTCTCAGAAGAAAAATCACATTGTTGCACGACACGAACAGTCAAATTCTCTTCCTTCTTTTCACAAAACATTGTCCACGTCTCTTCCCCATTTTAAGCGCTAAGAGCATGCTCTCTTTGAGTGTGAATATGCGCTATAAAAATCTTCACTATTATTATTATTATTAATGCTATGTAAGGTTTTTATGAAGGACAATTGGTATAAATAAAGGTTTATAAAAAAATCTTTTTTCTTCTGGCTGTTTAACAACAGGCTCCATATGGTTTCGCATTGAAGAAGAGAACCCATTTAACACTTATGTCCACATGTTGCTTTCATCTACACTCGGATGGAAGTTGAAGTGGCCGGCTGACCGTAGAGGTGTTTCCAATTTTGCAAACCAACAGAATGTGTAGAGGGCAGAAGCCGACGACAGGCACGTGCACGTGGGGAGATGGCGGGTTGATTGATAAAGGATTTTGGCTTAGTGGGAGAACAACACGAATATATAATTGACAAGCTAATTGCATCTGTTGCTGTTATAGTTTTTTTTTTCAACCTATAAACAAGCTGATTACGAACAGAGTATCAACAAGCTAATTACGATTTTTTTTTTTTTACTGACAATTGATTACGAATAGATTATTGACAAGCTGATTACAAGTAGATTATGGACAGTATATAGAGAATTAAAATGTTGATTATAAATGGAGTATTCACAAGTCGATTACACTCTGCTGTATTCCTCATTTTGAGAAGGGTTCAGAAACGAACCGGTTTCGCCGGTTTAAAAAAAAATCTAGACAAAGCAAACCATGTTCTGCAAGGACAACGATACAATTTATCCTCCCATGTCTCCACCAACCCACCCCCACCCTGCAATTTAGATCTCCGATTCAGGCAGTTTGTCTGGGAGATATTCCTTTGAGAGGCACTAAAGAGTTTATAAGGATCTGTTGGCGAGTGTAATGGGATTAAAGAATGTCTGCTCGCATCCTGTCGTGTGCTTTGATTGGCGGTGTAGCGCGGGCACACAAAGGATCCAGCCATTAAGTTAAAAAAGCTGTTTGTAACCCCACAGCACATGCGGAATGACTAGCAACCTATCTCGGATGCTTTCTTGTAAGCTCCCCTCCGCGTTGGGTTAAGCCCCTTGTAGGCATTCATTTCTCCGCCTGCCAGATGATAAAAAAGCACAGTTATCCGCCTCTTGAATATCTTGCATGATCCCACTTTTGTGCCAGACAGGGATAAGACTGGAACTAATTCACCGTTTTGTTGAGACTGCAACACCGCTCCAACACACGAGCTATTTCTTGTATTTATTTGAAGCGAAGAGTCCCTACTGTGATGATAAAAATTTGGAAATCTGTTTCAGCAAATGAATATTTAAAGGTTGACCCACAACTGCGATGTTGCTTTAAATCATTTCGGTTTGCAGTGTCCATGGGAGTAGTTTCAGCAGAAGATAGGATTTATTTTCAGGCGCCTTCACGGAGAAGCAGGAATTAGACATGGCTCCCATAACTAGAGTCACGGACCTATATTCCGGCTGTAGCTCAGTGGCCACAGTTGTTGTTTATTTGGTTGGATTTTTTTAATTGTTTTTTTTCTTGCTTTAATATTAAAGAATGAATTTTTTCATGTATTTTTTCTCGTGGCACGGAGCAAGACAAGCCTTCCTTTCATGTCCACACACATACACTCAAATATATCGCAGGTGTCAGCATTACAGAGGAAATACGACATGGGGTCGCGGGGTCGCGTGTCGAGACACTCGCATCTTTTACTCGTAACTGCGACAGGCAGTCGTGAGTTCAACCCACACTACGTGGTGCACACGCCAGCCTCACAGTCCCATTTCGTAGGACGTAGTACCAACACCTCGCTCATAAATCATCACAGACGACGAT
This sequence comes from Marisa cornuarietis, assembly GCA_004794655.1. Taxonomy (NCBI): domain Eukaryota; kingdom Metazoa; phylum Mollusca; class Gastropoda; order Architaenioglossa; family Ampullariidae; genus Marisa; species Marisa cornuarietis. Next base: position 7,899,600 of record SMMW01000010.1, on the reverse strand, counting down.
CCCGCCGGGCGAGGACAGAAAAAATGCCGTTTTAACGAACGATTATGTGGGTGGGTAGGCTTTTCGCGCAACACAGCAGAGCGGCTTCACCACTTAAAGTACAACCGGTGGTTGGAAAACTAAAGCTAGGACCAACCTGTGCTGAGCTAAAACAGTTCCAAAAATAAAAAAGGCGTAATTCACATCAAATTCTCGATCGGATATGGCAGATACATAATACCGGCTTCTCGCAGAATAACTTATAATACATTCTGGAAATGTTTATAACATTGGTATCTGTCTCTCGGACGCTCAGGGGTTATATTTAGAAAATTACATCCCAGGAAACTCTTCATCCAAGGTCTACAAGAAATTCTAGTTGCTGGTTTTTTTTACATGAATGTTTAAAGCAAGGAAAACCGGAATTTTTGCCTTTCCTTCTGAAGACAGTTGCTCCGGCGTTTGCGAACACACCTGGCTATGTGCTTTATAAAAGATTGCACCGCAGGGAGTGCTTTAATAAACAGTTCGTAGCTGTGTTTCTCAGCAGGACGGACGCAGTCCCTACATCATATGAGTTAGGGAGGCATGGCCGGGCTTAAGTGAACACTAAACAATCCTGACTTGAGTAAATCTGCCGGGTGGTCGCCTGACAGCGAGGACCTAGTTTAAAGCCCGGCTTGCACCTAAACCTCTTCTCCTGGAAGCTTGGTGCCGCATTTCGCAGCACCTGCACGAGCGGCGCCAGTGAATAATTATTGTAATGCACGTGCGTAGGCCCGGCATTAGCGGTCCGTGCTGTTGCGTCCGCTTCATTGAGAACTGGCCAGTCTTTTGTCACAACATTCTTCGTCTTCCTAACCACTTCCTCAAGATTTGCGGGTCAGATGAGGTCATGAGGGCACCGGAAATCCCCAAACATCACGACAAAAAGAAAAACTCAGAAATTCCAACGTTAAGCAATACATCAATTATAAGGATGCACATCAGTGCTAGCTTATCCACTCACAAAATCTTTTGAAAAGATAACATAAGGCAATGATAACTTCAAAAGTTTAAGTTCACACAGACACACACAGAGAGAGAGAGAGAGAGAGAGAAGTTTCCATTTACTGAACGAAAAGGTCAAATTCTTAACTTTCAAGTTAGGGTGCGAGAAAGTAATGTAGAATGGTGAGCTTAAAATAAAATGAAGGATGTCAGGACAGACATAATTGTGACAGAAGCGAGATTTGCAGGCACCTCTGAGTGCACGTGCCAAACCAGAGGTCAAAGCTGGGTCACCTGACAGAGAAGATGTTCTCTAAAAGCAGACGGCGCCAGATTAATACATGCACTCAGTCTTCCCTTCTTTCCGATAAAACTCCGCGATCTGGAGCTAAGAACGTCTTCTTCTGACCCCAGCCTCTGCTCAGACAAAAAGCGAGATCGGGGCAGGAGAGAATGGTGGGTAAACTGCCACGAAAACTCGATGGTCAAATTGCGAAGACGTCCCCTTTCTCCGGGCAGGTCGACCTCACTCGAGCAGCCATTCTTTTGGAATTGTCTCCCCTCTTCAACCACAGAACTGTGGGAGGCAATCAAGCGGCGCGGGTAAATGTAGCGAGGCAAAGTGTAACAAACTCAGAGAGGGGGTCCACGAAAACACGAGGGTCGCTAAGTGTCAGCTGCATGGCAAATGCGAAGCAAGTCAACTAAACGCTGATATTTTCATGTCATCTTTTATCTCCACTGACTGGAAGACTTTAAGAAACTAGTGCTCTTAGCGGCATGTCATGTACCTGGGCCCAGGTCGCTAGACCCAGCAAGGCATTCTAGGACAGCGTGCACAATAGATAGTTGATGAGGTAAAACGTACTCACACTGAGCCAGTGTTGCGAGTTTGTCGTGCCATTCATTCCCAACGCCCTTGCCGGGTATGGCCCGAGGGCTCCTTGCAGACGGGTGCATGTATCTCCGCCGAATTACACGTGCAAGTCCATTTTCTCTTCACTCTCCCTCACCGTTCCTAGCTTATAGAGATTTGATTCTTGTATTTGTTTGAGTTTGATTTTGTTGTTGGAGGTGTGGTCTTTATTTATTCGTGTGTGTGTGTGTGTGCGCGCGCGCTTGTGTGTGCAAGCATGCATTAACATGTCATTGTTACCAAGTACGAAGGTAACGTGAAAGCGAAAGCATTCTAAAAATCTCAACTGTTGATCAACTACTTCAACTCTTAGCCTAAACTATCTCTAATACACACCTAAGCCCACTTTTAGCTGATCACACAAAAAGTACCCTCACACACACACACACAACTTCGCGGAGCTGCACCAGTGATGAAAACCCTAGATAATAAAGCTGGAAAATACTGGTCGCGGAGCCTTGAACCTGATGGGATTTTTTTGTGCTCGTAAATCAGACGAAGCACTGATTCACTCTCAACACCTCGCTCAGACAACTGAGGACAAGCCAACAAAAGGAGGGCAATAAACCTGTAGGATCGCCAAGTGATACGGGTGGTGTAGCGTCAGGCAGCAAACCCGTCAACCAGACACGATAGGTCACACGAGCATTGCTTCATCAGGGTGGAGACTCGCACCCGGGGTGTTATGTACAGCTAAGCTATGTAGCAAGACAGAGATAGAATGCAACGCTTTGATAGTCCTTAGAGAGAGAGAGAGAATACCTAGTTTTTTTTAAATTCCAAATTCGATCCTAAGCTTGGTGGAGGGTTGAGGCAAGGGTCTTGTCTTATTACGATACCACAGGGGCAAGAACTTACTTCCATTTTTTGTTAGACGAGGTCTCACGAGAACCTTTTCGCAGCATGGCTATGGAATGGATCATTCTTTTTGGTAACAGCTACGTCAGTGTTAGTTTGAGAAGAGATGCTAGGTGGTTAGATCCTTTCTTTCTCATTAGAAAAATAATTGAAAAAAGCAACAGCGTCTGCATTTTTAAAAAAGCTTCATTTCCTTGTGATCTCACAAATGAGGAGGTAACCGCTAGGTAATACCATGGCGTGGAAGTCTTATCTCCAACTGCCTGCTCTACACATTCGGAATTGTAACACTGGTTTGTAGTGTCTGTTATTTCACGTAAGTGCGGATTAAGTCTCAAACATCAATTGTTTCAACCTCCGTAGAGATTCAGTGTACTTACGTTTTAATCAACATAGGAAAATGAAGGAAAATATCCCCACAAAATGGCTATAATGTATCCAATATTTTGTTCTTGTTTGTGTCATCACTTTCTAGTGACCATTTAAAGCTAAATTGATGAATACAGTTTTCACATTGAAGCTAAGCGATGAAGACTTGTATAAGTGGCGAAGTAGATGACTGTGACGCCAGTACACACTTTCAAGGCGTTCTCTTTATTATATTTCTCACAGGTATAGAATTTAGCCTGTTAGAACTGTGTACTACTCATGTCTCTTAGTGTAACAAGAATTAAAAACGCTGTTTTCATCCACGATGTCTGATTTTAAAAAAATCCGATGTATTCAAATGACCATTTACGGGCTTCTTGCTTTATTCTTTAACACAGATTACATCCTTTTTTTGGAACCAGTTTGTGAAACTGCGTCTACACTGTTTTGGTAAAACACCCGCAAAGTCCTGACGTTTTTACAGCCAGCAAACCATGCTCACGTAGGACACGGGAACCGCCATTCAGAACAAGAGTCTTGACAGAGCTCAACAGCTTCAGAACACGCAGGTCACAAGATGTATTCTGGTCTTCAGAACACAGGGACGCTGCTCACGTGTGTTCTGGGCGTCGTATGACAACTTGAGAACACTAACAAAACCGCGACACGGCAGTCGTCTGCGCTCAAAATTTAGGTCTCGAGCTCATTTCTGTCGCGAGTCGATTGGCCAGCTAGCGTGTGACGTTTTCTACCACGTCACGTGCTGCACGAGCCGAGAAGGACGCCGCGTCTTGAGTTACGGACTTTTTTTCCCCTGCGCGAGTTCCGTGTTGTCGCATTTTTTTTTTTTTGTTAAATATCGTTTTCTAAAGGATGATCATCATATTAAGATCCAGCTCGTCGTTGATGAACTCGTATTTTTGTTAAATCTCCCCCCCCCCACCCCTCACGACCACCGCCACGTTACTCAGAGCGCGACGAGCTCACATCCAAATGACTTCTTTTCTTCTGGTAGCCAACTTCACGCACAAAAAGCGGCAGGAATGTGGGATTAGATTATGTCTCTTCCGTCGCTTCTTGGCACTGCCTGGCCGCTCGCCTTAGCTCCACTTGCAGCTCCCAACCACTCCGGAGCCGAACACAATAAATCACCTGGAGTTTTGTTCACCTGCAGTGTTCGTGACGCACCTCAGGTAATTTTCTCAGCCGCTGCTGTCTTGTTAAGCAGAGGTCTGTCATAGAGGATAGCACTAGAGACCCCCCAACTCAAGAAAACTCCTGTAAGTTATGCATTTCTTTACTAAAAGCGAGTCGGCCAGCACATTGACAAGGTACCAGGGTGGAAGATTGAGTGTCAGGAGTGCTGTTCGACAACCTCAGACACCCGAACTGGAGCACAAGAGTGAGGTGCCCCACAGCTATGGGTGCTGCCACCCCTCCGTCCTCCCCATACCCAACCTCAACATCAAGCCCGATAAAAACGAGTTTCTCTATTATGTACTGCTTTTTCAGTAAACATTCATAAAATAAATTTAGATATTGTATAAACGATATGCTCAAGCAAAAGAGGTGTGATTTATGGTACAGCAAACAGGATAACATCCGGATTACCCAATTTCCCCATCTATACCAGAGTTCACCATATTTAGTCATTTCCTCTATGTGTAAGTATCCTCTTTTGCACCTCTACAAATAACTAAATCAGTCCAAATTAATCACTGCACAGTCTGCCCTTCTATTCCCCTGCCACCCAGATTTTTGTCATCAATGCTCTGACTATAGTAGAAGTCTCTGTATTTTGATCACCTTTGGTCGTCAGTGTTTCTCACTTTCTCTTGGCTGACGGTCTCTGCCTCTCTACCCCTCTACTTCCTCCCCAACCCCGAAGGTTTCCACCAATTTGACGAAAAAGTGCGCATGTCAACCATGTCAACAACTGTTCTTCTCTGGCCTGTTTTCTTTTCCTTCTCTGTCTTCTCTTCTTCCTTCTCGCGTGCCACGTCATATGTGCATTATTTATAACTATATATATATATATTATATAAGCATGTGTGTACTATTCCGATAACGTAAAAAAAACGTCCTCCATGAAAGGAATCGGTTTCGAAGTGTTAAGAAAGTACAGCCGGCGTTTTCTGTCACTTGTGTAGGTGTATGATAATCTGCCCTTGTGTGTAGGTGTATGGTAGTCTGGTGATCCTTCCCTGACCTCAGTTTGTTTGCCATTGAGGGATTCATTGCTGAGGGTCAAGCACCATTCATGCATTTTTAGCCTGTTTGCAATCTTCAACTCGTACCCCTGGCCCTCCTCAGCAGATTGTAAGAGGCCCTTAAAGGTAACTCCCATTTTTTTTAATGAATCAGAAACCAGTTCTGTGGTCTGTGTTTCCTTTGCTGCTTGAAGCCGAGTGCAGTCCTTATGCGGTGTTGGGCTGCATAAATTGAAATGATACTCGGGCAAGGGCAATCTGTGCACGAAACATTCACGTCCCTGTAATTTTGTCTCTTCAGCATACTCTGTTATTTATGAAAAAAAATCTATGTTTGGAAACGTGTAACGCTGAAAACTCTCTGAGACAACAACTTTTACTCTCAAGAAACAAATTGTGAACACTTCCGTTGTAGTGTAATCAAGTTATCTAGGAACCTCACACCCGTACTGGCCTGCCAGTGAGTGGCTACTAGCTAAAACCTGTCGGTTTGTGTGAGAATGTCAGGGACACCAGAAAAGTCCTATTGGCCTGTCGATCTGTGTTATCAAGTCATTTAAAGAAGTCGGAATATCGTCCTGTCAGTTTGTTTTATCATCTAGGAACGATACATTTAAAACACAGCGTATTCTTGTGTGACTTCCGGAAGCAGTTTGAGTAAGAGACTGCTAATACGTTTAACAGTAAACAGGTAAATGCGATGAACTCGCCATGTTCCATGCTTGATAGAAAATTACCCCAAATGCAGCGCTTAAAAGCCTTGTTGAGATCTCTGGTATGCGAGAAGTAACTTGGTGGCATTGCAACATGCTTAAATTTACACACAAAAAAAAAAAAAATTCTCACAAGATCTCTCTGGGACACGAAAAGCAGTACTCCTCATCTCAGTATTAGTTTTCGTTCATTCGTTAAATTTTCAGTTTTGTGAAACTTTAAAGCAGAATATGTTACGTTGCCCTCCCAAACGCAACCATTCTGCAGCAATAATAAAAAAACCAACAACAACAAACAAACAAACAAGAACAAAACAAGTGTGACAAATTTAAAGAGAGGCTGACTCCTAGTCTTCTGATATTCTGCAGAGCTAGAACGATGAAAATTTACATCATGTAAGTATAATTATCTTAAGCCCGCTTTTTGTCTGGAGGGTTAGCATATCGCGCATGGTGTTGACCTGTGATCTACATTGGTGCCTGTTTAAAATTTTATTTTACCGTCACGCATTTGTTTGTTTTTTTATTTTTTAACATGCACGATTCTTTTCCGATACGGATTTTTTTCCATCCTATCATCCTCTTTCTTGCTAGCTCCACAATGTATTTTCAGCGAGATCGTAACTTTTATCAGAATGCCTCCTTTTGGCGCTTGTCTGCTTGAGGACAGCTACACATCACCCCAATCTCATGCAGCTGCTGCCATTCTGTACAGCGGCCCCTCTCTCTCTCTCTCTTGTGAGGCACTTTCCCTCTAACTGGATGTCTGCACACACAGTGTTTACCCAGCACAGTGTTACGTAGCAATGAACAATGGGTAGGGAAAGCCTTCAGATGCTGACTATAGCACTGCTCAAGGCTGAAAACATAGAAAAGTCAGATTCATGAGGCCAAGAAAATAGGGTGCCAGAGACAAAGTGTCGAAACGTCCAACCTCCCAACTTGCCCAAAGTCCCGTTATATTGGCAGATGTACTGACAATGGAAAATACCCTTGGATTTAGCATGTTGACCTTACTTCCGAGGTACCGAGCGTTCTCCCCACAAAATGTTAGTTTTCAGTGAGCTTAGCATACAACTATGCAATCATAATATATCCACTCGGACTCAATCATCCAGGTCTCCAAACGCACAAGTTAGTAGCCGCCAAAACACGAAAGCCCTTTCCCTCTTTAATTAAAGAGCTGCGGTCAGCAGCAATGGACAATGATGGCGACCACAGTGACTACCCACAGCACAGATCCTGACAACGACGAACTCCGGGCACAGGTCGAAAACAGGACGAGGGCTGAGAACTGGCCTCTTTTATCACATGTAACAAACTCAATAAAATACCTCAGTATAAAATATCTTCGCGAGAAGCTTCGTGTGACCAAACCAACATCGCAAATCGCATAATTACTGTTACCCGACTTAAAACAGTCTCAAGTGCGAAATTTCAAAAAATAACGAAACTGCGAGTTCTGGACTATCGTGTCACTGGAGTACTTTTACATTTGTCCTGGTGTGTATCCAAAGGTAACAGAGAGTTTCAGGTGAAGGTTTGACAAAGAGAACTCTTCAGAGTTTCCACTCAAGCAGAACCTTCGCCGACAAGAGATCTCTCCCAGGACGAGTTCGGTTAACCAGAACGGTCGAGAAACAACACTGGAGTTGGCGAGACACCTCAAGAATGTTTGGCTTCTGTGTGTAGTCGGTGAACGAAGCAGCAATATAGTTTCGATTACTTTGCTGAATAAAAGGAAGTATATGTACTATGGAAGAAGTGGGTCGGAAAGACTTCAAATGTGTTGTTGATATGCAAACAGACAAAGACACTTTAAAAAGGGGGAAAAAAATTCACAAGGCTGGAGAAACAGGGGGCAGTCGGGTGTCTCAACGTAGAAAGAAAGAGAATACAAAAGAGGAAACCTTTATTCAACAAGGTCATAGCCCTAATCCTGGCCCCGAGTTTCAACTCGCATTTTTAAATGAACCAGCACAGGTGACAACAAAACAGTAAACACGTCTACGTGTACAAGCGTCCAAACACGTGTCTGTGTGTCGGTGTGTGCGTGTAAAACGAGACAATAGCGATGGGAGGAAAATGCTTGGAGTTTCGCAGTATTTACAGGCAGTTAATGGCTTCCTTTAACTATCAAGAAACGGGCGAGTGCACAAAGGGGAAGAGAAGGGGTTGTCAGACAGGTGACGTTTTTAGAAAATGAAATAAGGAGTGGGGCTCGTTGCACGGCATGTTTCTCAAACTTAAAACTGTTTTAAAGAAGCAAATAACGAAAACGCCTTTTCCAAAAATCCCTGCATGCCATTCAGATGCATGGCACAAGCGTATGCGAAAAATTGTGCTGACAGGAACAAAACCCTGGGCTTGCTCCGAATAAAATTTTGTAGCCATTGTGGAGATGTGCCGCCCAGTGGCTGGCGACTCTATAGTGGATATTTGACCCCTCGCTTGACCTTTCTACTAGGTGTGCGTGCGTGTGTGTGTCAGTGTGTGACAGACGCAAGCCTTGACAGGTAATTAGTAAGTTTTCGTTGGAGACTGTATATAACCCCTGAGAGTGCGCGACGAGAAGAGAAAAGCGACTGAAGCGGATGGAGGCAGCTAGTGAGTGCATGAGCACAGAGTGAGTGCATAAGTATCGTCAGGCGCTTGTCGCCGTTTGTCAGCGTGTGTCGCTGCTGGTTGTGTAAGATGTGTGTCGCCATTAGTCAACATGCATCGCTGCTAGTCTCAGTGTCGGCGTGTCTCGCCTTTTGCCAGCGTGTCTGCTGTTTCTGTGTGCGCTTCGGAAGCCGCTGAATATATACACTGTAAATAAACTACCTACCACTGAGTGGACTCAGTTTGCCGGAGAACATGGCGCCGTAAATTCGAGGACCAACGACACAAGAGCTTTGGTCTTACGCATCGCTGTCAGCATTGCACTTTCCACCATAACACGGCTTAAACAGTTTTTTCTTAACACATTTCTACAATTGTGTTCAGCACTGAGTTTCTCTAAAACCTATTAAATAGATTTAAGGCTTCAAAGTGTTTAAAATTATAAAGGTGTTGTGTATCTGGACCCAGAAAGGCAATCAAAGACGTCATCTTGGGACTTCCGGAACTACTGAGACGACTTGAGTGGGTGGTTCATCCGAATGGATAGCGAGCGCAGCGTTCTCTGGTGGTGGTGATGGGAGAGGAGGTAGCTTTGCGTGGCTGACATTTCTTACCGTGTTCTGGCCGCAGGGATGCACACAGCCTTATTAGCCCTTTGCCACTTTTTAGCAACACATGCGTCAGAAATACGATGGCTTTGAGATAAACATACAAGCAGCTGCAGCCACCGCTTGGTTAGAGACTGGCCCTGCTTACCAAGACACGTTACCGAGTATATACGACTGTAGCACATTTGTATGAAACGGTCATATAAAAGTCATGTATTCAACAGTTTATGTCTGGTTAAAGTTTTTTAAAATTGTTTAAGACTTGAAAGAAATTAAAATCCCTCTGGTTTTAACTGCTCCAAAACAACGATAACACAAAAAATCTGCATTTGTACCGAAATTTTGGCGTTTAGGCATGTGAGCGCTAGTTTTCTTGTTTGGTGTAAATGAGCCTTTAGCGCGTGTCGCCATTAGTCGACATTACAAACAAAAAAAAGTCTTGTCTTTATCTTGTACTCTAATCCACTGTGTCAAGTCTTACACCGAGCAAGTGAAGTAAATTCCATCGCCAGCAAGATAAAAGGTGACCTTTGTGCTCGATGCAGTCCATACAACAACAACAACAAAAAAAGCCGCACGAACATTTGAATCGGACGAGTAACTGCCACAGCTACAGGGCAAACTACATCAACATAAACTTAGCTCAGCAAAATATTTGGCTCACAGGAAGAACGCAGATGAAGCTGACACGAAATCAACTCGTCAAAATATTTAGCGATTCGGAAACGATTCCGCAGATGCAAACCTCGACAAAATAATTGCAGTTGGCGCGCTGATGCTGATGCTGTCTAACGGCGCGAAGCGTGAAGGCAGGAAATGAGTCTGCGCGCATGCGCACCGTGCCTCAGTGCTCGTCTTGGTTTGACGGCTTCTGGTAACAGGCGCTTTGTGGCGTGTGGTTGGAGCGGTGAGAACAGAATCGAAGGATGGGATTTTCGGTGTTGTTGTTTGTTTGCTTGTTTTGTGTTTTTGTTTTTTTTATATAAAAACCGAGTCTCAGCGAGTCCGTTACTAGTGTACCTATATCACAGGGAGCTAACCCAGCCGCTAAACATTCCGGTACAGGTACTAGGTCTGCGGTGGAGAACCTTTTTCTGCCAAGGGCTATTGGAATATTTCTAACATCATTCGTGGATCATACAAAATTATCAACAACAACTAGCCTGCTATCTTTGGTCAAGCTGTAGATTTACCAGAGTGTGTTAAATTATTACATTTATCATTGAAATTTTATTCACCTTTACAGCACGCTTCGACGGGTTCGTGAAAAATTACAGTGTAGTTTTAGATAACCAGTAACTGCATATGGAGATGAGAGCCTTCTTCTTTGAAATGGTCTGCTACATGCTAACAATTTTATTCCGAAATTTGTTTTAAAAGTTATTTTCTTGCGTGGACAGGAGTGGACAGGCAGACAGATGGGGGACCTGCTGAGAGGGGCGCAGGATAGAACCCGCTGGCGCGCCTTCGTCGCTGCTGCGTCTCATTATGTGTCCCCCCCCCCACTCCCAGAGACTGGTCGCAGTAAAAGGAAAAACGAGAATTAACCCTTTTGCAGCATGTACACTCCCAGCCTGCCTGACATTGACTGTCCTCTGATTCAACAGGCAGACGAGCCGCGGGCAGCCGACGAGAAGCATACGTGTCTGTCCCGTTGTCCTAAGCTCCTATCCCGTAATGGATGTTCCTGGCTTGTCTCTCAAAATTTACGTTATTATTATGATTCATTTAATATAAATTAATGTTGCAATGAAAATACCTCGTAGTTTTATTGAATTTCAAGCCCCGCCTGTGGCTGCCTTGGCCGGGCCATCAGACCCAATGATTTCGCGGAACGAACGTTCCCCACCCCTGTACTGGAGAAACCTTTCACCCTTTAAGTTACATTTCCAACGGACTGCTGACTCACTTGACGTCCAGAAGTGCTCTAGGCATAGAAACCCACTACATCCCTTTATTTATTTATTTTTTATACATGCGCTTAGGCTGATCTGCACAAAGTGATGATCGAATTCTGCCTATAAATGGACACTTTTTTCAAATCGACGTCTTGTCTGTTGAGTCTGTTGAAAGTACACCCCCGCTTTTAACTGCGCATTCCGAAAACGGTCGTGCGTCAAACCCTTGACCTACCTAGGACTAGAAAGGGGAGTTGGGGGGGGGTAGAGAATTATCTCCCCTTATAAACACGTTGGCTCAGCCCACGATCCTGTCTTGGTGACTCTTTTCAGCTGCACCATCAGGGTTGTGGGAGGAGGCGCTTAAAGGTGCCTACTGGAAACAAACGGGACGGCCACAGTTTTCAGGTAACTGGATATCTGAAGCACGCCGTCGGTTATGGCGTCTTCGTGCTAACAGCGTTTTAAATCATTGCTTGAATTCCTCAAATGTTCAGGTAGCTAGAAATATGACGTCTGGGACTAGTTAGTTATGGGGTTGCACAAAAGCCCACCACAAAGCCCACCACAAAGCCTTTCATTTCCTGAACGTAAAACGTAATACGTCATTCACGTTCTGCACACCACCTGCTTCATGCAGGTGCAGTTCGACACTAATGACAAGTCATGGGTCACAAGAATTGGCTGTTGCAGTGTTACAAACTACTCTTTCTTTTCTGAAGCTCTTTATATTTGCTTATTACTGGGATCACACAGTTTTCACGGCAGAGCGGAGGTCAAAGATTTTAAAAAGAAAGATTTTGATTCGTGTTGAAGTCAGTCGCAAGTTGGTCACCTGCACTCTGGTCATGAAGTTGGTTCATGAAGGCTGAAGAGAGTGTCGGATCTTTCTAGAGTGAAATCTCAGTATCTGAAATCCCGGTGTCTAATATCCGATATAAGATATCCATGTTCTCAACAGCCTACACCGTTACAAGAAACCGGGGTCCACTAAGTAGATAATATAAAATCGAATCGTGTCAAGTGAGCGAGTTTGTGTATAGGAAATGATGTTCAAAATGACATGCCATTAGTATGTGCAAAGAAAACGTACTTTGACTAGATTAAGCACAGCTTTATGCACAGTTTCTCATAGACAAAATAAAAGACCATGACAGCAACTAGAAAGACCATGAGTTACAACTGGCATGGATTTTGTATACCCTTGGTTAAAATTTTGGGGGGTTTAGCACCAACCCCCGCCCCTGATAAAAATAGGAGGTCATCGATTAGTAGCATTTATTTTAATGTCTCACCCGAAATAAAACTCTTTAACGTTTTCAGACCCCATCGTAAAACTTTCTTTACAAGATTAGAAACTCTCTCACCTGACTGACGCACATTTCTACTTGATGGAAAACCCTGCCATTCTGTATAAAACCCAACAATTACCTAAACCAATAACTATGTTTACCATAGCTACCACCAGCAGTAAGGTCACAATCTTCATTAAGTAACCGGGCTTTAAGGAGAGCTAAAGCATTAGTTATCTTGATAACACCTTCATGTTTCACCCGAGTGGCCAAATCCCCAAAGCTTCGCGCCGTTAAGTCCGAGTCAACATGGCCACTGCCGGTCTTGTAAAGCTTGACTCGCAAATAGGCGAGAAGGTTCCACCAGCCTTTTGTTTGATCTCCATCCTTGTCAGACTGCGCGTGACGAGTTAATGAGACGGCAACGGTCAAAGACTGATAGGAGAGGCTGTGAGTGGGGAGCGTGGCAGGAGGGACGGGTAGGGAGATGACAGGTTTTCACAAAGAAACTCCGTCTGTTACAGCGCCCCCTAGGTCCCTTATCAGCTAACCCAAACAAAGTACCGTCGGAACTTCCCAGATGTAAATGCCTATCTTTTTGAGTAAAGACTTGTCGACGCTGGCTCCCGCAGCATCCATTTGAACGCTTCCTGCCAATCCGGATGTCTGCGTCGGGAGAGATAATCCTACAGCGTTTGGCCGAACGGTTAGCTCCCTTCGCACCTCGCAATGACTCATGGCACGGGTACCTGAGAATCTTTACGGCTTCGGCGAATGCCGCTTTGTAGTCTCCGACAGCGTGCACGAGGTCAAATGATTTCACGCCTAGAAACGGAAGTTTTCTGTCTTGCACACCGAGTGTAAATTGCCTTCTAACGCACTCGCTTGATTGCAAAAACTTAAGAATTAAACGTGAAGTCACATCCGTTTGAACATTATTCCCTTTCTGCTTTGGTTGAATTGAGCACCTGTCAATCTCGACCCATACACGTAAAACTTGAGATTTGAAATTGCGGATGGTGACTTCGTCTTTTGTGTTGATGCCTGGAATGTGGTAGTAAAATGGGTGAGTAGTGTTTGTCGGATATTTATCTGTCCCGTAGTTAACGCCGTTTTATCGAGGTCACGTGACCGTCACGATGACCTCGTTGAAAGGCTGTTGATTTCTCAACAATCTTACTGCGTGTTCGAATCAAATTCACTATGCACGTTTTTTTCTGTTCGAGAATTTTCTCATTATCAGCCTACATTCGAAACTTACATGTCTTTACTACATCCAGGTTGTCATTCTTAACATGTTTATTCGCATTTCATTTACTGCCGTTTCTTTATTTTTTTAATATTTGGAGCTGCATAGCCTATGTCTTTCAAAGACTAAAACAGATGCTTCTTTTCAGATTGTCGGTCAAAAGAGTTCAGATAAGTAGATAGGTGACAAGGTCACTGATGTGAGAAGAGCTTTAGTAGTTGGTAATACGCTTCTGTAGCACAGACACAGTGCAGACGTGAAATTTGACCGGTGAAGTCAGGGGTGGGTTAGTGGGGAATAAGATCTCAGATACTTCACGGTTGGCATTTACATTGAAGTTTATTTATAAACACTCGGTAGAAGACTCAGTACAAACTCGTGTGAATAAAATGTCTAGTCCATGTACAGTGCTCCACACAGCCAGCCCTGCAAATTATCTTTCACAAACCACACTCTTAGAACACCAGGCGCAGAACACGTTCTAGAATGTCACACTAATATGCCTAAGAACACACACACACACACACACACACACAGACGTTAAAGTGCATACATACGCATCCAAAGACACAGGCACATAGCTCAACACATTAGACAAAGAATGAGGGAGAAAGAGTTATGCAAGCCTAAATGGAGAAGATCCTGCGTTTTGTCAGCATGCACCTGCAGAACGGCATGTTGTTCACGCTCACGTCCCTCAGGTGCATAGTATGACAAGCATGCTGCTCGGCTGCCAGGAGACTATTTGGTGACAGTTGAGAGAAAGTAGGCCACACGGTGACCCCCGCACAGAGCTGGCGTCGTCATGCTGGGGTTAATGTTGCTGTCAACTCTTCTGCCTCGGAGGTCGCAGCTACAACACCTGTCATCATGGCGCTTCTGACTGCACTGGTCTCTCAACACATTGTTCCTCCAACACACACACAGACAGACACACAGACATATGTACAGTGTACTCTTACACTACCGTGTTTGCGAATATACACACACACACCTAAACACATGCACGCAGGTACACACACACACACACACACACACACACACACACACAGACTTTGTGATTTTTTTGCGTTTGCACTGGTAAATGTTAAATCATTCTTTTCAACATCTTTAGTATAAGCGACCAACGGGCTGATCTCACATCGCGTTAACCTCACGTGCCTACTCTTCAGCAAACAGATTATCTAGTGCGTGCATTTATTCTCGGCTTTTATTTAAAAACGGATGAATACCGAAAAGAAAATCCTCTTTTAAAATATGTCACAGAATGCGAAGTTAACCTGCTGGCTTATTAAAAACAGGTTTGTCTGCCCTCCAGGCAAAAGAGATCTGCAGGTTATGTCCTTCAACCAAAAAAATCTTCTAATTATTTTATGCAGCATGTTCGTTGTCTTTGCTATGTAACCATGGGCGGCCCTAATTAAAGACCTGGGCGTACTCGTGGGTGATGGAAATGTTTACACTTTATAAGCATTATTATTCTGGCTGACAAACTTGAAGGGTTTTGTTTGTTTTATTTTATTCTGGTATTCACGACTGCTGCAAATGTTATGTACATGTATGTGGTGGACATGCACAGTAAATGTAAATGTTTGCACTGATGTAACATGTTAAAATGTACCACAATGTTTATTAAAAAATACAAATTGTTGGAACAGTTGACATCGAACAGAGTCACGGACAGAAATGAAAGCGACAGAGAAAAGTGATCTGACTGACTTTGTGATGATTAGACTTTATTGATAACTTTGTCAGTCAAAAAACATTAGCTGGATGTCGGTAACAAATTAAGATTATGACCTCATCGCTTAATTTGTAGTAGCTCTGTGTGTGTGTGTGTGTGTGTGTGTGTGTGTGTGTGTGTGTGTGTGAGAGAGAGAGAGAGTATATATATATATATACTGTATATGTAGTTGGGTCCTTATGGCGAATACAACTAACAACAAGCTTCACTAGCATACATGAGGCGTATTATTCTTCCTTTGTATCAGGTTTTCCGAAGCCATTTTTGTGAGTAGACTTATTGTCTTACTGTCTTACTGTCTCGTCATCTCTTCCTTCCGCTTTTAGTGATGTGTGTATACTTTAGCATTACTTATATCACTCTTTGACATGATGTTGGGCCCTTCTTCATCAGGGTCACGTGAGTGCGACATCTTGACCTCACGTGTATCGTGACATCATGGCCTCTGATGAGCTTGACATCCTGGTGTCACCTGACTTGGACACGAAGTTTACAAAGCGGTCGATGTCTTAATTAATCTCTCTACTATTAATGTTCATCGTATTACGATCAGTAAGAAGGGTCTTGATTTACCGAAATAAATAGCTTAACACCATAGATTTACCTGCACAGAAGCGAATTGTTTGCCTTCACAACATCACT
Organism: Marisa cornuarietis; assembly: GCA_004794655.1. NCBI lineage: Eukaryota > Metazoa > Mollusca > Gastropoda > Architaenioglossa > Ampullariidae > Marisa > Marisa cornuarietis. The sequence continues at coordinate 7,883,528 of SMMW01000010.1, read as the reverse complement.
TTATTTGATTGCAAAAGAAAACCCCGAATTTCTTTGTCAGCCTATTCTTGCAGACAACTTGCACAGAAAACTGATTTGCTCAGAAGATCATTTTCAGCAAAATAGAACGCCATTTTACTATTTAGGGCTTTAATATGTACAAAAGTTCTCCACCCTTCGCCCTTCCTGAACACCAGCACTAAGATGAGTTCAAAGTCTTGCTCAGGGAGATTTGTGGTAACAATTGCTTCCGGCAAATGAGATGTCACCGAGACAGAAATCAAGGAATGACTGAGCGTTGGAATAGAAAGACGGTCGTTTGACAAAGCGCGTAGGGTAATGACCTGTCAAAAAAAAAAGAGATAAGAACCTGAGGAAAAAACACAATAACCCACCTTCACCCGAAGCAGAGAGAAAATGAGTGAGTGAAAGGGGAACCGCGACGTGAGCAGCACTGACCAGATGAAAAGGCCCGGATGTTCTGCTATCTGGGGACTAATCTGAGAATCCGCTAACCCGGGAAGGAACAGGTCTGTAATCCGGCACGACAGGCTAAAGGACCCTTGTTCTAGAAAAGAACAGATTTTTACAGAATGATGAACTCTAGCGAAATGAGATTGTTGGCCGTCCCTGTGCGAATGTGTAAGAGAGACCCGGTGGCTGGAAGATTCGACTGCCACAAAGGAAGCTCCATCCTCCCCCACTACCACCGCCGTCGTCGCTATTCATGTTGAACTTGACAAAGGAAACCTCACACACATCGTGCTATTTTCCTCTTCCCGGAGTAGACAGATCCGATTAGCGATAATTTAGTCGAAGAGTTCTTTCGACGAAACAGTAGCTTTATGAACAACAACAGCAATTAACTTCTAACAACCTTCTAACAGACAACTCTACGTTTTGTTGAAAGCGACAAACTTTAAAACGAATGTGTGCGTGTGTGCGCGTACGTGTGTGCGTGTGTGAGTGAGTGAGAGATAGACCGAGACTGAGAACGTGTGTTTGTGTATATGTCTGTGCGTGCGCCTGCCTGTACGTCACTATATATGGTGTGAGACGCATGAGGAGAACACCCTGCTAATACTACAAGACACACATTCGTGATGTCCTCCAATACTTAGAGGCTTCGGGTGCAATGAGTTGTCGGTCCCTGCGTGCTTTATCGCTCTTTCTGCGTATCATAGATACAAGAGTTAAGTCCCGCAGGGCTGTTATTGCCCGTTCGGTCCACTTAATTAACCCAACTTACGACCTACCGTCAGCCCCCTAGTGCCTCTCTCTCTCTCTGTGAAGTTTATAGGCTTTGCACGGTCGTAACAGAAGGGTCCACACCCAGGGTTTGAAACGAGGGCTTGAGGTGGCTTGAAGGGGCATGCTATTTTGTAGCGTTCGTAACTCGAGTGTTTATAACATCGTAAACGGAGCTACGAGGGTTTAAAGAAGCTGTCAAGCGGCCTTGTTCAACCAGCGAAGTCGCAACATAAAGATTCACTGTAACAACATCAACAATAATAATAATAATATCATATTTTGAAAATGCTGTGTCGATATTATTTAAAAGTACTTAACCCCAGTCAATGTTCATTGCCCTTTAAAATAAAAAAAACCTTTCAACTCGTACAGAATGAAAAACATTCCATTCACTTACCATGTCTCTCTCTTTCTGTCACACACACCTTTTTCATCCTCTTCCTTTAGATAAACACACACGCACTCACTAGAGCCAGGGGAACAAACTGACATAATTAGGAGGAGCGAGCAGATGGAGAAATCGAAATAAATTATAAACAACAAAACAGCAGAGGTAAATATATAATACTGATGGGACAGAATCATTAAGGAAACGTTCCGCATAATATCCTTTTAAAATACAGCGAGAAAAAGAGGCAACGAACCCCCCCCACACACACACACACACACTTAACACACAAACATATAGAGAATTTGTGTACACACATACGCCAGAGAAGATGAAGACAGAAACCCATTTAATGAGGAAATGTTTTCTTTTTTTTTCTTTTTTTTTGTTAGTCTCAGATCCTCCTCAAATGTCCAGCTTATAGCACATGATTCTCTTCTGAGACTGAAACACATTTATCGAAGATATCTTGATGCTGTTGTTTGCCTCAAATCTCTCCTTAAAAGCGCAGCCTTTAGTACACAGCTCTCTCTCTCTCTATCGCCCTCATCAGAGAATATAGGCGAAGGGGTAAAACCCCTACTTTTTTAGAGACAGAACATGCGCGTGCTTTCACGTTGAATAACACTACAGCCAGTCAGTCCCCCCCCCCCCCGTTGTCTGCTCGACTAAGTTTTACTCAACCAAAGCCGATCCGGAGCCATTTCTAGGAGTATGAAAGACCCTTGGGGATGTTTGACGAGTTTTCTCTCTTGGACAAGGGGGGTCAAAAACAAGTAGAGTGCTCCTGCCTGTAGCTATAAATAGAAGGACGTGGATGGGTTGGACGAACTGTTTACTCAGCACCGGAAGTTAATCTGTGAAAACGAGGCGAGAGTACTTAACAACCAAAGAGGCACGCGGGAGCAAGTCTGGAAAGAAAAGCTACCTTTGACATAAAAACTGTGTAACCACGCGCTCTGCTCTCGTTTTCCTGTCGTGGCAGTTATTACAAACCAACACTTCCGGAGTTCAAGCATGCGCACACATCTTTTTTTTTCAACAGGTTAGTAGAGATGAGTTTTAAGTGCGAACTAAAAGTGTACAAAACATGAGTTTGAAAAAATCTGATCTAATAATGATATAAAACTTATACAACCAAGGCCGGACTCGCCGCCCTTTCCAAAACCTACTTACATTGTCACAAAAAGAAAACTATCGTCTGCACCAACTCCCTTCCGCATACACAGACGCACACCACAGACATGCCCACGGTCTAGTGAAAGGAATTATCGTAGAGAAGCTAAATACAGACATAAAACTGTGAAAATAGATCGTTTTCACGGTCTGCTTGGGTTGTTCACAGGAAGCAGAGCATCACATTCAGCGAGACAAGACGAAGGTGATGAGATTCCAGATAATCATGATTAAAAGCACACACGTGGACATGCACATCTTGTCTTAAAGCAACGCACGATACGGTTGACAACAGGCCACAGCATCTTTGCACTAAAACATAGAAGATAGTGAGCTGTTGGTTCGGATCTCGGCTCCGGTGCATGTATTTTCTCTCTGGATGTGGCATCTGTTTACGGAGCTGGACTAGCTCTGTTGCTGACTCAGCGTGTAACACCAACAACCAGTGAGTCCAGCCTTCTGTTACATGGTCTCATTCCCTAGAGTCCTACCAATTAACGCTGTTATAAAATTAATAAAGAGACAAGAGAACAAACATGGCCGTATGTCTTCTCAGGCACGCGCACAGTGCCTAGGTTCACAAAGGTCATTGACTTGGCATGGTGTGTGTCTGTGTCGCGAGCCCTGTGGCGCATCATCATGAAGTTAACTCCAAACTACTTCCGGTGGGGAAGGGAAAACAAACATGCACTTGATTTTATTTTTAGGTCACTGATCATCGTTTCATCTGCCACGTCCACCCACATCCCACAACTTTCTCCACACTTCCGGCGATTAAAACAGGGAACGACTTCCATTATCATGTTCGCCACAAGGTCGCCTGGCATCGTGAGCTCTCTTCAGCGATAGCTGCTGACACCATTGACGGGAACTGCTGGTCTGTGACAACCTCCATATCGCAGATAAAAAAAATATTGGCATGGCAAACATTGTGCATGCTTCTGCCCTGAAGGTTACAGCTTTTGTTTGAGTCAGCTGCAGCTTTGGTATCGTTCATTATTCCAAGGATGCAGCTCTGTCTACTGGTGCCTTCAAAGAACATTATTGCTGTCGTCAAGAGATGCAACTCTGTCCAGCTCCAAGGATGCGGGTCTATGGAATGGTGTAGCCTAAACTGCATTACCCGTAATTGTTTATTTATAATTTTATTATGAAAAATTTGTGACGATGTTTGGCAAATGCTTATCTAAAACCACATTTTGGGGTTTATTTGTAGTACTGAAACATGTAAACCTGTAGCAGTGTGTCTCGTTGAAAACGGCCATTAAAAATTCCCTAGAGACACCATGAAGAGAAAAGTGGTTTATGGTTACAAGGGAATACAACACAGCTTGCTAAACACAAAGTATCTTTACTCATGTTCTCTGCAGTGGTCAAACGTGAATCATGCTGTCAGGTGTGTAGAAGGTGGACTGTAGCGATCACAACACAAACAGCTAGGACTGTGTAGTCACGGGCCTGTCATTACTCAACAGTATCACGTGACCTAACGATGTAGGATATAGTTGGAGAAACTCACATACATTACTAGGTTCATTAGAGAAAAAATAGCTCAAAATATCCCATTAACGTGGTATGTATTAGTCTGGATATTATGTGCGTTTGTATGAGAGTGTGTGCGTGCGTGCATGAACGTGTTACAGCTTTGAATAGTTATCTGTAAACCGGTTTATTTTAGTACCAGGGATGGTTGGCAGCTGACCAATAAAGCATCTGTAACCTCCTAAGTTTTATGTCCCATGGTGAGGGTCAACGTCCACGTAAAGTGTGTTTGTGGCAGTGGCACACCCGCGAACGTGAAAAAAAAAACTAACCTGCACTTATCAAGAGACGGAGCTGCAAAGGTCACGAGTTCTTGGGGCCTTTTCTTGTTCGAGGCTCGAGACGGAGGTAAGTAGAAGGAAAGAGGAAAATGAATGCCCATGACAAGACAACACAGAGGTTGTTGTAAACAAAGATACAAGGAAATCTCCAAACCCACTGGTTCACAATGGATGTCTCCGCCAAGGACGTGTCTGCGTCCACTGTGGTTACAGTTCCGCAGTTAAAACAATACGCGTGTCATTTTGGATACAACTCTGTCGTCACGGAAACAGCCCTGACATCGGAATTATTGGAGACTATTCAGCAGCCATAGACACAACTGGATAAGGAGGCGATGTTGTGGACGCGTGTGGACCTGTGTCGGTCGTGGTCGACGAACCCAGTTGGGCCAATCAAATCACAACCCTCCTGTACTAGCGAAAAATGATCCCCCCCCCAAAAAAAAAAAAAAAAATTGAGCCGCAACATGAACCCAAGTTCTCGCCTTGGCCACACAAACACCGCAAACTCCATTATGTCAGGGGGGAAATTAAACTGCAGACTTCAAGGTGGAAGTGCGCGCGCCGCGCTTCGAACCACACTACACCGCAGCAGTTGACGTCTGCTTGTGTTTTCTCTCGTGTGTTGCAAAGCAGTTTGGCTGCCGTGTTTCCACACACACCCCATGCAGCACCTCCACTGCTGCTGCGACCGCCTGCACGTTTTGGAGGGGGGGGGGCTCTTGTTTGTCTTGGTGTGGGAACTTGTGTGAATGGCTGGAAAGGAAGAGCTAAAGTAGTGGCAACTTGAAATAAAACAAATTGCTCCGTCAAAAAGCCTGGCTTTTTTTATTTTGTTCTTGTTTTGATCGCGCCATTTCTAGCCTGACATGCCGAAGCCAGACCGTTACTAAGGCTAAATGCGGCGTGCAGATTTTTTTATTTATTTTTTTTTAGCTAATGATGGGGGGTGGGAGCAGGCGGTGGGGGAGGGTTGAGAGAAACAAAAATGGAGCTTTGAGAGGAAGCAGGTTGGCAGGTGACTGATACATGTGGCCAATGCAGGTTACCGTTTGCCATCTGACGGTTCAGCGTAAAATCACAGGAAACATGCGGATCACTCACTCATCTGGTTTTCAGCATGGGATGTTAAAAAAACAAATGTCTGAAACAACATTATCATACTGCAGGAAGAAGCAAAATAAAACAAACAAAACAACAACAAGAAAACAAAACTCTTTATCCGACAATGCACTCTGCATGTGTATGTATGTAGAGGGGCTCGGGAAATGGAGATGATGATTATACGAAGCTATCTTTCTGAATACAATTATTTCTCTCTTTGTATGTGTGTGTGTGTGTGTGTGTGGATACAAGTGTCTCTGTGTGCGCGTGTTCATAGCCTTTTATAACAGGGAGAGAAAGAACAAAAGAGAAATAAAGTGAAAGATGATATGCTGCCCCCTTACTTTTGTGGACTAAAATGAAGCAGCTACACATGCACACCATTGAGAAGGAAGTCACGAGCCAGTCAACCTATTAACTGCCCTCAGGTGAAGACCCTTGTGCCTCACCGGCGCCACTACTTTCCACAATTATGAGCGCGACTAACACAGACGGCGTGCACGTCCATTGTCAGTCCAATGCTTTCCGCTGCAGCAGCTGAGATGGGGCTACTCCCCCACCCCCCTCCTCAGTTTCCTCCTAACCCCCAGCTGGTTCAGTCCTACCTCTTCAGCGACTGTATGAGACAACACCGTGACAGGTGAGTGAGTTGGGGACCACACACTCACTACTTTGTAGGACTCGCATTTTTATAACATTTTTATGGCTGCATTTGTACTTTCTTTTGAGTAACTAATTTATTCTCTCTCTCTCTCTCTTTGTGTGTGTGTGTGTGTGTGTGTGTGTGCGCGCGCGCGCGTGTGTGCAGAAACAGGTTACTACTCCGCTCTTTCTCTCTTTCGTTCTTTCTGATATTTTTCTTCCCGTCTTTCTTGTCTGTACAGAATAAAAGGTGATAAGAAGTATAAGTGGATGCTTGAAAGCTTTGTGATGCCAACTCTTGTATAAACGCATTTCTTGCGTTGAAAACCGGACTTCAGTATCTGCAGTACTTTTATTCTCACTGACACAAGGAAGCAGAATGCAGTTCATCCACATGCTTTATGTTTGTCTCCGTGCTTTTCGAGAAATTAAAGAAAGCTAACAGTCCTGTGATTTTATGGCTTTATCTTCCAGAAAAACGATTAACAAAAATGACATTTCGAAGAAAGCGATGATGAAACACCGTTAGTCGCAATGAAGGGGACTGGGTGTATTTTTTTTATTATTATCAACGTAGGCTTTGGACACAGAGAAAACGAAAGAGAGAGAAAGAAAGAGAAAGGCAAATATCATGGTTTTGCAATTTGATATATTCGCGGTCTTGCAAAGGTGGATCAAAAGGTCCGGTAGAAAAATAAAAATTAGTTTTTAATAATTCATACAATTTGTTTCACGCTGTGACTCCCTTTCAATACATCATTGCTATGCTTCTCTATTAGACTGTCATTACTGTTACATGAATAGTTCAAAGAAAAACCTGTTTAAATAATGACACTTTCAGGACTAGCATCCTCAAATTTTCCCCCGCTGGAACGCCAAAAAAAAAATTGTAATCAGGTTAAATGCTCTTTGTGTATCAATCAATTTTTGGAATTAATTGGTCTATGAAGAGAAGAAAATTGCACATGGAGCCTCTGTTCTCAGTCAAGAGTTTATCACTGTGTATGATGTAGGATTTAACCAACTAGACAAGGGACGTGCAACAGTCTATGAGCAGCTTCCTGCTACAAGAACAAAAAAATAATTATAACATTCATCAGACGTTGATATTTCGGTGGGTACGGACGAAGGGGTCTAGGTGACCTGGCGAGGAATGTGAGAGGCTTCGCAAAAAGTGGGGTGTGGGAGGATATGGAGTTGGGGGGGTGCGGGGCGGTGAAGGGGGTGCCAGTGCCTCTCAATGGAAAGAAGTCTCACTTACCGCAGCAAGTAGCAGCACCATCCGGAGCAGCAGCGTCAAGGTCCATAACTTTGGGGTACTTCCGTTAAAATGCATTTCTCTGCCTCGGGAAGACATCAAGCGAGAAATCAGCGCCAGCGGATGTAAGGTCCCCGCATTCACATTCAGGCACCTTTTACCGGCAACCGCCGGGAGATGCAGGAGGAGGGAAGCAATGTGTGGGAGGGTGGTTGGTGAGCTGGAGGTGGGGGCAGGGATGATGATGCAGATGGACAACACTGAGCAGATGTGTCGTGCGTTTTTGCTGATGCGGCAAACAAAAGCTTATTTCTTCCCTTTCCTCTTTCTTCTTGTGTTTGTGGTTTTCTCCACTAGAGAGCGTCTTATTTTTCTTATATCGCGACACTCTGCTGGCGGGGCTGACAGCATGCCTCCCGCAACACACACACACACAGACACAGAAACTGTCTTGAATCAGGCTGCGGGTTATTGAACGTACAGAGTTAACACAGACAAAGCGTTTTGTTCCGGTTAACGCGGAAACGTCGCCAAGAACGAATTCCTGAAACCTGTCGTCGCCAGAACACCGAACTCTCTTTCATAAGGCTAGAAGGGCTAGCTTGACTTCTCAAGGTTGGGGGAGAGAAGGGGTACGGAATGTCACCAAGAATGCGCACACTCACAGTCGTTATGTCCACCTCCCAGCTCTGTCGTCAGCGTGCTCCACCAAGCAATTTCAATAGCGCCGCTCACGGCGTAATCCTTCGTGAAAGGTGTGTTGGGAGGGTGGGGTCAGCTCCGAAGAAGTCTACCTGCACTTTTCACCTGTCCCAGGGTGCAGGTAGTGAGTGCAGAGTAGTTAATCGCCGTTCCAGGAGTACCTCCCCCCTTACTCGCGGAGTTAATCGGCGGCGTCGTGGCTCGTATCCTCTTCGCCGAAATGACGGAGCACGGGTCCCAGGCTCCTTGACACGTGCTTGGTGCTGCAGAACACACGCACACACGCGCGCACATACACCACACCACACGTCAGGCGGCGGAACAGGTGCACCGCCTGTCTTTGTCGTCGGGCAGAGATGACGCGAACGTGACCCGGCATAAAACGTGACTTGCCGCCCTGACCACGTTTCCGCCAGCCCCTGCCGACAGATGGCGCTGCTTTGCGTTGCGGCGACAAGAAGCCAATTAGCTAATTGGTCGCAGGTTAATGAAAATGACAAGTCCAGCTTAAGACGCACGTGTTTAGCTTCCGGGTCATTGATGACGTTGGTTTTAAAATGCAAATGAAAAAATGCACTGGAAGTTTCGTTGATTTTCTGATTTTCTCGTCTCGGTGACAAGAACAAACGACGTCGGTAGCAGTGACTACAGAAGTTGTTGATGTTGTTGCTGTTATAGTTGTCGATGCTGTTGCTGCGGCTGTTTCCTTCTCCAGCTACCTCCGAGGGGCTGCAAATAAATCCAACATCCACGCAGAAAGAAATCGTTGTCCTTGATTACAAACAGATTACATCTACAACCTTGGCACCATCATCCATGGTCCTCAACAAACAGTCACCAATGCTGTCCACCACAAAACTTCGTAACAGCACTACATCGCGCTCGCACGTTTCGTCTGCTGCATGAACGAACCACACGCCTGACTCCAAGTGGGAAGGGGGGATGGGGAAAAAAAACCCAGGCCACTATAAACTTGTGACACTGCATACTTCAGACCCAGCCATGTTTTCAAGGTGATGCAAGCGAAAAGTACCCGCTGTGCGAAGTCAGAGAACGTGGAGGAACAGTCCCCGTCACGTCGTTCGCCGACGAGGAGTCAGTCTGCCGCCTTTTCTTGCTTTTCGCTCGGCGCGCGGCGTATATCTGCCGCTGAATGGAGGTACGGGCAGCTTTCTACCTGTTGGCTCCCCCCCCACCCCCCGAGTCCTTTACGACCCATTGAGAAACCTCCGTTACGGCGCGCGGCGCTGGTGTACGGTGTAGCTTGTGGCGGAGCCGAGGGGCTCACAGGCCGAGTTATCAACTTTCCACATGCAGTGGTCTCTACTCTCCCCTCCTCCCCTTTCCTTGCACCCCCTTCTTTTTTTCTTCTTCACTTCGCGTCACCTACGTAACTTAGAGAAGGGGGGGGGGGGCGGCGCGAATTATACTGAATTTATCCTTATGATTAAACCAGCGCTGGTATGCAAGATGGCAGGAAGATCAGCGGTGAAGAATCTCTTCTGACCACATTAAACATCGCAGCCATGTCGAAAATGAAATAATAATAAAAAGTTGGAGAGGTTTCTGACGACACCAGCAGCGTTGAGAAATCTGAGGCCTTGGATCGAAAGAGCAGACTCTGATTTCTGTCGCTGATGTCAACAGATGATATCTCGTCAGCGACATGGCTCCTGTATGTAATTACAGTTCTGCAAAGCGTGGCTTGCCGCTGGCGTGGGTTAAAAAAAAAAAAAGTCACGGCTATGTTCCGCTGAACGATTTTTGAATAGCAGCTAAAAATAGACTTTGTGAAGTCACGCCACGGCTAGCGATGTGTGGTAGGAACATTGTTGTCGTCGGAGGGTACAAAGATTTTTTAAAAACCGGTTTGAGAACTCAAATTCGTTAAAGAATAATGTTCGTAGACCGTTTTTGTTGCATCACTGCCACGTAGAACAGTGTTTGTCGACTTTGTCCACTGAGTTGAGAGGGCAGGGCAAAACCAACAAGATGTCACAAGAATGTTCCCACCCTCCCCACCCCAACCCTATTTTTCTCTCTGAACCTCCACAGACGAAGCAGGAAGCTAGAATCGGAGGTTAGTTCTGAAATTTACAAGTAGGACAAAAGAAGATAACGGGACAGCAGCTCAAACCGTTGACAACTGTCGAAGATAGAAGTTTGTTGTTCTTTATCCAGTAAGTGGCTTACACGGAGCAGTGTCCGCTTATCTCTGGGGGGGGGGGGGAAGGGATGTGGAGATTGGATCCTTGACCCGTCACAGCGTCTTGGTATATTCATCTTACTGGGTGATGTTCGAAATGTATTCACAGATGGAAGTCCGGGTAATAAACTCTCTCTCTCTTTTTTTGGAAAAATATTTTGAGTTCAGGCCAATAAGAGTTTTTCTTTATTAGTGTTTTTTTAAATTATTTAATGCTTTGGGGGGAGGGTTACATTCTTAATAAGTGGAACATGTTTTCTGTTTTGCCACGCCAAGCAGCTAGCAGCTGTCACCGCAAAGAGCAAGTGAGCGGCGGACAAGTTTCGACTCCTGCTGCTGTGAAAGTCCGCGCGACAGGCTCTCAGCTTCTCTCCCCAACACACACGCACACTCATGCCACGTCCACGCCATCGCTGCTGCAGTGTGTGTGTGTGTGTGTGCGCGCGCGCGCGTACGTGCATGTACACTTATGTATGCGTATGTGTATCTGTGTGTGTACTTATGTATGCGTATGTGTGTATGTAAGTATGTGTGTGTGTGTGTGCGCGCGCGCGTGCTTTATCTGAATGAAATATCTGTCGTAACAAGTCGGCAATCGCTGCCTAATACAGTGCACACACTCGCACACTCGCATGACACAGCATAAGCTAGAGGTACATCTCAAGGACTGTTGTGCAGAACATAATACAGAGATGTCTTCCTTCCTCTCCTCTTTCACTCATCCTTTATTCCATCGCTCATACATTCACCGACGGACATACATACACGCGCGCTCGCGCACGCACGCACGCACGCACCCACCCCTTTTGTAGCATTCTAAATTAGTGCCATGGATTTTATTTACATTTTATTTACGAGTTCATTTTCTCGTCGTATGTAAAGGATAGAGCGCTTCAGGCGCTACTTGAGAAATACATTTCCGTGCCAGGTCTACAACCTTCCTCGTCTCCTCGTTTTTCTTTAAACTTCCTGTATGAGAAAATGACATCTTTATGACTTTTTTTCGGTTCTCTGCTCTTCCCCATTCCTCCCCCGTCCCCCACATCCCCTGTCATCATGAGTTAGACATCTTTTAAACCGATTGAAGTTCCTCCCTTTCTTCTCACATTGTCCGTCCATCTGTTCGAAATCTCAGACTATTATATATTCCTCAGTAAGTTTTTGCAATGGACAAGCTAAACTGTCTAGACTTATGTTTACTTTTGTAAACCACAAACATATGAATGCCAACAACATAAAAGCGATTACTAATAAACCTCAAGCAGGTTGGCATTTTCTTTCAGCAGCACCTGTTTACCTGTTAAGCCACAGAAGTAAAGGATTCTTGAAGCACTGACTGCAAAACTTCAGGCGCGTAACAAAAAAAAAAAAAAATTCCTAATAGAAACCTCACAGTAAGATTTTTTTTTTCTCTCGAAACTTTTGTCCGTTAGTATGAGCCAGAAATTGTTGCTCAAATGAATGTGTCTACTCTGGAGATCAGACAGCCGAGTGGTTAAGAGCACACTGGACAGTTCGACCCCCTAGGGTTGGCACAAAGTTGGTTTTTTTCCAGTTGACACAGCTGTTAAATAGATCATCCTTTTTATTGACAATTTGAAAAAAAGGTACACACTAGTGTAATACATTAATGTTATTTTGATTGATGTTGTCAAAACATGCTTCCTACTGTCATGTCCTTATGCTTGTAAATCTGTGTCACTACCATCTAGTAAACAGTAATGATAACATATGTTGAAAGGTGTGTTGGGAGGGTGGGGTGAGGTGGAGGAAGGTTACCTTTTCACTTGTCCCAATGCAGGTAGTGAGCGCAGTGCTTTCGTCAGCGTTCCAGGAGTTTTGATACGGTGTAAATGAATATTATCTACTAATCTACATGTTATGCCCCTTAGGGCTAAGCGCGTAGATCGAGGCTTTATTGGCTTCGATAATGCTTTGATAAGCGAAAATAAATGTACTTGATTGAGACTGGACTACGTTCTCGCCTTGACAAGCAGGCGCGATAAATTCTGTTGCCGCTGTTTTCGATGAAAGGTTTTTGACCTTACTTCCTTCCCATCTCGTTTTGAAACCTGCTTCGCTGGCTCATTTTGTGGGTTCTGTACAAAACTAAGGGCGTAAAAGGACTCAGGAAGCATAGATGGTAAATGTCAAATGCTGAATTATGAATAAAATATTTTGAGGAAGAGTCGTCACTTAAAAATCTGTTAAAATCACAAAGAAAAAAAATTGGTCGCGAAGTGCGGGAAAAGGTCATAGTTGAAGGCAGCAAGGCGTAGTGGCTGCAAGGGAGATGAAAAGTAAGTGGTACACTAGGCTTGGAAGGTGCCTTTTGCTATCTCTTGCTGTTTCTTGCCCATTGCTGCTGGCTGGACCAAAGGAGCAGAGTATTTTCTGCTCTGACTTTGCTCTGTTGTTATCAGCAATAACCACAAAGTCGTCAAATCTAGTTTGGGATGAGTGTCCCAGAGTGTGACCAGACCTTTAGCAAGCTAGTGTAGGATGAGTGTTCCAGAGTGTGACCAGACCCTTAGCAAAACAGTTTGGGATGAGCGTTCCAGAGTGTGAACAGACCCTTAGCAAGCTAGTGTAGGATGAGCGTTACAGAGTGTTAGAATATGAACAGACCATTAGCAATCGAGTGTGGGATGAAGCAGTTGACATTGCTCGTGCGAGAAAAGAAGGATTATTGGATTCCTGCAGACAGACAGCCTGCGGCCATGGATGTTGATAATATAGAAGCCGTCAGAAAGGGAAGTGAGCGAAAGAATAGGTAAAAAAGAGAGAGGATGAAAGAGAAAGAGAGAGGGAAAGAGGGGTTCCCTGACACTATCTCATCGTTATCATCAAGTAGATGTCAGCAGTACATCTTTAAATACTTGACACGTTTTTAACAAGATATTCGTGGCTGACACTTTTGAAAGAATGTCATTGTTGGAATTGTTGACATCTTTAAAGACATCCCGTGGCTAGCATCCGCAAAGATATGCAGAATTTTTTCATGTCAGTGATCTCATGCCACCTTTGACATTGCATGTTTTGGCTCACATTGTTACTCACAGAAGAGCGCTGAGCTGTTTCTCATGTTGCACTCATGCCATGTGGCTCAGATTGCCACTTCTGTATTGTCAGCGCATTCTGTTCTTAGTCATATTGTATCCACATCACTCCATGTCAAAGCCCCATGTTACATCTTTCTCCGATCATCACAACAGTTGAAGTGGGGAGTTCGTGCTCACACACCTTCGGTGGCAAGTTTCCTGTGTAAGATCAGTAGGTTGTGCTTACTGACCAAATGATTATCTGCGGTTTGTTTTCACACTCAGTAGCATCTGTACTTCTTATATAAGCATCTAGTGAAGTGGACTCTGGAGCACTCAGTCACTGACTCAAAGCCACCTCCTGCCGTTGACTGGAAAACTCTCCCTGCGGACAGTTGCATGACACATTTCTAATTTTAAAGACTTTTAGGCTTTAACTCTTTTTTAAAAGGCACAACACATTTTCAGAACTTTTTTAAAAATAAGAAAACGATTTTTTAACCAGGTTTTCGTTTCCGTCAGCACAATTTTTGTGCAGCGCGTCTAAATGGCACATGAGCGAATTTTTTTTAAAGAATAAACAATTTCTAGATTTCCTTAACAGTTTTAAGGTGTAGAAGCAACTAGCCCCTGGTCACCAAGTAGCCATGGATGCATGTCACCTCCTCCTACACAAAGTGCTCCAGACTATGGAACCTTCAACTTTTACGGAGGCAGGAAAGTAGTTCTGATAATAAATAAAAGTATGTGAATATCGATTTTGTTGTAGGCGTGGTTTCTGAGAAATGTTTTGTTGCAATCTGTTGCCTAGAGACGCATTGTAGTGACGTCAGCTAAATAGCGTGAAAACAAGGAAACGTCAGCGAGTGACGTATGTGGCAACGTGTGAGTGTTGCTGTGACCTCCTGTGACCCGGAACATAAATCTGTTCTTATCTTGTCTACTTTTGTTTTTCTCCTGCTTTCTCTGTCGTGCGAATAGAGGCTAAAGACAAACACAACTCGATACCAAAAACAAACAAACAAACAAAAAGAAAAAAACAAAAAATCTGGTTGTGATGGTGATGGATGCTTCCGACACTCTCCTCCATTCACTAACGAAAGTCTCGTGGAAAGAGAGTTTTTGTTGTTGTAAACTTCACTCATCGCACGTTTAAAAAGATAGGGCTCGACGGAGAATGACGGCTGTGTCCTGTAGGCGGAGTCCACCCACATCCACACACACACACACACACATGCGCGTGCGCCTGGAATCTCCAGCAGCCGCGCGGTGACATTTGACAACAACGATGGCGATGGGTTGTAGATGTAAGGCAGTCGACACGAGCACAACAAATTTCACTCGTAACAAAAACGTCGTTTCGGATGGACCCACACTACGAGGAGTTGAAGTGCCAGTCCCGGCTGCTATGCGCTGTACAAGTCGCCGCGTGGGTGGCCTCCTTGCGACTCAGTGCTTCTGCTTGTACAGGTGGCGATTTTTTTTTGGGGGGAGGGGTGGTGGTGGTGGAGGTAAGTGGTGGTAGGGGCAGCGATGACAAATAACTTCATGAGCAGTAGTTTTTTTTCTTCATTTTTTTGTACTTTAAACGGTCGTGTTTTCTATTCTACTTCAGCGGCATCCAGGGTTTTCTACAGAGACCGCTGATTGTCGGTGAACACTCGTCACAAGACTTATGTTTACACGCTACTCGAGCTGGCCTCGTGTCAAGGCCCTTTGTAATGGAGAAAGAATAGAAACTCTTAAAAACGCAGATTTTCAGGACCTTTCCTTATACAGAGCTGCGAACTAAAATGTTTCTGATTTTACAGTGTATATATCTTATAGGCAGCTTTTCTACTGTAGATATACCTCACCTCATCATTTTTCTCGAAAAACTAACTGAAAAGTTATCGTGAAAGGTACAGGGCAAAACAATCTTGCTTTCCTAATGGCAGTGTAATGTAAGTGGCTCAGCGTGTCTATGGAATGTGGATGACAGAACCCTCTTTTACCTTCTCTGGTAAATGAAGTACACATTTGCTAGGGGAGCGGGAGGGTGGGGGCTGCAGTTAAAGGTTCGAACGAACCTCGAATTGGCGATTGTCTCCTGCGAAGAGAGCCACACCGAGTGATGCCGTCCTCTCCTCTACAGACATTTTGTATAATAAACCGAGAAACCCTCATTACTGTGTTGTCGCTGTATTGCTTCCAGGTGATCCTTCGGTGAACGACCTCTCGCGCGAGGAAGACGACTGACCAATTTATGCACAGCTGCGGGGGTCATAGCGTCCACGAGCACCCACTCAAAGGTGTGGACACTTAAGAGTCCGAGGCTTCCACTTCATAGCTGTCACGATAACTTCAATCACGGGCACCCGTCAGCAGAAACTGACAGCCTGACTACTAGGGCTTCTCCATCTTCATCTTCATCAGACAGGTCTTTGTCCCCTGCGCATCAAGACTGATATTCAAATACTGCTCCCTCATTTTTCCACACACACACACACACACACACACACACACACACACACACGCACGCACACACCTGCTTGTCTGCAAACCACCCCCTGTTCAATCTCCCCTGCGTGACGCTGGACGTCTTGGGAGAGTGATTTACCTCGTGACATATCCATCATGAGGCGCCGTGTTCTTCTCGCGAGACCTCTTGATGCGCTGACGTCAACGTCGTAACGTATGGTGGCAAAGCAGCAGCAGCAGGAGCAGCGGAAGCTGAGCCCAGTGACCTCGTAACGTTGACGCTGCTTTGCCTCACCCTGTTGTCTTTGACGACCTTGAGTAATGGAGACGCATTGCTTTTTCTTTGACATCCTCTTTGTTCTATCCGTGTTTTCACTAACAGCGTCTGCACCACAGTCACGTCACTTCCTGTCCCGCTTTGCGGACCGAGGATCGGGTGAACACCACGAAACTAGCCGGTAGCAGAATAACTAAAACTTAGTAAGCAGTTAAACTGTTTAGAAAATGTTAACAATCATCTGACTGCCAAGCAGCCAACGGATTACTGTCCACCTTGACATGGTCAGAAGAGAACAAGGGGGAGCAATCCATTCACTAACACGACCTTTCAATGTTTTGCATGGAGCTGTTGCCGGCCTTTCAAGTGCCTAAACTTTGTACAGTTGGCCAGAATTATCTCCTCATATTCACCTTTATAACTGATAATGTACATCTGACAAGCTAAGCGTCAGCTTATGGCACAGTCTTAGCCACTCTGGTCGTAAATACAGGAGGGCCGCAAGGGTGTTTTTCATCCCCGTTATTGTTCTCCATCTACACCGATGAAATCCGGATAGACTTTGTCCTGTTGTTGGTAAAATTTGCAGACGAGTTGCTCAACTCAAGGGTGGAAACTCAATGGCACTTTTTATTTCCTTCAGGTTAAGAAATTAAAGTCGAGTCTTGGGGAAAGATTCTGGTTCTAAGCGTTCGAAAAACTAGAGAACTGGTCGGTGATAAAAGGAAATATGAACGTGTCCCTACATCAGCGGTTATTGACAGTGAAAACAGGTGCCAATCTTTAGGTACCTTGGCACAATTCTAAAAAAGCAAATTATCCCTCCAGGAAAGCACTTTAGAGCCTGTTCCTGCTGAGGCAAGTGAAGAGCAGAAGCCCTGTCCTTGAGTCACTGTATTGCAGCCTGAACGAGAGCATTTCAACACTCAATCTGTCTGCGGGGTTTGGTTTTCTGTCAAAGATAGAGCTTGTCTGATGAGGGTGGTCAAGTTTCCGAGCAAGATCATGAGCTTTACACGATAACCATCAGGTGATCTATACAGGACTGTGAAGTTACAAGCTGTCAGCATTGTTACAGACCCTCCCAACTGCTACACCATCATTTCGAAATGCCACCCTTTGGCCGCAGACGGAAAAAAATTGGTCGCCAAGAAGAGTGCTTTTGCCAAGTCCTTGCTGGCAAATAAACCTTAGTTTGACACTAATTTTGATGTGTCTCTGACAATCATCACCGAGTGGTTATGTGAGTGTTACTGTGTGGGTGACTGAGGGTGATTGTATTGTTGCCGTTTATTACTCATGGGAGCTCCCAACAAAGAAAACAATTATGTCTCTGTTGTGGACAAAAATAAACAATAAAGACGTATTGTACTGTAAGAAACAGTTAAGACTCATAGTTCGCCAGGCTGTCTGTGATAATAGAATGTCTCGCCGAGCCCTAAGATTGTGCTGCAATCTTTTTTTCTTTTGCTGTTGCAGTGGTTTTGATTTTCTTTAGCCAAGAGTCACTGGTTCTTTAATGCTAGGGAGGGAAATAAAAGTGTGTAAAAAGTAAAGGCAATGTGTTTTGATGATCCTACACAGAATGTCTTGTTTTGGTGACAGTTTCCGATGTGGACAGTAGGTGCGTCATTCAAGTTATTAGTACCTCGATACAGTCAGCGTGTGGGTGGCACCCGGGGAGTGCTGTAGAAAAGCTGTCGTTTCTACACGATCCCAAAACAGCAGACAGACAGATGACAGAAACACCAGTTTGTCGTCAAACTGTGATCAGGCCATTGACAGGTGTAACATTTCGTGATTCTGCTGCAGAGAGCTAACTCTCACGCTAAGGGGGCGCAACTCCACATCCTAGTAGCTCAAACTCTACCCCTTCCACCACCTTCACCACCAACCCAAAAGAACATGAAGTGGGGGGCGCGGATGCGCGGAAAGACGGAAGTCTAGTGGAATGCACGAAGTAATTGAGTCGATCCTGTTTTTTAGAGACCGGAGGTATGAAGTAGAGATCTTCACAATGTCCTTGTTGCAGAGTCTTTTGCATTCCCTCCTCGTGCAGCTGTGCACTTGATTTGAGCCAGAGACGAGCTTTGGCAAGACATCGGCAAAAACAACAAAACAAACCAAAAAAATAACAAAGTAAGGACATCATCAAGACCTTAGCTGTAGTCTAGTCTAAGTAAAGCAATAGAGCCGCTGGACCGTGTGTTGTTACACTGTACATTGTGGGTACCCCCATCACATCCCCTCCTCCTCATCTCCTCTGTATACTTGACAGTAATTACCTCCCCCTATCCCCTATATCCAGCGGTAGCTCCACTTGTTAGCCACGAAGAGCGCCACGCTGCTGCTGTTCTGCTCAAAACATCTGTCTCCGCTGGTGCCTTCTTAAGATTAAGTTTTCTCCTGTTCAGCTGGTCTGTCGTGAAAGTTATTAAGCTACATGCTTTGAGACCGACGATGCAATCCTTCTCAAGGCATCCTCCGTGCAGGCAGCAGGTCCTGTGGCATATACTTTTGGTACAGAGGGCGCAGAAGATGGCTGTCACCGTACAGCATTCACTGGCAAAGAAAGTTCCCCGTGTGATGGCAGGCACTTAAAAATTAAAGAATAAAAGCTGCTGGCTGATGAAGAACTTGTCGATAGAGGACACTGTAAGCCAGACGACTTGCCTGCACTGCGACGAGACACTGCACCCGCGGGTCACACGCTTCTCAGGTTGAAACTTGTGAAACTCAAAACTACTTGCTTAGATGTTAACCCGCTCAGTAACGGCTTTTCCCGCAAGGTCATTTAGTCTGTATGTAACACTACCTCATCTGAATTAGCTTTATAATAATATCTCACTTTATGTAATAACCGAATGAAATTACAGATATTGTTCCTCTTAGCTTATGTCAGACCCTTTCACCAGTTTAAAAAAAGGAAGTTTTTTAAAGATTCTCCGACAAACTTTAAGACGAGAGCCGATCCAGTTCGTCGATTTTACGGTAGCCAACAGTTTGCCTAGAAATAACACACGAAGGTGCTAGATAGCTGTTCCCTAGCACGCAATCAAAGGTAGACAACCTCCCCAATCAAAGGTAGACAACCTCTGTTTGTCAGCGACACGGATAATCCGTGATTGATAGACACCAAGCTGTTGACACGAGGAGGGACTGTTAGCACGGTGCCGGGAGAAGTGTTCTCCCCTTCGAGGTCCTGTTTACACAGTGTTTTGTTACAAAACAAAGGGAGAAAAGCAAGGCCAACGGTTCTCTGGCGTTCCGCGCTTGCGGAGACTTTTAATAAGGACGACGAGACCAACCCTCGCTCAGAATTGCCAAACTGTGAACGAGAAAATAGCCAAAGTGTTGCGCCAGGACAGCACCTTCGAATTTAAATGGCGAAAAGAAATACTGAAACATGAGCTACGAAAATCAAGGATGACAAGAAACAACTGTACTAATATGCTAACATTGAAGATGATGTCCTTAAACGTTCTGATCGCCAATTTTTATTGGCAATTATACCAGAGAGCATAGATAAATCTGGCTTTCTGCAAGTTTATTGCAGAACAAAGTTGTTCACCTTGCCTCACACGATCACCTTCACTGGCTTGTCCATGTTGTACGAAAGATGTTTTACGAAAGATAACTAACCAATAATTTTCGCCTTCGGTCGCGAGTGAAGCCTCTGATCTATGCCCTCTGGTATTTTGCCATTTAGGCTTGAAAGAAAAATGTTTCAGCGGGGCAAACACATTTTTGCCTTATAAAGATGGCTCTCCGCTTCATAAATGTTTATTATCAAGCAAGTGTGTCGTAGACTAATAAACGAATATTTGAATGATTATCACAGAAAAAGGTTCCGGGCACAGTTACTGCAGTTCTGAAAATACTCATATGAAGGGAGAGAAGAAGGTGTGGTGGAGGGAGTCGGCGCAGGGCCCAATCATTTCATCCTGGCAAGAGCTTTCATCTTTGACCCCCGCGCTCGGCAATTTCTACTGTTGTGCTCTGGCCCAGGCGTAGCCCAAACTACAATTGCCGCTCTTCACAACTGCCGACTGCTAAAAAAACAACTACCGCGGCCTGTAATCACGGAGTAGCCTCCCTTTTAACTCGGGCTGCAGGCGCGCGTTTACGGAAGAGGGAGATAACTGCGTACTTTTTCTTTCTTCGTTTTCGTTGCGTTTCCCCCGTCTGCGAGGCGGGATCTCAGAGATAGTCTTGACACGTTTACGCGCACAGGACGAGTTTCCAGATCGCTGTCACTGGTCGGCAAGGCTTGCACCATTGCACAAGTGTGTCAGTCACAGGCGCGCACTTTCGTCATGCTTGTTTCCCATGCACGCCTGCATAAATATGCGTACAGGAAGAAAGAAAAGCGGAAGAGTGAAGAACGAGCTCAGACACAGACAGAAGGATAAAGATAAGAGTTTGAGATACAGAGAAAGAAATGAGAAGCAGGCAGAGACACAAATGATGGAGAACAAAGGATAATGAAGGAATGTACTGGAGAGAGAGAAGAAAATAAAACGAGAGTAAGAAAGAGAAAAAAAGAGAAGGAAGAATAAAGTGAAGCTGGAGAGCGAGACAGCAGATTAAAGATGGAGCAGAGCAACTGTACTATTCTTGAACGAATTTCCAGTCCAGATATGTCTCCTTTTCACAATATTTTGTGTCTATTGAACTGGTTTGCACTGCGGTAGCCAACAGTTTCCCTAGAAAATAACAGGTTGGGTCGATGACAAACAAGCAATAAAAAGCAGACAAGCCCACATTGTGATTGATGGAGACCAAGCTGTTGGCACGATAGAGAACACATATATAAAGTTATGGTTTAAAAAATTAATTAAAAACGAGTGAAAGGTTCCTAAGACAAACTAACGACCGATGCGTAAACTTAGTTCGCAAATGATGTCGAATTTTGTTTGGCAAGTGCTTGACCACATCGACCATAAAAACCACTGCTTCTCAAATTTTCGACAAAAATCTTACGCGTTAGTTGTGAAGCTAATGCTAGCGGTCTGGGGGCAGTTGCACAACACATTTCTAATTTTAAACACTTTTAGGCCTTAACTCTATTTAGATAATTATTTTAGAGTACACACCACAACTTTAGAATTTTTAAAACTAAAATTGCTTTATGTAAGATAAAGTTGTTTAAGTCTGACTTTCCGTCCTGTCAGTACAATTTTTTGTATGTTTTTCTGCGAAGAATCAAAATGGCTTAGAAGAGATTTTGCTTCTTTAGAACAGTTTTAAAGTTTAGAAACGTGTTGTGCAACTGGCCCCAGGAGACACAAACAGAGTAGATGGTGTTTATTTTCACGTCCTTTCACCTGGAGGTCGCTTCACCTCTCCAGTTCAGCTAGGGATAACCACAGAAAGCTGTTATGGAGGATGATTTTCACTACCCCCCCCCCCCGTCTTGATCACCAGACGACAGGCCGGCGCCCGGTGGAGCGCGAAGTGTCGGCCAGCCCCCAGTCGCCATAAAAAGAACAAGATGAGAGTTAACACATCGGTACTTTGGGAGCTGGGACTACTGTCGGGAGCGTCCTATTAACCACACCTGTCATATGAATCAAGTGGTCTCGCCTTTTCTCTGCTCTTTATCTCCTCGCCGGCGTCGCCGGTGTCACAGGTCGGTCTTGGGTAGCGTGGCCAGACTCGACATCAGTTGAAGTCTCACGGGTGTTGAATTGGATGCAAAAGGTACCGAACGCTTGTATAGACATGGAGAACAAAATGCCGGGGAAGATTTGAGCTTGAAAAAGCATACAGTTTTGTTATTCCTTTCCATGGAATGAGCCCGTTTCTTTGTAAGCCCCACCACCCACCTCTGTGGATTATAAAGAAACTGGTACCGCTCGTCTTGCAGTCCGTTCCTTTAAATCAATCTCTCAACACACGCTCGAAAAACTTATGCTAAGGTCCTCTATCATTGATGGCACTTCCATCAAAGTAAAAAGGTAAAGGTACAGGTCATCCCATAACCTTTTCAGGTCGTTGGGGAGTGAGGTGTTAGAGACCCCACTTTTCTCTGAGCCAGCTTTTACATGAGGGTGGTGCCAATCTCCTCTCCCTCGCTGCCTTACCTTCCCCAACCTTCTATGGAGTGAGGTACCCATTCCCGTCAGCTGGGTCGACTGAGGGAAGTATGCTGCGCTTATCGGGAATTGAACCACCGCGCTCTCGGTTCGGTCGCCAGCGCTCTAACCACTCGGCCATCCGCTTCCCCCACGGTCTTGAAATCCGACAGTGCGCTTTCCCCTCTCCTTTCTATATCTCCAGACATTTCCTTTATCGACAAAAGGCAGTACTAACAGTTCAGTAAAAGATTCAATCATACTGAAGATGGAACTGTTTGGAGATGATGTGAGCGATGCTTCTCACAATTTTGCGACTTGTATAACTGCAACAACAAAATGTTGTTTCTCTCCGGAAAACAACAGCATGAAAGTAATAGACTCTGTTACCATGAAAAATACACCTCTGACTTCTCTTAAACAAGAAGGACGCATGCGCAATTCAGAAACTTCCTGCAATGACTTCAAGATATTAATTAGTGTCAGTCAGAGATGTCAGAGATGTTGACACGCGTCTTACAATTAACGTTCTAGCTGATAATGCAGTCAGTGTGCAATAAAGGTTCAGTCCTTCACGCTATGGCACGTGAGACAGTTACAAAAAGATCTGTGATAACACAAATAAACACAAAAGATTGCTACCTTGATTTCTTGCTGAGTGGCCATCGCGCGAAACACTCCAAGGAAGACAATGCAACATGGATAAATGTAAATATTTGCTGCACATAGTCATGATACGTGGCATTCTTGTTGAAAACGACACAACAGAATACCATGTCATGTCAGATCAGACCATGTATGTGTTTCGTAATGTGGTACAACACAACAAAACAACAACAAACAAACACAATATTGCATAAAACAATGCACAACTTTGCCCATCTTCGAGAAAGCTTTCTTCTGTCTCTTTACACCTATCTATCCTTCCCTGGTTTCTATTTTTTAACACACTTTTATTTCACTCTGTCTGTCTGTCTGTCTGTCTGTCTGTCTGGTTGGTTGGTTGGTTGGTTGGAATGTTGTAATCGATTTTTCACCCACTTCCGATCGTCCTAGAGGTCAGGGGCCAGTTGCACAACACATTTCTAACTTTAAACACTTTTAAGCCTGAAATCTATTTAGATAATCAGTTTAAAGTGCACACCACAATTTTAGAAATTTTAAAACTAAAACTGCTTTAAGTAAGATAAAGTTGTTTAAGTCTCACTTTCCATTCTGTCAGTACAATTTTTTTGTATGTTCTTGTGCAGTGCATCTAAATGGCAAAGAAGAGATTTTGCTTCTTTAGAACAGTTTTAAGGTTTAGAAACATGTTGTGGAACTGGCCCCTGAATTGTTCACCAGTTACTCAAATCTAGCGACAATGCAATATCAAATCAGTTCCAGCAGTCCACAAGTAGTGAAATAATTAATTTTATTTTCATATGAGAACTTCTAGGCTGAATAAGGGGAGATAAATATAGTTTACTATTCCTAGAGCAGGTCATCGGTTCAGATCTTCTTTCGGGAAATTTAAGGCTCGATGTAACACTTGTTCAGAAGGCTTCTCCGGATACTCCAGTTTTCTTCTCCATCTTGACTGGGAATACATCTTGATGGCTAGAAGATATTGTTCTCACTCCTACCCTTAGTGCAAACTTAATACCTCCAAGTGCAAGCACTAGCTTCACACCTTCAAGTGCATGCACTTTTCAATCAAATCCCACACACCCCGCCTCCTCTCATAGAAAATCCAGCATTTTCAAGCCAAGATATCGCTGAAGGCAACCGACATCAGGGCAGAACATGCCAAGGCGGAGATGCAGTGCGGCCGGCTGTGGTGTAGGCTGACTAGGAAAATAAACACAACAGGATTACATTTATACTCACGTGCGCTCCAGGGTCTCGCACTATGAGCTGGAATGAGAAGGAACTTCATAAGAGGCGACATCATCCGTTCATCTCTCCTTCTTTAGGCGCAGGTCAGGGCAGGTGGTGCGCGCCATGCAAACCCGACATCAGCAGCACGTGTCGAAGGTTGGTTGGTTATTTGAGCTTTACGCCATGTCAGCAACTAAGGCTATGTTATTATTATTATTACGGCAAAACGTGACGAGGGAGGCGTGAGCAAAATGTGGACGCTGACGAAGCTAGTTATCTGCCTTGACTATGAGAGGTCTTTAAATGTGAAAACTTACTAAGCCAGGACAGGATAAAAACACAGTACACGGCTTTTCCTTTGATTCTTCTTATTCTAATACAACGCAGAATAAATTGCGTCCCTAAATAATAGGTAACATTTGCAAATAAAACGACAATCTCGCTCTTAAAAAATAAAGCGTTGTTTCAGGTGTTACATAGCCATGAAGTCTCCATTTCTCCCAGTCCATCATACATCACCGTCTCTTAAAGTTGTACTGGGGTGCACTTTCTAAAAAAATGATTGGTAAATCTGGGTGAATATCTCTCTTCTGTACTGCGCAGGAAAAAGTCCAACTCGTGACGTTGTGTTTGTCCACAAATACGCCGAATCAGCATTTGGTCCAAACTCTCACTGGACGAAGCCTTGACAACATAAGAGTATCAATGCAAGGTGTACAATGCTCTCTGTGTTGATGGCCTCTTTTTGTGCGTATACACGTCGAGGGAATTCATCCAGATTTGGGAAAATAGTATCTTGCCCTGAGTTCTACCAAGTCATACTTTTTTAAAACTCTACCTTTTTAAACCTTTTACTTCCTCTTCGTCTTCTGTGTTTTTCAGTCATGTGTTTGATTACACCTCGCTGCGCGAGATTCTCGCACGCTCCTGTGTCAAAAATTGCAGTATCTCTGAAATTCAATGGCGGATTTGAGGTCGCACTTTCGAATACACATTCTTATTGACATTCTTTCACATCCTCAAGCACTCCTTTCCTGTCTTTTCCTCTCGTAACATTCTGGGACACTCCTTGTTTTCCCAACATTTAGTGCGCCACCTACACGCCATGTTTACCGCATGTCTGTGTTAAAAAGCCAGTGCGAGAATCTCTCCGAAGCCACATGCGCCTCTTTGCCCTTGATCACCTCTCAACAGCTTTGAAGAAGAAAATTTATTTGCTGGTTTCATCAGAAGATTAAAACAGATGCGGTCATTGTTTACAAGCGGGTTTTCTGGATTTGCGTTGCTGGATGGTTCAAGCCAGCCGTCTGCTGCTGGGTTTAAACATTCATTAAACGGAATGCACTTTCTGTGAAACTAGGAAAACCTCGCATATGAAGTTTGACGAGACAGAATACTTTTTTTAAAGTTGAGGCAGGGTGGGGTTTTTTTAATACTAGACGGAACGTTTGCATTGACTGAAGTTGTTTTGCTCCATTTCTTGAGTTTCAAATTCTTACCAGGAGCTTTGGAGTGTTTTGAAAGCAAACGGTTGGGTTTAATATAAGTGTATATATCCTGGTCTTGCTAAAACCATCTATGTTTAATATTATTTGTTACCGTTGCTAAAGTATTCGTCGAAACGGTTCATGGTATTCTTTAAAAAAAGCGCACTTCCAAAGATATATCTGATATGTAGTCGATTGAGCTGACATTGAATGTTTTTTTAATGCCTTTAGTGAGAAGGAACAAACTTGTTAGTAATGTTTATTAAAGAACCCTTGTAAAGATCGCAAGTTTCTAGCAGTTCCATATTAGCCAAATAGTTTAGCTAGCAGTTCCAAACTTCCCAAAGTATTTTTGCAGGCTATTACAAAGTAGCCAAATATTTCAGCCTATTCTTATAGGTACTTTCAAACAAAGCCAAGAATTTAACCAACATTTCCAATCATAGCCTTGTATTTTCACTGAAAATTCATAATGTTTCAAGTATTTTTGCCGAAAGCTCTGAAAGATACAAAGTATTTTTAGCCGACATTTTCAAATATTACTAAGTTTTTCTTTCTTTTAAACTGACAGTTCCAAACGTAGCCTTGTATTTCAGCCGAGGGTTCCCAGGTTGTCCTAGCATGGCGTGTTTGTGCACCTCCACCATCCTGGATAGGAACAGATGCAACTGTTGCAGTGTATTACGATGAGGTGAAGCGGTTGGTACTGAGCGCCATTGTAGTAACAATATCCGTCTTGGGCCTCAACCTTAGAGATGCCTGAAAAAATATTTTTTTGAGTTTACTTCACAGACTACGTTGCGGCACTGTTATACTTGTGCTTTTTCAGTCAAGAAATTTTTTCTTCTTTTTTTTTTTGTCTTTCCATCAGTCTTTGTTCAAATTTTAAAAATGATTTATTAATGGCTGGCTGGCTGGCTGGCTGGCTGGATAGTTTCACGCGTTAGCGTAAATGAAAAGAATTCAATGCATCTTCACTGATTTCAAGCACAAGCCCACACCAGTCACAATGTCAATGAAAATAAAAACAACAATTTACTTCGGTAGACTCATGCCCGTAATCAATTCTGGGAGAGCATTGTGAAGGGGAAAATCAAATACAAGTTCAAAATACATAGTTACACTAAACAAATACTGTAATGCCCGAACTTTATTACACCATAAAGTTATAATAATACCAAATTAAAATATTATTATTTAAAATCGTCACTATTCACAAATTATTCATTGCTCATTTTCTATTGTGAAAGCAAGCATGCACACATCAAAATTTAGTCACAGCTTTTAACGAACATTCTTCAGCTTAGTCAGTGTCCTCGTCAACAGCACCAC
This sequence comes from Marisa cornuarietis, assembly GCA_004794655.1. Classification (NCBI taxonomy): domain Eukaryota; kingdom Metazoa; phylum Mollusca; class Gastropoda; order Architaenioglossa; family Ampullariidae; genus Marisa; species Marisa cornuarietis. Next base: position 7,856,465 of record SMMW01000010.1, on the reverse strand, counting down.
CACCGTTACTTAATCTGGCAAGAGCAAGACGAGCCTCAAGGCATCATCATTAGTTTTGTCCACCCAGGCTCGCTAAAATGAGCCACTCACCAAAAGGACCTTCCCACAGGAACAGCAGCGCAAGACAGAGAAGCAGAGAGCTTCTCATCCTTCGATTCCGTAGATGTATAAAGTGTTCACGATTTCTAACCTTTAGGGATGGTCTCGGAACTATAAATCATCATCTAAGATCCTGTTTAAGATCCCCGACATTCCTTATAGAGCTTGGAAACCTCTGAACCAGTAAATACGTGTTTTTCCACATAAAGGCCTTCGTCCCCACATCGTACTCAAGAATTTGCTCAAAACATTTCAAAAGCGATTATTATCCAGTGACAAGTACAAGCAAGTCGGGCTTTCTGTAAAACGATGATATTGTCTTCCTGCAATAATGCCGACTATACAAAAGCACGAGCTGTTAAAACCAACTGCGACTGGTGGTAAAAAGCTTTAAAAAAAAGATCAAGCAGCAGATATACAACATCAACGGTTTCTACAAATAACATCGTGACACAGTCGGGTTGTCCTTTACTGTTACTCGTGCTTACTGACCTTTAATGTCGGAAAGCGGGGTGACCAGCTACACTCTTTTCTTATTCTCTCTGTCTTTTTTTCTTCCTTTCTGTTCGATAGCGAAGACGCGATTTCCCGGTAGGTCTGGTCAAGTGGTCCCCAAATATTTTGCGGGTGGATATCTTGGAGGAAAAATCTCGGTACCTTGCGAATCGTGCCATGTCACTCGTCTGTGACCCTCTGGTTTTTCTTTGTCTCTTCTCCCGCCTCCGTCCTCTCTTTTAGGTCGTCAAAGAAAAATGCTTTACCAGATGGGGTGATGGGTGAATTAATGAACTTAAATAATTAGCAAGAACATTTGACTTTTTCTACGAAATACTTCATACATTATCTATTCTGAAAATATGAACAGTTTGCTTTTAATTTTAAAAAGTGTTATATTAATGTTCTTAATTATATTGGCATTTCACTTTGTGATGTTGATAGAAAGGTACATGAATTAAGAAAAGGAAAAATATTATCCCAGAAATGAAGGCTGGATTTAAAAAGAGATTTGAACTGTTCACTAGGTAATCTCTTTAACCCTCTTTTACCCTCTGTTTCCTGCAATGAACTAACTAAAGGTATTTCGGAACAAATAGTGATTACTTAATCATTTATCTAGAATCTGTTATTTTGTTTGCTGATGACGGTGTTTTGATATCTAAACAGACATTCTAAGGCACAGATAGACGCACCTCTGATGTCTTTATGGTGAACCCTTTGGTTTGCAATGTAATCACAAGATGTCATTGGTTAAAACCTACTGGAAGGAGCAGTGATAAACAACCATCGCCTTACTAATAATACGGTGTTTGTGTGGTAACGAAACATAAAGCATCAACACAAGACTAGAACCAGTTCTTCAGTATGATTCGTTCTACTTGCAGTCCTTAGTAAAATGTGACAAAATAATCTATGAACATTCTTTACTAGCTCGTGTGCACTTAGGTCTGTGTTTTTTGTTTTAACCATGGACTCTGTGGACACATGGCTAGATTAACATTTACGGACTTGATTTAAGCTACTGTCAAAACAATCATTGACATATAGACACATGCTTTATGATCGACAGAGCCAGTATCATTGCAATAATAGTTCTATATGAAACCGGATGTGAAAGAATATAACAATCTGTTTTAGTGATATCAGCAATAATCTCGTTAATCAATTATTATCTCTTTATGCAAGAATCATGAGAGTATATCTCACTTGACGGACCAACTGACCAGTTCCATATTACTCGTAGTTCTGTGTGAAACCGTATGTTAAGCATGACGAATTAATCGATACTTTTAATGATAAAACATTCTATACAAGAATGTCTGCATATGGTATTTTATAGGGCGGCCCGGTGGCGCAACGGTTAGCAACTGTCACCAGTACAGTGAGGACACGCTATTCGTTCTCTGCATGTTCCATCTGTTTACAGGGCTGGCTGTTTTGCCATAGTTGCTGGCTCGGTGTAAAACATCCATTCTCTTCAATTTCCCTACCCAAATGAATTTTTATAAGCATGTTAGAATCTCGAAAAACTATCCCATCTGTCATCACAACTGATCTGCTCCATGAAAACTGCAGAAGAGACTACGGGAATGCGAATAAAAGGATTTACAATGAGAGTAATATTTCGAATTATCTGTGTTTTTCTATTTTTACGAGTATAGGCCGTAAAATTATCCAAAAACTCTGTTGGATAAACTTAAAAAGAAACGTTTGTCATGATATTTATATATATAGCAAAAAGGTCATTATTCTATGTTATGACACATGGCGATGGCGATAAGCTTAAGGGCGATGAGAAAAAATAAGCACCCCCTGGCGACTAGAAGAGTGTTTAAAATCGTTAGTTGATTGAATTCACTTTAACTCTTTAATCCACTGTATAAACTAGCTTTATTGTATCTGCGTAGTTGCCCGGTCATTGGTTGGTACCAGACAAAGACTTTCCCAATCCAGAAAAATTGTTGGTCATTGCGCTGCATCCCCGAATGAGAATCCAGGCATAGTTACGGGAAAGGTACAGGCATGAAGAAAAATCAAATTAAATTTGTGTTTATAAATACTTAGGTCATCAACAAACACAAGTGAAAGCAAACGAATCAATCTTCCTTACAAAAGTGACCAAAAGAGTGCCACGGCAAAGGACAAGCCCAACAATGATTTCTTAGACTTCCTGACTTACTTGCGAAGAGGGCTGTCAGTATCATTATCAGCGTCAACTTCATCATCGTCGTCTGCTTCCTTTCTCGATCAACCCTTGTCTGATTCTTTGCTGCCGTGTTCTTGACCTAGCCTGCAAGAGAGCCGGGCAAATCTTGGGTCCCACATGGAGAGAGCTATGTTTTATACGATCCTAAATTGACAGAATGTGAAACGTGGCAGAACTTACGCAGGACCTCTCATCGGTTTCATGCCATGTCTGATTTACAAACTGACTACAAGTTCTTACTGTCACATAAGACTTAGATATAAGTCCAAAACAAAAGGGATCTGTGACTTAAGGAGCGTGTCTCAGCTGGTGGACAAACAAGCCTCCATGCCATTGTGCGAAGTATTATAAGCTCTCGGTATTGACGGCATTTTCTCGACATTATGGGCAATTCATCAGTACCACAACAATCGGTGTCGTATAGGCAGAGTCTGAACATTTAAGCTTTGTCTAGATATTACGCAAAACTAGATACAATCGATGCTGACGATTAGGACCAGGCCTTATCACTTACCAAATGCTAAAAAATTGCCACCATAAAACCCAAACACCGTATCTTAGAGCTTCTGATATTCTTGAGAAAAGCTGTTTCCATAACATATGGAAAAGGGCCACAGTAGTCCCCATCCCCAAACCAGGTAAAGCAAAGAGCCCCATCTAGCTACAGACCAATAGCGCTTACTTCGCAACTAGGCAAGGTTAAGATGAGATTAAACCACTTCTGCGAGGCCAACAACATCCTGCCCCCAGAACAAAGTGGCTTTAGGAAGAAACGAAGCACTACGGACCACATAACAGCATTACAACAAAAAATAATCAATGCCAACGCTGAAAAAAGAGTGAACCTGTGTGGATTTTTTCTGGACATATAAAAAGCCTACGATATGCTCTGGCATGAGGGCCTGCTCCCGAAACTCCTACACACAGGCACCCCAAATAAGATAGTGCAACTAATCAAATCTTTTTTATCAAATAGAAAAATAGCAGTAAGAATCGAGGATCAACTGCCAGCGAGGTACCACTAGATAATGGAGTCCCGCAGAGAAGTGTTCTCAGTCCCTTGCTGTTTAACATAATGATTGCAGACCTCACGTTGGGAAATAAAAAACAAGTGTGATAACAAGTAAAGATAAATTTAAACCCAATCTCATTAGATTAAAACAACCTGCTGAAATTTTGACAGCATATTGTCTTTCAAATTTTTTTCAACCATGTTTACAAGAGCTAATATCACAACCATATTTGGCAACCCTGTGTAAAGCTAACTCTGTCCGGGTTTTGGTGATAAATATTTCGGTGGGCATCTCTCTTTAACAAATTTTGTTTTTCAAAGTAGCAGTTTCTGCAGTATACTGGTTAATGAGATCATTTAGCTGGCTAATATAATCCATCGTGATATCTGTCTTTGTCTCTTTCTCTTCGTATTGCACCTCAATCCGTTGCTCAGTCTCCATCTACTGTAAATTGGCAGCAGAAGCTGCCATACATTTTCTTTTGATCCCCTGTGTGAGGCGTGGATATGATTCTGGATTTGTCCTTTTTTTATTCTTGTAACCTAAGTTGATACATGGCTTCCAATCAGGATTTGTAAGATCATGGGAATTTGCTGGTTTTCCTGTAAGTGATAAAAAGCACTTTATAAAGTTTTCATTTGTAGCATGACGCACACTGTCAATGTTTCTCGTCATTAAAAATTACCTTACCCTTTATTTAACAATTTGGGGCCAAATGAAAAATAAAAAAACACATTAACAACTACTGACCTGAGGGAAAGTGAATGGAGGAAACACGATGCAATAGTTTTGCACTGCTTTCTGTAATCTCTTTCCTACGAATCTGACTCAGTCATTCTCGTCGCTGTTTTGAAATAAAGCTTTTCTCTTCCTCGCTGAAATTTTTCGGTACAACTGAAATTTGAACAAATCTCACACGTTTGTCTCGGTTACTGCGATGACTGCAGCCAACGATAGAGCTAAAATTCACCATTTTTATAGGTTCCAAACGTACAGACCCCGATCAAAACAACGCTGAAACAAAAATGAAACAACTGAATATTGAATATAGCCCTACAGATTGGAACTTTATTTAGAAGCTTCGAATGAAGTTAAAAAAATAATTAAATGGTCCAAACTGATTTCATTCAACAGACTGGTAAGTCAATCAGATCAAAATTTAATGGGCAACAATAGTTACAACTGAATGATAAGGATTTCAGCAGTCGTAGTTCATTTTATTAGCTCGTGCTTTTGTATAGTAAGCACTGCTGTAGGAATAAGATTTCTTCGTTTTGCTGAAAGTCCAAGACTTGCATGTACTGTATAAGTGACTGGATAACAATTGATTTTGAAATGTTTTGAGCAATTTTTTGAGTACGGTTTTGGGTCGAAGTTCGCATGGCACATTTTGACAAAGCATAGACCTGTATATACACATATATACACAAATATTATATACACATCTCTGAACAAAATGAATCCCCTGGTGTTTGCTGCCATTATCTTTAGGATTTCCTTCATGAGTACAAACTAATTCCATTTGAGTGTCGAAGAGAACATTCAGCAACAGCACAATGTGTCCTGATCAGTTTTCTTTTACCGAGGATTGCTTCTTTTCTCTTCGACTTAAAACTAGTACATACGACACTACTTTTAGAAATACGTTCGTTTCGTCACTTCCTGTTTTCTCAACAAATTGGAATCAACATATGGTCCAAGCTCTCACTGGACGAAGCCTTGACAACATGAGAGTATCAATTCAAGGTGTACAATGCTCTCTGTGTTGTTGGCCTCTTTTTGTGCGTATACACGTCGAGGGTATTCATCCAGATTTGGGGAAATAGTATCTTGCACTGAGTTTTACCAAGTAAAACGTTTTCTTTTACCCTACTTGACCTTTAACTTCATTCTCGGTTTCTTTGTCTTTCAGACATGTGAGATTCTCGCACGCCCCTGTGTCAAAAATTGCAGTATCTCTGAAATTCAATGGCGGTTTTGAGGTCGCATTTTCAAATACACATTCTTATGGACCTTTTCGTAATTAGGTGCGCGGAAAACATTGCGCAGAAGTTAGTCACCCACACTACTTCCTGTTTAGACATTGCGACTATGGCTGAAGCGCAAACGTCGAGCACCTCCTCCGTGTTCTGTCGAAATTTGCAATGTGTTCCCAATATTTCGTTCAGAGACATTGAGGAATTTAGTTCCAGATGCTCGGCAAAACGTGATCACGACCGTGGGTACCGCTATTTCGCCGAGAAATATATATTCAACATGCAGGGTAAGTAGACGTGGTACAGAGTGAATGTGCGATTTTGATCACAGCTTTTTGTCTGATTGTGCCACTGACTAGAACAGTTTCCTACGTATAATTGCCAAAAAATTAAATATATTCTTACACTAGAAATATTTTATAACACATACTAAGGTAGATTTTGGTGAGAAAAACTGAATTTTAAGTGATGGAAGTGAAAACTTGCATTGTTTACATTTGCGGTAAACTGGCGTATATCCAGGCTTTTTTTACTTGTTTATTGTTGTTTTATATGAGGTCTGTTATCATTTATGTCTGCTCCTGTGATAATTTTTCTTTGCATAAGGTTTTATCAGATGTATCATTTATTCGATGCACTCAAATTTTAGTAGTAGAAAGTGCAGTTAGCCGACCTGTCTAGGCTCATCTTTATGCATTGCTTTTTCTTTCATACACATGAGTACAGTATGACATATGACTAGACCCTTTTGAGTGAGCATTTCAGCAGCAAATCAAATACCCTTTTGCACTAAAGCATATTGTTTTGCCTGTCCTTTCATTTCACTCATGGATTTAAAAAGTTTAGTTTTGATATTAAATGTTGGCTTTTGTAGGATTCTCACTGGCACTTACATGAGTAAGGAGGATGGTAACGAGGACAATGGAGAATGTGTGCCTGCATTAAAAGATCATTCTCTCCTTTTTTATTACTATTGTATATACCATTCCAAAGTGCTTGGTATAGCCCAAGATCCAAACATTTATTCTTTATGGATTTCAAATTATTTTTGCAGATCACTCAGCAAGAATCTATTGAAATAGAAAAGGACACAAGACTGCAGTCAAATTGTCCCTTGTGGCACAAGCTGCGACAACACCACATCACTGCCTCTGTTGTAGCAGATGTTGCAAAGAGGAAGAAAGGTTAGGTTTTCGTTCCAGTTTTTGTAGTGAGTAGTGAAAGATGGCTCATTGGTAACTGACACAGTGTACTGCTTATAAGTCTTAAGGAAGAACTGTAATACTAATAAAATGCAGTAAATGATGAGGCAACACACACAAAGAAAGCAGCATAATTTACTGTCTCTTCCAAAGCAAAATTAGTTTCTTAGACTTCAAAGTTAATAAACATTTCTAATAAAAACACAACATTTTCGAGCACTGAAATGAAAACATAATATTAGGAAAACATCTCTAATCACTTTGAGACAGCATTTGATATATTTATGCTAAGGAAATTAATGTGCATAACTAATGTATGTAATCAGTGACTAATTCTTTATAATAATTATAATTTATCAAATGTAAACAAAAGATAAATCAATGTGACTTATACCATATACAATGACTGGTATATAGCTTTCCAACATTTACTGCCAGTGCGGGCCGATTGTCCTTCGTATTTTAAGAAATTAAATAGGCTTAAGTAGACAAATGCAATGTTTAATTCCAAAAAGTAAATTTGATTTTTCAGATTTCCAAGTCTTATCTAAAAGACTTAAATCCTCCAAGACAAGAATGACACAGGCCATGAAAGATGGCATTGCAAATGAGCCTCTGGCAGCTGAGGCGTACAGCAATGTGAGTACCCATTAACAATTACAAGACTAAAGTATCTTCACAAGAACATATGCAGTAGATTGGAATACTTATTAACAGTTACAAGATAAAACAAATTTAACAAGTATATATAAATAAACTGAATGTGAAGCACACCACTCTATTTAAGCATATCTGGCTGTCTGGCTTATCGTAAGAGGAGTTCAATGCCTTAAAAAAATCTGTATTTACCGTCCTTTAAGTTTATGATTTTAAACCCTCAGTTAAAACTGTTTTGGGTTAGCAAAAACTAGACTTTCATCTAAACATTTGCTGAGGGGAAGTGGTTGTCATGCAGTCTCAGAAAAAAGTAATCTTCACTGTACATGCATTAATAATATAGTGATCTAGGTATGATTTGGAGCTCTCTTAAATTATACATGCAATTTAAGGTACGTGATGGGAAGCCCTAAAATTTTAATTCGTGGTCACCAGTAACTTAATAATTTTCATTCTGTCTAGATGAAAGGAAATACCGTCAACCTGTATCCAGCAGGAATTATCATACACCCAGATGCATTCTGGCTGGCAGCAAGTCCAGATAGAAAAGTGTATGACCAGTCAAGAACACAAGATCCCTTTGGACTGTTAGAAATAAAGTGTCCAAGCATGTCCACAAGAAGATCACTCGAGGAACTACCTTACTTGGAAGACATCAATGGTAAGCTTCAGCTTAAAAGAAATGACCGTTATTATTATCAAATACAAATGCAGCTGGCGGTAACAGGTCTAGAATGGTGTGACTTTTTTGTGTGGTCCGTAAATGCTTGCCACCTGGAGACTATAAACTTTGATCCAAATTTTTGGAATGGGGTAAAAAAAAAGCAGTTGATATGTTTTTTTTCACCTATCACCTTTAAGAAAACAACTGGTTTTCGGAGAATAAGTGAGTTAATTAAATTCCTAAGGACAAGGTTCTATCATTCAGTACAGTAGTTCACAGCCGTATTACATGGAAATATCTTTTCCTTGAACATTTTCTTGATATTACTTTTAGCCTTATATATCCCTGAATTTCTTAATAATATTGCTTCTGTCTGATTTTTTTTTCCATGGTGCTACTGCTCACCACGAGTGGGCACAATGCTCAAGATCATCTTTCAGAGCATCCATGATCACAAGAGGAACAACTTGCTTGAGGACATAAAATCTTCCCATTTTCACCTTTCTCGACATCATCCACTGGTGGCATACAAAGCCCACATTTTTTGATCAGGATCATACGAGGCATTGGGTGCATACTTGGTTACAAGAGGTGGCTTAAAGTTCGTAAGGAGAACAGCTACAGTCCATAACTGGTTTAAGCTACCACATAAGGTCAAAGGAATCTTTCCGTGAAAAAGCCTATACTCTTTGACCCTGCGGATTGCTCGTTCCACATGAACTCTTAGTGAACTAATACATTGGTTAGCTGTAACTTCATTTTCAGAAAACTGACCCTTTCCTGATAAAAAAAGCAGGCATGTTTAATAAAATATTTTTCTTTGCAAGGATGTTTTGTATGTTGAAACCTTTGTCGCTCATTACAGAATCTACAGGTTCGAGCAAGTCGATAAGTCCAGAAAGCTGTGTTATTTCAGAGTCAGACATGCTGCCTGAGTAAAGTTTAGATACAAAGGTCACTGACCCATGAAGTGATATACCTATCAAAGACGAGTGTGGCCTGACCTTTGTAGTTGGAATAGAACTGACTGCTTCTCACTAACGAAGAAGGGTTCTGCATAAACAACTCGGTGCAGTCTACAATCACTCTTGTAGTTGGAAATGAAGCCCTGAAATCATCTGGCATGTACTCATCTATTTCCTCCCTAGACAGCCAGATATTCATGCTGCCAAGAATGGTGTACAAAAAATTTGCCCAGGCATTGACTTTAGTGCTCACAGTGGATGCACTAATGGCAAAGCGATCTGAGAGATCTATTATCAAAAGACCCAGTCTCAGCCGCACAAGGAACATAAACAGTTCATCAATAAGCTGCATATTTCCATTTGGACGCCTCATGTAAAGTTTTTCACATGATTTGCCATATGCCTGGTACATTACTTTTTTCCATGTGGCTCAATCAATCTATAAAATATTTTTAGAGTATTATAATTGGGAAATCCAGTATATAACTCTATTTTTGCATCATCGTTTGCAAAACGTTCTAACCCGAACTTTTCAATTTTGGTGCTGCTCTCCGTTTGTAAACGTTGTTCAAGCTGTCGTACCCTCTCTTCAAGAACTTTATTTTTTTCTTTTGCTTCTGAGAGCTGCTCTTCAATAGAAAGGTTGTTTACTGTTGAAGGCTCTGTGTCTGCTGTTGCAGGCTCTGCGTCTGCTGTTACAGGCTCTGCGTCCACGTTTTTTCTGATGAAAAGGAAAAACATTTTACCTAGTAAAATAACTGATTTTGCAAAGTTCACTTAGCATTACTTGACAGGTATCAACCTGTGGTAATTTCTGCAATCAGAAGACCAGATGTTAACCTACTAAATTCAGTAAATGACAGGCTGCTTGCAAGATATTCTGGTATACTGATTTTTTTTTCTTGTGGCTACACAAGAAATGGAAGTATGTTGTGTTTTTTGCTATTTGAGTTGTGAGTTGCCAAAAATATGTTCTGAGACTTATTAAAATGTCTGAATAATGATGACACAATTCCTTTTGTTGTTATATGTTAATATTTTTAACAGTGGTGATATTAAATTTGATTTGTAAAAGCACTTTGCATTATTCTTTGTTTGATATGGACAGCAATCTCCATGCATTACACATCTGAACCTATCAATACTTTTTTTGAAAATACACATTCTGATCTTGTGTAAAGTGAACAGGTAATTCATAACAAATAGGCTTAAAAGATAAAACAAATCTGACAATTGTAGCCCAGTTGCATGCCAGTATAAAAAACACAGAAGGAAACAGGATCATGGATATCATATGCATTGTAAAAATAAGATAAATGACAAATGTGGTGAATACTTCTGGCTTAAATGCTCTAAAATGACTACATAAAGTGAACAACTTACACACCTGTGAGAGGCAAGTCAGAGCTGAGAGTTGTCAACTAATTTTATTTCTAACTGAACAGAATCAGAATGTGCTTGAAATAATCATTATACTTCTACCTAAGGTTCTTATTGACCAACTATAATTTGTTGACATTTCTCATGCTGAGCACAAACAATAAATAATAATTACACTGTCTGTTTTCATGATGAAGTTATCCAATAATGCAATGCAACAAAAATAAGTTTACCTCTGATTTATTGTGTTGATATTTGCTTGTGACAGGGGATGGCGAACTGCAGGCTGCTATCTCTCTTTCTCAAGCTGAAAGTTGTTCCATGTAAATAAGCTTGGTACAGCATCTGGCTTTCGTCTCCTTTGTTTTCCTTTTAAGGTCAGGGCGAAAATCTTCTGGCACAAAGTGCCTGCTACAAACCCTTGTCCAATTTCTGATCTGAGTAAAACATGTAGTCATGTACTGTTGTTGTCATAAACATTTGCATGTATGATAGTGTGCAAAGGAATGACGATTGACTCACATTAAATTATACATTAAGAAGTCATGTGGCACCAACAACATAAGTTGTAATACTGATATGTCCACCTTTCTCAAAATTTTTGCGGCATTTCAATATAATAGCACTTTATTAATAAAATGTATACCATTATGTGCGACTGTTTTCCGCACTACGAAATACCACATGCTGTAAGTTTAGACTACGAACGCGCAATAAGTATTCTAAAATCAGAAGTTTACATCATTAGAATGATTAACGATGTTTCAAATAGAATGAAAAAATTGTGTGTAGCGAGAGAAAAAAAATGGATAAATAGATTTCAAAACCTCGATCATACTCGAAAGAGTGGCCCTTCGTCTCTTCGAATTCTTACAAGCCAAAGCTTCTTCATATGTTCATCCTTTGGAATTCCATGAAAGGATAATGTTGGACATTTGTAGGCTTTAACTGTGCATTGTTGTAAGACCCCGCATGGTTGAAAAATGCTACGTACGTGTGTCAACAGCAAACCTGAAAACCGGAAGAGGCTTAGAAGTTCGGTGGGGTGAAGGTCATATGCATGCATAATTCTCCGAAATCGCCGATAGACATTCTTATAAACATTCTTTCACATCCTCAAGCACTCCGTTCCTGTCTTTTCCTCTCGTAACATTCTGGGACACTCCTTGTTTTCCCAACATTTAGTGCGCCACCTACACGCCATGTTTACCGCATGTCTGTGTTAAAAAGCCAGTGCGAGAATCTCTCCGAAGCCACATGCGCCTCTTTGCCCTTGATCACCTCTCAACAGCTTTGAAGAAGAAAATTTATTTGCTGGTTTCATCAGAAGATTAAAACAGATGCGGTCATTGTTTACAAGCGGGTTTTCTGGATTTGCGTTGCTGGATGGTTCAAGCCAGCCGTCTGCTGCTGGGTTTAAACATTCATTAAACGGAATGCACTTTCTGTGAAACTAGGAAAAACTCGCATATGAAGTTTGACGAGACAGAATACTTTTTTGTGAATTTGAGGCAGGGTGGGTTTTTTAATATTAGACAGATCGTTTCCACTGACTGCAGTATTTTCGCTCCATTTTTTAAGAATTTTTAATTTGTCGAAGGAACTTAGGAGTGTTTTGAAAGCAAACGGTGGGGTTTTATAAAGTGTATATCTCCTGGTCTTGCTTTGTCCATCTATGTTGAATATTATTTGTTATCATTGCTAAAGTACTCGTCGAAACGGTTCATGATGTTCTAAAAAGCGCACTTTTAAAGATATCTGATATGTAGTCGATTGAGCTGGCATTGAATGTTTTTTAATGTCCTTAGTGAAGAGGAACAAACTGGTTAGTAATGTTTATTAACAAACGCTTGTAAAGATCGCAAGTTTCTAGCAGTCCCCTATGAGCCAAATTGTTTAGCTAACAGTTCCAAACTTCCCAAAGTATTTTTGCATGCTATTGCACAGTAGGCAAATATTTCAGCCGATAGTTATAGGTACTTTCAAACATAGCCAAGTGTTTAGCCAACATTTCCAAACATAGCCTTGTATATTCATTGCATATTCGAAATGTTCCAAGTATTTTTGTCGAGAGCTCTGAAAGATACGAGGTATCTTTTAGCCGACATTTTCAAATGTTATTAAGTTTTTCTTTCTTTTAAACTGACAGTTTCAAACGTCGCCTTGTATTTCAGCCGATGGTTCCCAGGTTGCCCAGGCGTTGATGGCATGGCGTGTTCGTGCACCTCCACCAACCTGGATAGGCACAGACGCAGCTGTTGCAGCCTATTACAATGAAGTCACCCGGTAGGTTTAATCTCATCTTAACCTTCCCTAGTTGCGAAGTAAGCGCTATTGGTCTGTAGCTAGATGGGGTTCTTTGCTTTACCTGGTTTGGGGATGGGGACTACTGTGGCCCTTTTTAATATGTTATGGAAACAGCTTTTCTTAAGAATATCAGAAGCTCTAAAATACGGTGTTTGGGTTTTATGGTGGCAATTATTTAGCATTTGGTTAGTGATAAGACATGGGCCTGGTCCCAATCGTCAGCATCGATTGCATCTAGTTTTTGCTTCATATCTAGACAAAGCTTAAATGTCCAGACTCTGCCTATACGACACCGATTGTTGTGGTACTGATGAATTGCCCATAATGTCGAGAAAATGCCGCCAATACCGAGAGCTTATAATACTTCGCACAATGGCATGGAGGCTTGTTTGTCCACCAGCTGAGACACGCTCCTTAAGCCACAGATCCCTTTTGTTTTGGACTTATATCTAAGTCTTATGTGAGAGTAAGAACTTCTAGTCAGTTTGTAAATCAGACATGGCATGAAACCGATGAGAGACGCTGCGTAGGTTTTGCCACGTTTCACATTCTGTCAATTTAGGATCGTATAAAACATAGCTCTCTCCATGTGGGACCCAAGATTTGCCCTGCTCTCTTGCAGGCTAGGTCAAGAACACGGCAGCAAAGAATCAGACAAGGGTTGATCGAGAAAGGAAGCAGACGACGATGATGAAGTTGACGCTGATAATGATACTGACAGCCCTCTTCGCAACTAACGATTTTAAACACTCTTCTAGTCGCCAGGGGGTGCTTATTTTTTCTCATCGCCCTTAAGCTTATCGCCATCGCCATGTGTCATAACACAGAATAATGACCTTTTTGCTATATATATAAATATCATGACAACCGTTTCTTTTTTAGTTTATCCAACAGAGTTTTTGGATAATTTTACGGCCTATACCAGTAAAAAATAGAAAAACACAGATAATTCAAAATATTACTCTCATTGCAAATCCTTTTATTCGCATTCCCGTAGTCTCTTCTGCAGTTTTCATGGAGCAGATCAGTTGTGATGACAGATGGGATAGTTTTTCGAGATTCTAACATGCTTATAAAAATTCATATGGGTAGGGAAATTGAAGAAAATGGATGTTTTACGCCGAGCCAGCAACTATGGCAAAACAGCCAGCCCTGTAAACAGATGGTACATGCACAGAACGAATAGCGCGTCGGACACGAGATCTGAACCCAGTTCAGCCAGTCGATCCTAACTGTATTGCTGACAGTTGCTAACCGTTGCGCCACCGGGCCGCCCTATAAAATACCATATGCAGACATTCTTGTATAGAATGTTTTATCATTAGAAAGTATCGATTAATTCGTCATGCTTAACATACGGTTTCACACAGAACTACGAGTGTGATGGAACTGGTCAGTTGGTCCGTCAAGTGAGATATACTCTCATCCTTCTTGCATGAAGAGAGAAGAATATTCTTATCACTAAAACAGATTGTTATGTTCTTTCACATCCGGTTTCATATAAAACTATTATTGCAATGATACTGGCTCTGTCGATCATAAAGCATGTGTCTATATGTCAATGATTGTGTTGACAGTAGTTTAAATCAAGTCCGTTAGTGTTAATTTAACCATGTGTCCACAGAGTTAATGGTTAAAACAAAACACAGACCTAAGTGCACACGAGCTAGTAAAGAATGTTCATAAATTATTTTGTCATATTTTACTTAGGACTCCACGTAGAACGATTCATGCTGAAGAACTGGTTCTAGTCTTGTGTCGACGCTTTATGTTTCGTTACCACACAAACATCGTATTATTAGTAAGGCGATGGTTGTTTATCACTGCTCCTTCCAGTAGGTTTTAACCAATGACATCTTGTGATTACATTGCAAACCAAAGGGTTCACCATAAAGACATCAGAGGTGCGTCTATCTGTGCCTTAGAATGTCTGTTTAGATATCAAAACACCGTCATCAGCAAACAAAATAACAGATTCTAGATAAATCATTAAGTAATCACTTTTTTTTACGAAATACCCTGAGTTAGTTCATTGCAGGAAACGGAGGGTAAAAGAGGGTTAAAGAGATTACCTAGTGAACAGTTCAAATCTCTTTTTAAATCCAGCCTTCATTTCTGGAATATTTTTCCTTTTCTTAATTTATGTTTCAGTTCGTGTACCTTTCTATCAACATCACAAAGTGAAATGCCAATATAACTAAGAACATTAATATACAACTTTTTAAAAGTAAAAGCAAACTTCATACGGTTCATATTTTCAGAAAAGATAACTTATGAAGTATTTCGTAGAAAAAGTAAATGTACTTGCTAATTATTTCAGTATCTTTACAGGGTTGTGCGTGCGTGCGTGTCCACGTCCGTGTGTGTTACTAGTGCTTGTATACTCCAGTTACAACTATATTTATTTCTTGTTATTCGCCCGTTCATACTTGTGCAATAATACAAAGTACCTTTAGTTACATAACGCGAATGGTGTAACCTCATTTAAATAATTATGAAGTACAGGTAACTAAAGCAAAGGTGGTCTTGTAATCTTAGTCGTTGGAGAATGAGATGTTAAAGTCCGCACCTATCTTCGGCCCTGGTGTGGTAGGTGTGTCCTATACCTCACCTGCAAATCAGATCAGGACCAACAAAAGTAAAAGCGGAGTCTGAACATAAATGCTGTTTTCATGGGCGTCAGCATGGCTACATTTCTCTGCAAATATTGACCCTCAGAGCCTCGTTCCGTATACGATTCACCTCGTTCCTTACACAATTCGTTTCTGTATTTAAAGAATTCATTCTATAAACATAGAGTTAAATTGTATATCTAGAATGCATTTTGTGGCTACAAAATGAAATCGTGTGTATAAAATGAACTGGATAGTAACTTTCCAGTATAATATAAATGCAACACCTTGGTTTTAGTTAGATTGTCTCTTTTGTAGTTACAGAATGAATTCTATATCGAAGGCACTAAACTTTCAACGTCGATGCTGGGTGGTGTGGAGCCTCATACGAACAGATGGCCAGACCACAGCCCAAGGCACTGCGCTGTTTGCAGACGTCCCTGAATGAGAATCCCGGCGCAGTTAGGGAATAAGAACTCCTTTGATACAAAAAAATAATTTAAACTTTTTGTTTATACAAAAATGGATACTTAAATCATATAGTAAAGACAGACTAATCAATCCTCCTTACAAAAGTGACAAAAGAATTTCAACGGTCGTAGAAGCTTGGTAGAGATTTTGTTAGAACAAACGTGAAAGTGATATCTTAGAAGGTCTGACTTATCTGTGAAGACACCAGGTGGACACAGGGCTGGCAGTATCATTATCGGCATCAGCTTTATCATCGCCGTCATCTGCTTCCTTTTTTTTAATCGACCTTTGTCCTGAAAAGCCTCAACTGAGGTCGGCAAGACACATTTATTCAAAACGAGTATAAAGGTCGAGAACACGGTAGCAAAGGCAAAGAGGAAATCGGGTAATAGGTGGGAGACAGAGGGATTTAATTTTATTTTTGTGATCAGCAAATTGTCAGAAAGGTGTTCAAAATTTTGTTCGTATTAGAATATGTACTAGCAGGAGAATTTAAACGGTAAACGGTATGCTCTGCCTGTATGCAGAAGTAGTAGGAACTTGAAATCATTTCTACCATCTGCAGTCCAGCTGCTCAACCACAGCATCTGAATTGTCATGCGTGTGTGTGTGTGTGTGTGTGTGTGTGTGTGTGTGTGTGTGTGTGTGTGTGTGTGTGTGTGTGTTGATATCTCTCTCTTTCTCCTCTCTTCTCTCTGCTATACACTGACAGCACCCGTGAATATCAGACATTTTCCTTGCAGCGCAGATCAAACTTCTAGGCACCATTTTTCTTTCTTTCTTTCTTTCTTTCTTTCTTTCTTTCTTTCTTTCTTTCTTTCTTTCTTTCTTTCTTTCTGAACAAGGACTGAAAAAGTTACATTAAAATTTTTATTTAGTGGTTTACTGTTCATTGCATTCACAATAACAGAGAAGGTTCACAACAGATCCAACTCTAGACTTTATATAATGCTCGAAATATTGAGTCGCCTTGCAAGCGAGTGTGTCCTTCGTGAAACTGGTTCGCAGTTTGATGCCAGGTCAGCCGACGGTAATGCTCTCAGTACCGCAATACATCCGGGTGCATGCCCCCTGGTTGTCACCCATACAAATGCACGTGTTACACTCCTCCATGTAAGACTCTCCTACTGCATAATCCACTCCTCCGTATACACAGCCAGCACGGACTTCTGCAACATTATCAGAATGTGGATCCTACTAGTAAACCTCCTACACTTCTTTTCTCTCTCAGTTTCCTCCCTCGCTTACTCTCCGTCCTCCCATTCACTAAAGAAACTTTATTGATTATTACATCAGAGAAATGAGATAAGCGAAACACGCTTTCTGTGTGACTGATCAACTTTCGGTCCTCAGTGCCCGTAGGATAATGACAAACGAGATCACAACTCATTCCGAAAAATCTCTTTTGACATTACTATCTACCAACGGAATATATTCCAAGAGTCAAATTTAAAGACCAAATTGTCACCACGGGGAAACAATAGCTAAGATCGAGAGGAGGGAGGTGAGAGTATTTGTCGGTCCAGATGAGCAATTAGCAAAGAATGACCACTAATGTAGCCAGCAATGTGTATGCTCTTCATATTCCTCACCTCGGGTCAAACCATTTTTTCCTCCCACCCACAGCTAAAAGTTCGGCCTGTAAAGTATTAGTTTCATGAGTCCTACCTTGCCTATACCATTACCTGCTATTTACTTTACCAGACTGTTGACCATTTTCAACCCACTGACTAATAATCTCCACGTATTTGCCAGGGATAATACACAACTAGAGAAAATTACAGTGTACCTATAGTTTAGTTTGCCAAAGTGAAGTCTAACAAAATCATCTTTTTAAGTAGTTGGAATATTCTAGGCCTATGGCCATAAATACAATAACGAACATTAATAATTGTTTCTATCATTGTGTTAAATTCTAGGTTTAAAATAATCGTCAGACATCAACTAAGCAGCTGAGTTTTTTAGTTCAAAATCTTAACAAAAGTTGGTGGAGAAAAAGTGTTCGTAGTGAAGTAGGATCACTTTAGGTTATCTGTGATTCCTGTTGATGAGAAATTCTTAATAAACTCTAATTAATAATTTAAAATTTTTAACAGGCTATATTTAGAACCTCAAACAGACACTACTGTAGCATACAAAATTTTTTCTCTCTTTTTGTGTTAAAATCTCGAGTTTAAAATAACTGTATGACATAAACAAAGCAACCGGTTCTTTCAAAATCTTTACAAAGTTTTCCTAATGAAGTAGGATTACTATGATTCCTGTTGCCTACTAGGATTTTCTGAGATATTCTTTAAAGACTTATTATTTTTAACAGGGTATATTTATACACAGAAATCACTGAAGCATAGGCTGTTAACAAATTACTTACGACACATGGCGATGGTGATAAGGCTGAGAAAGACGAGAAGAAGTAAAGTTTTCATGATGACTCTAGAAGAATTTTTTCTGTCGTCAGTTAATGAAATGCTCTCGTCTTCAGGCCTGCGGCTTTTATCGTTGTCGTCTGTTTGTTGGTTGGTATGTGTGGGTGGTTTGACAGAGTATGTCGCTGATTGTCCGATAAGGAACTGCCCACAGATAAGCGCTCTGAAATTTTGTAATCATAATGAACTCGAAGTCACTAATACAAATGAATGTCTTCAAGTTTGTGCGGGTAAACTGTTTACTCGAGGATCGATTTATTTATCTGTTTCCGCATCATTTTGTCATCCTTACGTGTCTACAAGTTTTCCCGAACAACCTACGATGCAGTTCAGTGCAACACTGTGGTGTTGTAACTAAGGTTACAAAGCTATGAGCTACTTCAAAGGTTACTAACACTACTGGTAGTAGACAAATTAGGACACCGAGCTGGTATTAAAAACCAGTCAACGGCCAACTAAGTAGTCGTCATTGCTGATGTCTAGTCAACAATAACCAATACTGAAGAATCGACGCTGGTTGTAGCTTGTCGGGAGTAGCTGGTGATGACAAGATGAGAGTAGTAGCTAGTTATATTTATCCTACTGTAGCTACTTACAACTAGTTGCAAGCAGACTCTGCACGCTATTTACCACCTCAAGTAAAGGTCGTTAGCACTGATGAGATCATCTGACGATGAGGAACATTTTCATGACAAGTGATTCAAATTCACGAAAGCTTAAAGCTTAAATAACACTAAATTTTATTCCACATTAGCGAGGTTACAAGGGGGGAACAGTTCAGTCGCGAGAAGCAAGTCATAAAAATGGCAGGAGGAGCGGGTGGTGAGACAGACGACGCCGACGCCGATCGCTTGCAGTGAAGGGGCAGATAACAATTGTGGGGGCATCAGCCACCCGGTAACTGGCTGGCTGGCCTCCCACTGGTTCTGTCGATTAGGCTGCCCTGTCAAATAACCTACAAGTTTGTTTTGCGAAAACGAGATAAGTTGAAGGTTTCTCCGCACAGTAGATTTATTAGGAGACACCAGTAGTATTTTAGAACGAAAAAAGAAATATTCCAGACCAACCTGCACAAACTATAGTTTCTGACCTTCTCCTTGAAGAAAGGAGTATTGGACTAATGGTGTTGATTTACACACATTTCAACTGCGTCCCTCCTCTCCACGCGCGCACACACACAAACACACACACACACACACAAATAGAGACATCTACTCATATCGCCATATTCTGCTTTATTTGTAAGATTTAAAAAGCTTAATTGTATAGATAACACTTGTGTCTCAAACACACGAGAACATATTTCAGCCCACAGTTCCTAGCGTTGCCAAATATTTTAGTCGTCACTTAAAAAACATAACATGTAGTCGCAAGTTCACAATTTTGTTTACTGTTCTTTTTAAACCCCTTTCCGTGCCTAATAACATCTCCATAAATAGAACAAGGTCAAACTCATGACGTCACATTAGTACACAGACATGATATTGAGATATCCTCATTGTCTTATTGGCCTAAACAATAACATGGTTTTTCTTTTTTGGTCAAAAAGTCGGGACCTTGAGATCATAAAGTCTTTATCATGAGAATTAGGCATCAGAACTATAACAAAATGTTTATCTTTGCCAGGCCTTGTCACGTATCACCCTGACTTCTCGTTTCTCGGCCACCTGTTGCGAACTAAGCACCGATATAGTTGATGTAATGCCTGGATCAGGTCTTAGATGCTGTGATTTAGCACACGCCTAAGAGACACCTGCTTCGATTCCGCCCACAACATGAAGCTCCATGTGCTCCTGTAGCGGCATGCGTCATCTTGTCTTATCTTTTTTTGTATGTTATCTCTGTGTGTGTGTGTGTGTGTGTGTGTGTGTGTGTGTGTGTGTGTGTGTGTGTGTCACTTTGGGTGTATATATATGTGTGTGTGTGGGGGTGGGTGGGTGTCACTGTGGGTATATATATATATGTGTGTGTGTGTGCGTGTGTGTGTGTGTGTGTGTGTGTGTGTGTCCACGTCCATATGTGTGACTGGTGTTTGTAAACATGTACACCTATATTTATTTCTTGTTATTCGTCCGTTCACACTTGTGCAATAAAACAAAGTACCTTTAGATACACTTAATTGTGTGACCTCATGTGACATAATTATGAAGTACAGTAGTCAAAAGGAACTTGAGAATGAGATGTTAAAGTTCGCAGCTATCTCCGTCCCTGAGGTGGTGGGTGAATGTTCTATACATCATGTGCAAATAACACAAAAAATCAGGACCAACTGAATGACTTGAAGGAATTCTACAACCTTACGAACTACAAAGAATGTATATTATCAGCTACAATAACTTTAGTAATAACAAAAACACTTTATTAGCGCACCTCTCCGCCCATTGAGGCGCGTTCAGTGTACTTTCCAAAAAGACTGATAAAAACACGAAAGTCTTAAATTATTGTAAAGACTGTCTGACAGTGGCTAAGAAGAGTTGAGGGCAGTTTATCCAGGATTACGTGGAACATTAGGCTTGGCATCCTGATAGGATGACATGTTAATTATTATACATGATGTGAGATTTCTTTAATCAAAATAAACGTGCCGATTTCACAAAGTGCAGATGGTCACAGTACAAGATTCACAGCTAAATCTGAAGTGCACCATATCATAAAGAAGGCACAGAAACGATCAAGCAAAACTGAGAAAGATGATGCCGTATTGCACTCGGCCTTCTAGCTGTCGATGTGCACAAAATAAAGACTTTTGACTGACAACAAAAACACATGGGCACTTAAAGAAAACTTACCCCCACAAAACCCTAAATGGTTAGCCCTCCGAAGGGACATTATTAAGCCTCTACCAGAAAGAAAGAAACACGCGCATTTATATAGTGATAACATATATCTACACAAGCAGCGCATTTATAAAGTGATAAAATATATCTGTACAAGCACCATATTTATATAGCGATAAAACACCTTTATAAGTACCATATTTTATATAGTGATAAAATATGTCTACACAAGAGTATTTGAATAGTGAGAAAATAACTTTATACAAGAGTATTTTTTGCAGACGTTATGTGACTTTACAGCGTGTTGCATTTCTGTAGGACAGTGGTCCTTGAATAAATTGATCAATCTCTCTCTCTCTCTCTCTCCCTTTCCTCTTTCTTTATGTGTGTTACAAATACAATGAGGATTTACTGTCATAGGTTCAGATCTTCTCTCCATCGCGGTGTTCTTTTTTCTGCATGCGACACCTGTTTAAAGGGCAGGCTGTTTGCCAATGATATATATATATATAGAGAGAGAGCCTTAGTTTATATATATATATAGCCTTAGTATATATATATATATAGACTTAGTTGCTGGCTTGGCGTAGAACTCCAGTCTCCCTCACCTCTCTTTTATGCGGTTGGGTGATCATCTGCTAAAGATTTCAAGTGTTTGAGGTCCTTGTAGCAAAGCTGTCTTCATGTCGTATGAACAAGAGATTCCCTTCCCTCTTAGAACGTTTGGTCTGTGGCAGAACAGAGCTGCTGGGCACTGACATGAGCAGTATGCACTGTAACACAAAGTGTCAGAACTTTATTCACAACAGCAGCAAAGGAAAATTTAGTCGTGGTCAGCAAATTGTCAGAAAGACATTCAGAACATGTACGAGGAGGAGAACTTTAATGGTAAATGGTATCTTATGCATGCATGCAGAAGGAACAGGAACTTGAAATCCTTTGTATCCTCTGCAATCCAGCAATTGAATTGTGTGTGTGTGTGTGTGTGTGTGTGTGTGTGTGTGTGTGTGATGTAGGTGTGTCTTACAAATGGTACAGA
Organism: Marisa cornuarietis; assembly: GCA_004794655.1. Taxonomy (NCBI): domain Eukaryota; kingdom Metazoa; phylum Mollusca; class Gastropoda; order Architaenioglossa; family Ampullariidae; genus Marisa; species Marisa cornuarietis. The sequence goes on along the minus strand of SMMW01000010.1, from coordinate 7,834,173 downwards.
TGTAAGATTGCGTTTTTTAAGTTTCCTATAACGCACCACTTACCTTATCTTTATCTTGTAACAGGCAAGGGTTTGTCTGGGTCCCCACCCTCAATGTCTAGAAGACTCTCTCTCTAACACACACACACACACACACACACACACACACACACACACACACACACACACACACACACATATATATATATATACACACACTCCTTTCTCTCTGATATACACTGAGAACAACAGTAAATGGTAAATGGCATATGGCAGATATTCTCCAATTGTTCATTGTATTTACAATAACAGAAAAGCTTCCAACTTTATGCTTCATAGTATGTTCAAAATATCAAGTCGCCATGCTCGCTAGTGTGTCCGTAAACTTCTTGATGATGATGATGATGATGATGATGATGATGATGATGATGATGATGATGATGATGATGATGATGATGATGATGATGATGATGATGATGATGATGATGATGATGATGATGATGATGATGATGATGATGGTTGGTGAGGTGATGGTGGACAGTGACGACGGCAGGGCATTCCACAGTTTAGGTGCCGCGTTTTTGAAGGCCCTGGCTCCAGTGCGCTTCTTGTTTGTTTGTTCCACTGCAGGGAGACAGAAGCGTGACTGGGAGCCAGAGCGCAGACCACCTGACGGCTGGTAGGGAGGAACTACCTCTTGTAAATAGTCAGGAGCAGTTTTGTACATGCAGGACTGTGCAATCGAAAGCACTTTGTGGTCAATGCGCTTGTTCACTGGGAGCCAGTGAAGGCTCTGTAGGATAGGGGTGATGTGCTCAGTGGACAACTTTGCACGGGTGACAATCCTTGCGGCTGTGTTTTGAACTCTTTGGAGTCGTTCCAGCTGCGCATCAGGTGTACCCCACAATGCACTATTACAGTAGTCTAATCTTGATATGATGGTAGTCACAGCAAGTGAGTTGGCAGCAGCTGGAGTCAGCATGGGCCGTAGTCTACCTAAAGTCCTCAAAAAGTAGTAGGATTTTGCCACAACAGAACTAACATGGTTGCACATGGAGAGTTCTGCATCAATAAACAGCCCTAGGTCCCGCACACAGTCAGCAAAAGCTATGGAGGAGTCACCGACCTGCACGGCACTAATGTCAATCTGCTGCCTTCTGGCCCTGGGGCCGCACAGTAACGCTTCTGTCTTGTCGTCATTGAGTTTAAGACGATTTCTGGTCATCCAGGCCTTCACAGCAACACAACAAGATTCAAGTCGTTGAAGCGCATTCCTAGCCACTGCTGGATCGGGGGGAAAACTGTGCAGAATCTGTGTATCGTCCGCAAAGACCTGACGTCCCATCTGAAAGCGTTCAATTACCCGTCCAAGCTGTGAAGTATATACAGAAAATAATAATGGACCCAGAACGGATCCCTGTGGTACGCCACACACCAGAGGAACTGCCTCAGAGCTTGCAGAGCCGACAATCACTCTCTGAGATCTATCGGCAAGATAGGAGTCAATCCACTGCAGCGCAGCGTCCTGGATACCAGCTTCTGATGACAGTATCTGGAGCAGCAGGCGGTGGTTGATAGTGTCAAACGCACTACTCAGGTCAAGTAATACTAACAGCACTAAGTTGCCAGAGTTGACACTACAACGAATGTCATTGGTCACACGAAGAAGAACAGTTTCTGTGCTGAAGCCAGGAAGATACGCTGACTGAAATTTATCTAGGCAGCCATAAGTAATAAAATGGGTCATAAGCTGCTCTGCGACCACCCTCTCAAGTAGCTTGGAAATATATGATAAATTTGACACTGGACGATAGTTTTTGCAGTCAGAGGGATCCATGTTTGCCTTTTTCAACAAGGGCTTCACAACGGCCTGTTTAAAACACCGTGGAACACAACCTGCTCTCAAACTGGCATTAATAATGTCCAAAATGACAGGAAATAGAATGTCTAGAAGTTGAATAATAAATTTAGTTGGTACAGGATCCACAGCACATGGTTTTTGTTGATCTTGCTACAAGTTTCCTCAAGTAGCTCTCATCAACAGACGTGAAAGAAGTCAGCGGAACACCAGCAAATGGCATGGAATAGTCTTCCTCACACTCTGGCAACTCACAAGCTGCACTCTCAAGTCCAGCACTAATTTCCTTTATCTTATTAACAAAGAAGGGAGACAGCTGATCAGCAGCTGACTTGACATCCACCTCAGGAAGAATCGGACTAGTTCCGTTCTTACCCAGCAAGCTGTTCACAATGTCAAAAGTCTTTCTGGGATTTCCACTCGCAGCCTTTAGCTGCTCCTGTACATATAACGATTTAGCCTGTTTTACAGCACACACATATTTATTTCTGGCTAACTTATACAGCTGTCTGTCAATCTCAAGTTTGGTCTTCCTCCACTTTTTCTCTGCCAACTGTCTCTGTTTCTTGGCTTCACTCACCCCCTCACAAAACCACGCACAATCTGGTCTGTCGACAACAATTTTGCTAACTGCAGGTGCATGCTTATCAAGCAGCTGTAATAAAGTCTGATTATATAACTCTGCTAACTCATCAACATCTGTGGGAGGATCTAATAACAACTTTGACTGAAGCAGGTCTTCTCTGAAAGCGTTCAGGTCAATCTTTTTCAAATTTCTACACAAAACAAATATCTTTTTACGCCTTGGTCGAGAGAGATCAGTCACCAAGGACTGCACAAAATGGTCTGAAATCAAAAAATCCTTTACAACAGCTGACTTGACCAGTGACTCTGATGGTGCACGAGTGATAACCCAGTCAAGAATGTGTTCAAGTCTATGAGTTGGTTTTTCAATCAGCTGACAAAGACCACGGCTAGCTAAAGCCTCAATCAACCGCTTCACATCACTATCTTGAGGTCTATCAAAATGAAAATTTACATCCCCCAAAATAAGAAACTTCTCCTTTGTAAGTAAACTGTCAGTAATTCTTGGTCCGCAATTCGATGCCAGATCAGCCAACAGTGGTGCTACGAGTAGTGCTAGTACTGCAAAGTATACAAGTGCACGCCCAATGGCTGTCCCCCATACAAAAACACCTGTTACACTCCTTCCTGTAAAACTCTCATACTGCATATTCCACTCCTTCGTGTTCACAGCCAGCACGGACTTCTGCAACGACATTATCAGAAAGCAAATTCTCCTGCGCTACTTTTCTCTCGCACTCCCCCTCCCTTACCCTCCATCCTCATATTCACCGAAGAAACATTATTATTACTTTACTCTAGACAAACGTGATAAGCGAAACACTGTTTCTGTGGGACTGATCGTCTTCGGTGTCTGTAGGTTAATGACAAACGTGACCACAACTCATTCCAAAAAAAGTCTCTTTTGAAATTATTATCAACTAATGGAATATATTTAAGAACACAATTTACCGGCAGGAAAGAATAACTAAGATCCGGCGGAAAAGGGTGAGGATATTTGTCGGGCCAAATAAAAGCAACTAGGAAAGAATGACTACCGCGGCCTTGTATTAATTGTATTTATGCAGGTCAGTGATGACCACTAAGGTATCCTGAACTGCGGGTGTTAAATAACTGGTCTTGGTTGATTCGACCGTTACTGGCTCGTTCGGGTCCAGAAAATCTGGCGGTGTCAACTTCTCAAGAAAACATGGGACAGCGGGTGTCCAAAACGATAAACAATTCTTTACTTTCAGGTGGATGCAAATCAAAACACAACACACTCCTGCACTAAATCTAACTCTACTAGCGGTGACACACGCCCGCTTCAACTATGAAAACGTAGCGGCGACACACGCCTACAATACCCTAAAATCCTAAACGCTAACGGCGACACACGCCCGCAGTAAACCTAAAACTTACGGCGACACACGCCTACAATACTATAACCCACTTGTTTCTTCTTTCTCAACGCTCACTCAAACATTACGCATGCGCTCTCTTGCTCGAACACTTTTGACATCAAATCTTGCGTCATTCATCAAATCTTGCGTCATTCATCAAATCTTGCGTCATTCATCAAAGCTTACGTCATTAACACTCGCTCACGCGCTCGCTAGGATGACCTGGCTAGACCCACTAAAACATTTCATTCGTAACAGCTTGTGCTCTTCATCTTCCTCCCTCGGGTCCATCCATTTTTCCCGCCCAAAGCTTAAAGTTTGGCTTTAAGGACAAAGTTTCATGTCCTACCTTGCCTATAACATTACCTGCTAATTTACTTTACCAACCTGTAGACCATGTTCAACCCCCTGACAATCTATACGTGTGAGCCAGTGACGATACAAACCTAGAGCAACTTACCGTGTACCTATAGTTTTGTTTGGCAAAGTGAAGGTTGATGACATATCTTTTAAGTAGTTGGAATAGTCTAGGCTTTTGCTCATAATTAGTTTGCAGCAAAGAACATTCATAATCTTTCTCTCTTTATGTTAAAATCGCGATTTTAGAAATAGCTGTCTGACATAAACGAAGCAACTGGTTCCTTCAAAATCTTTACAAAAGAAATGTGAGTACAAGTTTACGTACTGAAGTAGGAATAATTCAGGCTACCCGTGACTCCTGTTGCTTACTAGCATTTTCTGACATTCTTTAGCGATTTATTATTTCTAACAGGATATATTTATACACTCCCACAGACACCATGGCAGCATATGTTATTAATAAACTACTTACGACACATGGCGATGGTGATAAGGCTGAGGACGACGAGAAGAACTAAAGTTTTCATGACGACTCTAGAAGAATTTCTGTCGTCAGTTAATGAAATGCTCTCGTCTTTAGTCCTGCGGCTTTTGTCGTTGTCTTCTGTTTGTTTTTGCTAGGTGCGGGTGGCTTGGCTGGGTATGTCGTTTAGTTTCCGATAAGGAGTTGCCCACAGATAAGTGTTCTGAGATTTTTAACCATAATGAACACGAACTCACTAATTCAAATCTGAGCAGAAGACTGCAAAACTTCCATGTTTATTTGAGGATCTATTTATTTATCTGTTTCCGCATCATTTTGTCATCTTTACGTGTCTACAAGTTTTTCAGGAACAACCTACGATGCAGTTCTGTGCAACACTGTCATGTTATGACTAAGGTTACAAAACTATGAGCTTCTTAGGGCTACAAACACTACTAGTATTAGACAGATTAGGACATATATCACATCTTTATTGAAATAAGATCCATATTTTTACTGAATGTTGGACAAACATTGCTCGCCAAGGGAAACCTAACGGGTATTAAAAGCCAGTCAACGACTAGGTAGTGGTCAGTCGCTTATATCTGTCTAGTGGCAATATTTCAGCTCACAGTTCCACGCGCTGCCAAGTATTTTAGTCATCCCTTCCAGCCACAACTTGTAGCCGAATGTTCCCAATTTTGACAACTGTTATTTTTTTAAACCCCTTTCGTTCCAAAAAATACACTACTCCCAACATCACCATAAACAGAATAAGGTCAAACTCCCATTAGTATTCAGATACGACACCGAGATATCATCGCTGCTGCCTTATTGGCTTAGAAAATTGTGTTCTTTTATGCTTCGGTCAAAACGTCGGGACCTTTAGATTATACAGTTTTTTTCTGCGGAATGGGAGCTATAACAAATGTTTATCTCTGTTAAACTTTGTCACGTATCCCCCTGACTTTTCGTTTCTCTGTCACCTGTTGCAGTACGGATATTTTTTTATTTTGTTCATCAAAAGTGGGTGCACCAGTAATGACCTTAATAACACTGTTCAAATATCCAATATTAATCAATGCAATCATTAGATTATCGATTAAAAGTTCTGCAAGGAGTAATAATTAAGTACATCCCATGAATTGCATGAAACAGTGTTTCGAGAAGACGGCAACAGTAAAAGAAACTGGATTTTGATATTAGAAAAATGTATTCTCGTGTGGATTTTCTTTTTTTATATTAAATAAGGTATAAGAAACGTGATTCTAAAGTCTTAGAAATAAAAATATGCTGATATACAGGTGATTGAAATGCGAAGATAATGCTAACATTCTTCATAATACTCCCACCTTCTCTCGTTTTTTTGTACGTTGTTCATACTTTTATGGTTATAATTTATTACCTGTATATTTTCTCCCGTTCTTGAGGACGTCTGTCCTTAGACAATCAATCAATCAATCAATCAATCAATCAATCAATCAATCAATCAATCAATCAATCAATCAATTTTTAAAACAACAACTAAAAAGCAAATTGTGTTCTGTTCTTTGTATTCACTTCGACAGAGAAAGCTTAGAGTTGGTCAAACGGACACTTTTTCATGTGAGAAATATCACGTCGCCATGGTTACATGTTTTGCACGACCTCTCGGCTGGAAGTTTAGTGCCAGGTCCTAAACATGAATACATGCCATAAGAGTACATGCAGCCAGGTTGTTGCCCGCGCAAAAGCAAGTGTTACAGTCGTCCTTGTAAGATTGCCCTTTTTCGTATATGACTCCTCCATATTCGCAGCCCTCTATGGATTTTGTCACCTCTGTGAAAATAAAGTTATGTTGTAATGATGGCCAACAAAACTCTCCTAAATGTTTCGCTTCTCACACCTGTTTCTTATCACCTGGTAGAGCAGTATGTATTGGTAATTACATCATCCAGACATGACAGAATTTTATGAGAGTCTCCAGTCCTCCCCAAACATAACATTAGAGGACATCCAACACCGTTGTTGTCGTTACAAATGCATATGTTACGGTCGTCCATGAAAGATCTACCATGTTTGCAGCGTGCTGCGAATTGTAGCGTCAACGTGTTTTTTTTTTTAATCCAGCCACCTCTTCTCACCAGAAAGAGCAATATTTATTGGTAATTACATAAGATTGATAACTTAACTTTGTAATGATAAAATATTCTATACAAGAATTTCTACATAATAATTTTTATAGGGATTTCCGGTGGCGCAACGGTTAGCGCCTGTCACTAGTGCAGTGAGGGTTCGCTGGACTGGGTTCAGATCTCGTGTCGTACCCTCTATTCTTTCTATGCATGTAGCATCTGTTTACGGGGTTGGCTGCTTTGCCATAGTTGTTGGCTCGGCGTAAAACAATTTCCCACATTTTCCATACTCATATGAATTTTTATAAGCATATGTTAGAATCTTGAAAAACTGTCCCATCTGTCATCACAACTGATCTGCTCCATGAAAACTGCAGAAGAGACTGCGGGAATGCGAATCAAAGGATATTCAGTAAAGGTAATTTTTACATTATCTGTGGTTTTACGGTCACTGGCATAGGCCGTGAAATTATCCAAAAACTTATCAGACAATTTAAAAAAAAACGTTTGTCATGATGCTTTATTTGTGACTATTCTGTTGGAGTAAGTTACTTACGACACATGGCGATGGCGATCAGGCTGAGGGCGATGAAAAGAAACAATGTCCTCATGGCGACTAGAAGACTGTTTGAAGTTGTCAGTTGATGGAATTCTCTTTCGCTTTTGGTCTGTGGCTTTTATATTCTGTGTCTGTTCCCTTTTTTGTATCTGCGTGGGAGCCTGAGGTCGTGGATTGGTGCCCGATAAAGACTTGCCCAATGCAGATAAACTTCAGGCTTTCTTTAACTTAATGATCACGAATGCACCAACGCAGTACAGAATAATAAAAAAAATTTGTAGAACTTTTCTTCCGATAAGAGAAAATTAGGGAATGTGGCAGACATCATAGATAATCCGTTTCTTTTTGCTTGAGGCTGATTGTAGTTTTTCAGAATCGATCTGCAATTGCCTTACTATCCCCTTGTCGTCGTTCTGTCATCACCTTGACATCGTTCTGTCATCACCTTGTCATCGTTCAGTCGTCGTTATGTCAAGGTACTAGCATGGCCGTCGTTGAGGGCAGTGCATTATTGTTCATGAATCTGTGAACTGACAAGGGAAGCTACACGTTATTTTGATGGGAGGACAAATCAAGCCTTCATTTCATTTAACCGTTCGCCCACCATTGCTCACTCAGTGTGATGCTCTTGGTTGTATTCAGCGACAAGATGACATTTTCAAACTGCTGTACAAACGGCTGCTTTTGGATCTCCTCAATTTTTCCGTCAACTTTACCTGATGTGTACAGGTGTGGAGGTTCAACAACTCAACACTACATAGTCAAAATATCGGATCGCATGCTAATGTGTCCTTCGTGGACTTCTTGGTCCGCAGGTCCACCAAGAGTGATGCTATCAGCACCGCAAAAAACAAGTGCACGCAGCCTGGTTATTGCCATTACAAACTGCATACTGCATACTCAACTCATATTTGACTCATATTCGACTCATACTCGACTCCTACTGAAGGAACAGTGGCAGTAGAAATATTTTATCGGGGGTAGGGGCGCTGTTTGACAAAGGGGGCATAGTAAGTCCTGCTCCGAGGTATTCAGGTACCTGTACCAATGAGTTTTGAATTCAGAGATTCCCATACACAAACTAAATAGGCAATCTCTAAGAATATTATTTTAACCATGTGGTTCTAAATGTAGATATGGTTCTAGAGTTAAACAAACGGCAAACATATAACTTAACGTGTCTTGTTGGGAGCAGGCAATAAGATGTTTGCAATAAGTTGGAGTGGCGTCCCCTCGCTTAACAGGCTTGAGGGAGGCGGCTCTCCGCAATTTTTGTATTTTTCTTAGTTTGTTGTGTTTTTCGTGTCCATTATGTAGGCTGGTGCTTTTTACGTTGCATCTTTGCTTCGCAGGACTATTTGACTTTTTGTTTTCTTCTGCAACTTTTTCAGTCGACTGCCGGTCTTTTCTGTATGAGGCAATAACGGTTTCTTCTGAAGATTGTGAAGATGACACAGAGCTGGTTTCTATGGAGCTTCTTGTAGACTAAGCACCCAGTGTCGTCTGCAGAACTCCGTGTGTCGTTCTGGTTTATGTGGTTGTCAAGATGGCTCCAGCTTTGATCCAGCGCAGGCGGCTTGCGTCTCTGGAGGGGAGGCTCTCCTGGGATACTTGATTAAATCTAAGGAGGGGACAGTGAACTGATGGTCCTTAGCGACAACTGCCACTCTCTCCACAGCGACATCTGTGTAGAGAAGTTTTCTTACGACCTCATGGTCAATGATATTTTGACTAACAGCGATGGAAATGTTCATTGACAGTGATTAAATGATCAGTGCTAACTCCAGCTCTACACATTAGAAATGCGACACTGGATCCGCAGCAAAAAATTAAAGCAAGGAATAATAATTATTTCGCAATAAGAATTAAACATAAGATAGATTAACAAAGAGACAAACAGTCGTTAAAAGCTGAACAACTAAGATCCTAAGATAGACAGTTCCGCTGCGGTCATAAGATGTCAAAGCCATCGGAAAACTGATATTACACCTGTCCATCGGCAGCCTAATGCCCGCGCACTCACTGTGACTGTGTCTGCTGACATTCGTCGAATGGTTTGCTCACAGCTGTAGACTCCGCCACACCATGACTCTCAATGTTATCCTTTAGATGTTATGTTCATGCTTGTGTCCGGTATTTTCTTTCTCTCCCTTGTATTTTTGTTTGTTGCAATGTCTCTGTATAATTGTTTGTTAATAAGTTTGGTCTTTGTTTGAACATGGTTTCTGTGTCAATCTGGTTTTTTTTGTTTGTTTGTTTGTTTTTTTGAAAGCGCATTGAGTCGACTCTGGGGTTGAAAATTGCGCTATATAAATCTACTTTAATAATAATAATAATAATAATAATAATAATAATAATAATAATAATAATGTTTAAAAGTAAGAAGGAAGAGTTCCACATTCTGTACACCCTAATTTACCCACGCATATCCCAGTCCTGTACACACCCGATACCCAGCACACCTTCGCTTTACTGTGCAGCTGCAGCAACATAGGCTTTTTGTGGTAGTCTGCTAGATTGAGACCCGACTTTTTGCTAATTTAGTCCAGATCCAACCATCATATTTTACACTGACTGTATTGATTAACAATGTTTCATACATTAACTGTCTTTCTAGATACCTTTATTATTGTTTTAAAAGACGCATGGACTTTTTATGCATTTAGAATGAATATGTCTAATGAGTCTGTTTGCCGTTTCAAATCGCTGTTAGGCGAAATAAGTGAAAATGCTTAATTAAGGAGAGAACAAAGCCCAAGCCATTGCGTTGTTTGCACACGTCCCCGAATCTGAATCTCGGAGCAGTTAGGTAATAAGTACAGGTATGATGAAAAATCAGATTAAATTTGTCGTTTATAAAGAGTTCAGGACACTGTTTCTGTGGGACAAAGGACAAAGGAATTCAACAATCGTGAAAGCTTTGTAGAGATTTTGTTAGAACAGGCCCGACAGTGATTCCTTAGACGGCCTGACTTACTTGTGAAGACGCCGGGTGCACACATGACTGTCAGTATTATTATCGGCATCAGCTACATTATCATCGTTGTCTGCTTCCTTTTTCGATCAACCTTTTGCCAACCTCAGGGGAGGCTTTTGGGATGTTATTAGCTTTTCTGTCAGGAAGATTCACTATCAGATGAATTTTAAATCGAGATATTGCCATATTTTATTAGCATGAAACGCAATACTTCGTGACTGAGCACTGCCATCTTTGATGGAGTGGGTAAATCCTCTCTTAGATCCTGTTATTAAAGTGTAGAATAAACGTTATCATTTGTTTAGGCAATGCTTGGGTAAGTGGACTGACTTATTGTTTGGATTTTTCAACAATTTGTTAATTTTTATGACGTAGTCAGATCAGGATCTGGAAGGCCGGGTCCAGGTGTATCATAATTCCTCAGGTATGCGGGGAAAGATGAGATACAAATGAAGGCAGTGAGGTTGTTCTTCATTTTATTGTATGTTTAGGTACCTCTGTGCACATATGGAGTGTTCGAGAAAGTTATTGTTGCACGTCACGCGACATTTGATATGCCATCTGTTCTTTGGTGTCTTAGGTTTGGGCGAGATTTTATCGAGATCGCCCATTGTTTCTGCTTAGACATTGAAAAGTCATTGACTTATATGCAGTGTTATTTTTTAATTATTGTTTCTTTTTATGTGCTCTAAATTGTTATGTCTCTATCATAATCGTTTTAATTTTTATGCTGTTATTGATGCTGTTGTTTATTCCTATCAAATTGACATTAACCTACTCTCAGTAGAGTGGGACGACGACATGCACTGACTTTAAATATCATCAATAACTTTAACAACCCCATCACCACCACTAACAAAGCAACATCACATACATCACCATCACCGCCATCATCCATCATTCATAATGCAACAGTCATGTTCGGAGTGTTGCGCATCTCCTGTTTCAGAAATTTAGGTCTGTCATGTTGATTTGTGGTATGATCTGCTTCTACAAAAAAAATAAGTAAATAATAACTTCTGACGATGCCTCATTACTCAAATAGAAAAAAAAATCTTTTGCGTACGTTATGACTAAAATGATTAACACTTTAACGGAAGGGGAGGGAAATGACACCATTCAACAATGTCACGATGAAGGTTTGATGGTTTTCTCAAAATCTTCAAAAAATACTCTCAAAAGCATAAGCTCTTTGACCTGCCCCTTTAACGAATTGGTCATTGTGGTAGCTACAGTCAATGACTTTTTATTCCTACCAGTGTTTTTTGAATGCAAGAAAAAAATAGATGATTTCGATAAACATTCGCCAAAAACTGAGACAGACGAGCACAGATGCAGGTGGAAACTGCGACAAGTCAGCTGGTGCCGGGATATAAAACAATCTACAGCTTTCTCGGGCACTCTGTGTGTGTACACAGGTACTTTTACCACCCTCGTTTGTATCTCATCTTTTTTTTGCATGCCCGAGAAACAGCTGAAGACGGCCTTCCAGATCCCTGTCTGATAAAGTCACAAAAATTAATAGGTCTTTAGAAAGTCAAAAATTACACAAACTTCGCCTTAACAAATGATACCGTCTCTTCTGTTTGGTGATGTACTAACAGGATTTTAAACTGGATCTGCGTATTACATAGAATATGGCAGTGTTCAGTTACAAAGTACTGCGTTTCATGCTAATAAAATATGGCAATATCTTAATATTTATCTGACGATAAATTTGCCTGACAGATAAGCAAATAACTACCTGATAAAGCCTCGCCTGAGGAGGGCAAGACACATTTATTCAAAACGAATGTAAGGTCGAAAATACGGCAGCAAAGGCAGAGAGATTCACGAATCAGGCAAAGGTTGATCGAAAAAGGAAGCAGACGACGATGATGATGATGCTGATAATGATACCAGCAGCCCTGTGTACACCTGGTGTCTGTACAGGTAAGTCAGGCGTCTAAGGAATCATGTTCTTGAATGGTATGCAGTTCTCTTTAGGACCTGGCACCAAACATCCACATATCACGAAAAAGCATACAAGCATGATGAATCGGTGTTTCGAAAAATATAAAGTGTGCAGTTTGACCTGAGGTGAACTTACTCCGCTAAAGTGAATATAACTGTACAAAGTTTGTTCTACAAATTCGCTCAGTTGGTATAGCAGCAGATTGTGTTTTTATTGTAAGGTATTACTACCGATTTATCAGATGAATTTATTTAACAGGCAGTGTAACACTCAGTTCTCTTCGCAGAGCAAGATGCTAATTTGTGTTCATTATCTGCTTCTACAAACATGGTATTAACTGCTGACAATGCTCTATTCTCCATCGTAGAGATACATCTTTTGAATTAAGTTAAAAAAATAAGCAATAACGGGAAAGAGAGGAGGAAACAAGGAAAATCCTCCAACAGTGCAGCGATGATACCTTCATGGCTTATCTCAAAATTAAAAAAACACATAAAATCTTAAGCTCTTAGACTTGATCATTTGAATATGGGAGCAGATTACTATCACCTCCAAGTCACATACACTCGTGACAATTAAATATTCTTTCAACAGATCACAAAGATTGCCTTGGACTGTCCAGATCAAACCATTGTGGATTCTTTTCTTTTCTCTTATTTTTTGGACCAAGAATTTTTAAATATTTTCTCCTACTGTGTATCAAAGTTCAGCATTCGTTTATATTCAAAATCACATTAAGAAACATTCTCTAATCTCTGTGTGGACTAACCAGGGAGCCCACGATTACTGACAGGGGAGGGGGATACCACAGATAACACATGCAAAAGATGAGACTTAACGTCTTTGGAGGGAATTCGCCTTGCATAAACCTCATCCGTAGGGAATCCAAACTTTCCCTACTCAAACTATATCACTTTATAAATCAATGCATCAACTATTCTGTAGCACCATGATCGGTCAGTCACTGTGGTCACGTGATCTGCTAGCCGTCACTGACGGCGCTAACTGAAGCTGACAGTCTACCCGCTGGCAGCCGTTTTGCGGACCTTCCTTACTGACCGGTGTATTGGCTCCATGCTGGCACAAGGCTGGCTCCTTGTATTCAAGACTAATGTCGCCCCAAGATCCTATTGTATCTAGGGATTAATCACACATATACATATTTTACTGCCTATTCTCGTTGCTGGTTTTTATTATTAAAATAGTGACATACTTTCATCTCCTTCATAGGACAAGGACCCTTGAATAATCAATCAATGAAATAACAAAAAGAGAAGTTTTCAGATCAAACTGTATTCAATTTTTTTCTTCTCTCAGACAGAAAAAGTTCCCAGCAGGTACACCTGCACACTTGATATTATTTTTATAATACCGAACTGTCTTTATTGTATGTTTTTCATGACATCTCGGCTTCATGTTTAGTGCCAGGTCCTAACTAGGAAGGCACGCCCGAAGAGTACATAAAGCATTGTTGTTGCCCAAACAAATACAATTGTTACAGCCGTCGTAGAACGATTGATCTTTTTCGTAAGTGACTCCTCCGACTTCGCAGCCAGCCATGGGACTAGTGGACTCTGCAAATATAATTATACACATTAGGTCATCATGATGAGGAAAACTTCCTCTTGCGTGGCTCGTTTTTCACCAGCCTCTTATTCCCGGAAGAAACATGTCTTTATCGAAACTGTACATGAGTGTCACAAGTCTGCTATTAAAAAAAATCCAATGGGAAGGGGACGAGAAACGTAAAGGTGGGGAGGATGGCGAGTGGAAGCGCGTGGATGAGTGCGTGGGTGCGAGGGTCTCCTGACGACCGCTTTTTCTTTGATGTGACGGCGCGACTGAGAGGCTCCACTCGGATAAATTATGAAGATTAGGGCTGAGGAAGGGGTGATTTTTGCTGCTTTTTATGTTTTGTTCTAGAGTACTGGCGGTTTTCCTCGGCGCTGTGTTGTGAAATCCTGACCATAATATTAGTGAAGAGTGTTGTTTTCCTGTTATTTTTTTATGTTGCATCTCCAAACCTGACGAAGGAATCTTCTAACAAGACTTTCTACAAAAAGTGACCGTAACAAAAGACTTTCGTCTTTAAGAGGAAAATATGTGTCTGTAAAATACCTTAATCATTTTTTGTGTTTAATAATTTTCGATATATTAGTTATTTCTTAAATTCTGATTTTTGTTGGTGGTTTTAATTTCATCCAAAAAAACTTTCGACCTGCACGTGACACGTGACGATGAGAGGATGGACCTATTTCTATGTGAGTGGTTGTGCAGGTCTACAGTCCTCAGGATTTGAGCATCAAGACTGTAATCAGAGCTTAAAGAAGTACGACAGTAGACTTTGACATTGGTAACATTGTGAGACTTGGCAGAGAAACTAAGAGACATCAGCTTTCCGGGAGTGAGCTTACCCCTTATGACAGCCGCAAATCACTTTTGTGCCTACGAGCCACCACACGCCATGCTCCTGTGTGGTTTCCTCCCCACTGAACCAAAGGTTGTGGCCTACGCCAGCTGTTTACTCTCCTAAACCTGGAAGATTGATCACTGCCAGTCTCCCAATGTCCCACTCGTATTGTTCCCTTTGCCCCACTTCTGATGTCATTAAAAGCCCTTGCCAATGGGAAAGGTTCAAGCAGCTGTTAATAAGGAGGCCTAGCTTCGTGAAGTGAGGTCGCGGTCACTTTTTAAACAGGAAGCTAATGTAAACAACACCTCATTACAAAAATGTTCTTAAGCTAAGTAAATAAGGAGTCATCAGATATCTTTGGTTTATTATTAAATTTAATGAAAAAGAGTTAATTATAAATGCATATATATCTTCTCAAGATATCATTGAAAAGTCTTTTCTGGAGCAGGTCTCTATTAAAAGCAAGCAAAAAAGAATGCCAACAAAGGTAAGAATGCGATGAGATTGAAAATTGCCGACGGATACGTGAGGTAAATGTGTGTGGCAAGATCCAGCATGGTCCAAAAACCTTGAAAACTTCATTTGTGAAGCTTTATTTCTTTTAACCATTGAGCAGAGTTTCTACCGTTTTCATGTTGTATGAACAGGATTTCATTTTTCTCCTTTGTTTTGTCTGTCTGTGGCAGGACAGAACTTGTAGAGTTGAGGCGAGAACTGCTGGGCACTGATGAAGTACAGCATAGACTGTGACATAATTTGTCAAAGGTTTCTTAACGAAGTGAGCTCGGACTTGAAGGGACTAAGCTGTAACATCGATGCTATGTGGTGTGGAGCACGCCTCATAGGAACAGACGGCCAGACCATAGCCCAAGCAACTGCATTGTTTGCAGCCATCTGCGAATGAGAGCCCCGGCGCAATTCTCGAACCATCGTAAAGACAACCTACAGGCGCTGAATAAAAGAGGGGCTAGGTTTAAGTGTGATTGTAAACTACAGCTACACGGGTGATAAGCAATCAAATTTAATGTTTGGCTAACAAAAAGCTTGATTTTAAAACATATTAAAACCTGCGTGAGTTAAATAAATATGTTTACCTTAACTTTGTTAAAAAAAACTTCATGTACAACAAGCAAAATAAATTTTAATAAAACCGCCTAAAATGTTTACTTGAGCGATTGTACAATAAAAAAATATCTCTTTTATTGACAAACACTAGTGAAAACAAACTCATCAACCTTCTTTACAAAATTGACAGAAGAAATGCAATAGCAAAGGAATGCAACCGGCATAGAAGCTTTGTATGCGATTTTGTTAGAACAAACCTGAAAAGGATTCCTTAGATGGCCTGTCTTACCTGTGAAAACGCCAGGTGCACACACGGCTGCGACTATCATTATTAGCATGAGTTTCATCATCATCATCGTCGTCGTCTGCTTTCTTTTTCAATCAACTTTTGCCTAGTTCGTGAATCTCTTTGCCTTTTCTGCGTCCCTCTCGACCTTTTATATACTTTATACAAGGTTTTAATAAATCTCTCGTGCCAATCCCAGGTGAGGTTTTCGGAGACTCGGGTGTTATTAGTTTGCTTGTCAGACAGTTTCATTATCAGATGAATATTGTACAAAGATATTGCTTATTTAATTAGCAGGACACGCAGTACGTTGTAACGGGACACCGCCATATTTGATTAATTCATTGTTCCTATCTCCCATCCTGTTACTACTTCATCAGACTGTCATAATAGACTGGGCATCATTCGGGTACGTGGAATGACATACTGTATTTGACTTTCCAGTCACATATTAATCTTTGTGATATAATCAGACCAGGATCTGTCCCTCAGACACACGGGACGGGAGGGGATACAAATGGTGTGAGCGAAATTGTTCTTCGTTTTATGTTTGAATATCTGAGTGCACATATGGAAATCCCGAGAAAGCCATAAACTGTTGTGCATCGCGCACCAGTTTACTTGCTGCAATGTCCACCTGCGTCTGTTCTCATCTATCTTGACGAGATTTTATCGAGACAGTCCTTTGTTTCTGCATTGCGCAGACACAGCTAGACATTAGGTCATTGACTTACTTGCTGTGTGGCCAACATAATAAAGCCTACATCAAATGAACAGGTCTAAAAGCTTGAGATTTTATAATTATTTTTTTTTAATTTTGAGATAAGCTATAAAGATGTCTTCGCTTCACTGAGAGAAAATCTGCTTTGTTCCCTTCCCTTCCTCCCGTTAAGTGCGAATTTTTATTTCGTAACTTATGCAAAACATGTATTTCCCTAAATATCGAATGAAGGATCATCAGCAGATAAATATTATTTTTGTGGAAACAGATCATAAACATAAATCAACAGACCTTACTACTGAAACAGAAGATGAGCACCATAAAAAGATGACTGCTTCATTTTATCACATGTTGCGGGACCTATCCCATAATATATCATTGATGGAGTTTCTAACGATGGTGATGCTGATAGTGCTATTTTCTGATGGTAGTGATGGTGGTGTTGGGGTAGCTGTTGTTCTTGACGAAATTAAAAGTTTGTGTAGTCATTTGTCAAGCTCTTCTAGAATAATGAACAGGTATAGTTAATCATAGTAGGCAAAACTATAAAAATTAAAAAATTATGATAGAGATATAAATGTAGAGAACACAGATAAAGAAACATAATACAATGAGACTGCAAATGAAGACAAGTATGACAACATAAGAATAAAAAGTTTAGGGTAATCCTGTATTCAAAATGACACATGTAACTGAATAAATTAATATTTACGAATGAGATTTAGTTTTAACCCCAACAAAATGTCATTGACCAATGCTACTCTAAATATTGCTGAAAAAAGTTCGGAAAAGATGGACACATCTATAGCTTTATTCTTGGTGCTTGGGCAAGGTTTGTAGATGCTCAATAAAGCGCCTTTTCTGTAGAACAGATAGAAACACTTGAACAAATTGAAAAGATGGATGTGAAAAGGGCAACATAGCGGGGGACAAAATTACGATTTTAAAGAAGATCCTGGTCAACGTGGACAGAAGACAAGCCTAGGTGGCGGGCCTTGTCAGTCGCTGCGTGTAGCCTGGAGTGACCGACGACCGGTAGTTGTTGAGCAGCTTAACTGGTGGTCACCTCATATCAGTCAAGGGACATAATAAATGAAATGTATTTGCGGAGAATAAAGGCTTTAAAGACCGACCTGGATAGTTTGCGTTTTTCACAGATATTGGACATTATAGCTCTCCCTTGTGCTTTGTTGAGCAGCCCTACCTGTTCACTGAAAAAAGTGACAAGCAGACAACGTCATCTAAGACCCCCAGGAGGATGAGAAATCAGGTCCATGCCCTTTCACCTTCTGGTTAACTTAATTTGGTTTAGCAACAATGAAGGTTCTTTAATAAAGTATTTACCTGTGTCAGCACTGTGATTTTTTTACTGGTTATGTGGAGCTTTTGGCAAGATACTGTTTCCCTAAATCTGGTTAAATACACCACTTCCGTTCTCAAGAAGCACGCCTTCACACATCACATGCATAGAAAGAGGTCAAAATAGTGACATCTCTGTTGTCTACAGATATGCCTAATTAACCTCTGGTTCCATTTCTCCCACTGGCGGAGGCATTTACAACCTACATGTCCGTGTACAATTCTGACGTCAGTGTGGTTGACCTCTTTCTGCGCTGGGTGATGTTTCTGGATGCAGATCACGGGGCTCGTTCACTCAAATTAGGGGAACCATATCCTTTGAGAAAAAGTTTGTACCCCAGTAGTTATTTAAGGAGAGGATTTGTTTGAGAGAAAATGTTTTACTGCCGGGGAAAGAGCGAATAATCTGATAAGGATTCCAGTGCGGCTTGCACAGCATTCAACTCAAAGGTGGGTTTAATTTTTACTGTTCGCCCAATCTGTGCTTTTTTGTCTCCTGGGTATGCACAGAGCATGACTGACATTCAATCAAAGTTTTTCAAAGCGTCATTATATCAGTTTGAGAGTAGCACTGTGAACTTACAGGAACCTTTCTCTTTCCTTTGAAAATATTTGCGGTTGTTATACAGTCACAACAGGAATGGCTGCAGGAAGTCACGCTTGTCACTGTTCAGTCACGTCACAATACTCGTGTCACGCTCGACTATGCCCTCGACCATGCTTGTTTAGTCACGTCAGTTTTGTCATGCTAGACTGTCAAGATGGCCACGCCTGTATAGTCACCTCAGTTGTGTCATGCTAGACTGTCAAGATGGCCACGCCTGTATAGTCACGTCAGTTGTGTCATGCTAGACTGTCAAGATGGCCACGCCTGTATAGTCACTTCAGTTGTGTCATGCTAGACTGTCAAGATGGCCACGCCTGTATAGTCACGTCAGTTGTGCCATGCTAGACTGTCAAGATGGCCACGCCTGTATAGTCACGTCAGTTGTGTCATGCTAGACTGTCAAGATGGCCACGCCTGTATAGTCACGTCAGTTGTGTCATGCTAGACTGTCAAGATGGCCACGCCTGTATAGTCACGTCAGTTGTGTCATGCTAGACTGTCAAGATGGCCACGCCTGTATAGTCACGTCAGTTGTGTCATGCTAGACTGTCAAGATGACCACGCCTGTATAGTCACCTCAGTTGTGTCATGCTAGACTGTCAAGATGGCCACGCCTGTATAGTCACGTCAGTTGTGCCATTCTAGACTGTCAAGATGGCCACGCCTGTATAGTCACCTCAGTTGTGTCATGCTAGACTGTCAAGATGACCACGCCTGTATAGTCACCTCAGTTGTGTCATGCTAGACTGTCAAGATGGCCACGCCTGTATAGTCACGTCAGTTGTGCCATGCTAGACTGTCAAGATGGCCACGCCTGTATAGTCACGTCACTCGGGTCACGCTAAGCTGCTACACTTGTCACGCCCGCCCCGTGCCGTCCCTCTTGCTCTCCTTGCATCTGGTTCCAAGTTGTCATGGTTATCTGCTCGATAAGAGATTTTTTTTAAAGTACTAAAAACAAATCTCTGGGCTTATCCCAGAGCAGCTAATCGTTTTAAGACAAAGAGTTCTTTTCACTGCCTTCGTGTATATCCCGCAAGGTATTATCTGGAAAGGTTCATCCTGTGAATCCCCGGCCGTTTGGCCCGGTCCTCCCCTTTCCTGTCGATCTTTAACTGCACATGCAGGAGAAGATTTATGCCTCGTGTCACTGCAATGTTTCTGCGCACACAGCTAAAATCCACCTGCTTCGATTCCGCCCACAACAAGACCCTCCTTGTGCTGCTGCAGCGGCAGACGTCATCTCGTCTTATCTCGTTTGTTTCCCGTTTCCGAAACGAGAAAGCACGGGGCTCCCTCGCCTGAGCAGCTTTGCCTCGTTTGACTTTGAAATGCGAGATGGCCAAGCGATAGACCTGCAGCAACAAGTTGCAGTACATTCACACTTTCATCCTCGCCTGGGACGGTTGATTTAAAGAACTTCTAGTGTTTGTTTTCCTTTTGATACTCTCGCCTGGTCGAGTTTGACAGGGTTAGAAGTAATAGTTCTTGTGTACCCGTCAACCTAACGGAATTAAAACGTTGCGGCTTTCAAGGAAGTAGTTTGTGGAATTCATGGATTCAGGACATCAATGAGGCAGCAAGATTGTCTTTCCAATCTTCTCTCTCCTCCCGTCTGCTTCTTTCTGTCTAGTTTGTGTGTGTGTGTGTGTGTGTGTGTGTGTGTGTGTGTGTGTGTGTGTGTGTGTGTGTGTGTGTGTGTGACTCAGTACATAGTGTGCGGACGTTATTTGGCCGGTCATATGTAAAAAAAAGAAAAGTGAAGTTTCAGTTACACTTAGTGTGAATGGCGTGACCTCGTTGAAATAATTATGAAGCATGGGAGGTTAACAAAAGGAAAGGTGGTCTTGTAATCTCCGCACCTTTCTTCAGCCCTGAGGTGATTGGTGAATGTCCCTTTCTTCTTTCTCTCTCAGATACCCATTTAGCAGTATCAACTGTGAATAACGGGGCTGCCCTCATGGATACTGAACTGGGATAGGACTACTGGATCTTTAACCATTTAGCTTCCCGCTTCCCCTAGGTCGCCTAGGAGGTTAACCTCATCATAAAGGCAAGTCTGGGTGAGTGACCAAGCCTTCAAATACTCCTGCTGACCTATGCCTCATTTGTAAAGAACACAAAAAAGATGGAGACCAAACTATTGGATGACTTCCAACAAACTTAAAGGTGGAGTCTGAACACAATTCATGTTTCTTTGGTCGTCAGCAGCTTTGTTTCCAGCTGAGATTCAAAGACAGTCTGCAAACTTCACGAACTACAAGAATGTATATTACCAGCTACAAAAATTATAAAAAATAAAAATAAAAGCACGTCTATAGCGCACTTTCCAGACCTCTGAGGTGCGTTCAGTGTACTTTTCACAACAAAACAGCTGATAAAAACAGGAAAATCATAAATCATTGTTAAGACAGACAGCGGCTAAGAAGAGGTGAGCGTTGTTGATCAAGGAAGAAGGAGAGAGTAGGTCTTGGCATCTTGACATGTTGATTATCATCCATGATGTGAGATCTCTTTAATCAAAACAAACGTGGCAATTTTACAAAGTGCAGTTGATCCCAGTCCAAGATTCGCAGCTAAATCTGCAGTTCATCATTTCATTAGGACGGCGCAGAAACAAATTAAGTAAAACTGAGTTTGAACTTTCAGTAGATTAAATTTATTTGTAAAACGCGATTGCCAAGGTTAGTCAGCAGAAAAAAGATGCTGTATTGCAATCCATGTAGACAAAATAAAGAAATTAGAATGAGACTTTCTTTCTTTCTTTCTTTCTTTGTGTGTGTGTGTGTGTGTGTGTGCGTGCGTGCGTGCGTGCGTGCGTGCGTGCGCGCGCGCGCGTGTGTGTGTGTGTGTGTGTTACAAATACCGTGAGGATTTACCGTCCTGGGTTCAGATCTTCTCTCGATCACGCTGTTTTTTTCTGCATACGACACCTGTTTGCATGCCCGGATGCTTCCCGGATATAGCCTTAGTTGCTGGCTCGGTGCAGAGCCCAATCCCCCTCCCCAACTCTCGTTATGCGATTTATTCATACTTTATTAAGAAAGAAACTTTTGTCATAGACATATAAATAGCAAAAAGACATTATTCTGTATTATGACACATGGCGATGGCGATAAGCCTGAGGGCGATGAGAAAAGACAAGTTGAAGACTGTTTAAAGTCGTTAATTGATTCGTTCTTTCGCCTTCTGCCTGTAACTTTTATCCCCTGTGTCTATTAGGTTTATTGTATCTGGGTGGGCGCCCGAAGTCATTGGTTGGTACCAGACAAAGACTTGCCCAATGCAGATACATTTTTGGCATGTCTTACTTTTTAATTAATTGTCAAAAAATTCGAATACCTTTTGCGAACGTGTCTTTGGTTATTAAGCCATTGAGCAATATCTGCTCCTATTTTCATGTCGTATAAAAAAGAGATTCCCTTCTCTCTGTTGATGTTTTATCTGTCTGTGGCAGGACAGAGCTGCTGGGCCCTGACATGAGCACCATGGACTGTGACTTGAAGGGACTAAGCTTAAACGTTGATGCTGGGGGAAGGTGAAGCAGGCCTCATACGAACAAATGGCCGCAGAAAATTTGGAGAGATTTTTTTTAGAACAAGCATGGAAATGATTTCTTAGAAGGCCTGAGTTATGAAAAACAGGGGCTAGGTGTAAGTGTAATTATAAATTACAGAACAACTACACGTATGATAAACAATCAAATTAAATGTTTTGTTAACGAAAAGCTACAGAGTTGAACACTTTCCCTAATGTTTGCTGTGTATAAACGGTACTAAACGAAATGTAGATATTGCCAGTCATAATCTTGAGAGTATACTGTCATGTGTTAAAAAATAATAAGCGCTTACAATCAATGATTAATACAAAGGGCCCAGAAAAGTCGCTTTGCCTCGGGATTGTGCTGGCTTTCGGCGGCTCTGCCTTCACCCCCTTGAGTACTCCGCCAGGAAAAGTTAACTCAACAGCTACAACGATGTCCTCGTGCACAGTTCAGTCCCCTTTTGCAGCTGCGGGAGAATATGTGCTCCGGTACTCTACGGTGGGAAGGCTTGTTAGTAATCCATCACTCCGTTCCGTTGTTTCTACTAAGGTGGGGGGGGATGGTCCTGCAGATGCGCTTTCTAATCAGCAGGCATCTACTAATTGTGATGAACTATGGGCAATGGTCTAGCAAGAAGCCGGAGTTTCTAATTGGTAATGATGGTTTTCAAGCCACAGGCTCGTGTAAGAGTCTACCCTTGAAGAGCTTGCTGAAGCACCCACCTAATTTCGCTACTAATTATGGGTTAGATGAAAGAGGGAAAAAAGTATAAAACACGTTACCGTCTGCCAAACGGGACAGGCCTTAGGCATTGAAGCTCCAGTTCACACAAGTTTTGCTGATACCTTAAGACAAAATATCTGTATACTACGTGCATCTCTCGAGTGGTCTTTCTACCCTTTAAAGTCCCAGAATAAAGCATCGAGAGCAAGGTGCTAAACACGTGGGCTGCTTGGGCAACCGAACCTGTAGACCAGAAAATAAATGGGCATAAACTTTACGACTGATGGACTATGCAAGGAATGTGACAAGCCGGTCTGGATTTCCGTCCATCTACACTGAAAATGTAGGCCGTGCTTAAATATTTAGTTAATATTATTTTGCATCTGCACTCAGAGCTGACAGACTAAAGCAACATTTTTAGACCGCGTAAAAAAAAAAGATTCATAAACCAGGGTCGCACAACTTCATCCGTCTTTATTTCTTTGAAATGAAAAGAAAACGTTTTCGTAGAATAGTTTTACACGTTTTATATATATCTTGTAGGAAAAGTTTATTCGTTAACAATAAACACAGATAATAAGATTTTAGAACAAACTTAAGAAACATTAATTGCCAATCATTAATGCTAGTACCAGATGCATGAGCAGAACTTTATTTAGGTCCAGAAAAAATGGCTGCATGGAGTACATTTTTGTGAACCACTTCAAAGTTCACGCTTGTGTTTTATTCTGATAATATATATATAAGGCAGCTCACATCCCTCCTTAGGTCAGGCGCACTTTAAAGCACCCGATTAATTTGATTAAAACCAGGTAAGTGGGCAGTGCGTGCCAGGTGCGAGTGCCAAGAGAGACGTCGATGGCGGGGATGATTGTGGAGCATTTGGATTAACATTGTTACTTGCCTTTTTTTCTAACAAACAAGCACACGCTGAGCTAATATTGGCCCAGGCTTGGAAATTTCTCGTAATCTTAGCGTTATCTTTCCCTTGCCTAATACCTATTTTTGTGTCTGGAAATGTTCACTGACCTTAAAATGGATGCTTGCTAATCGCTCGTGTAATCATCAGCGGAAATTCGGGCTGTCAGATAAACGTTTATTCTCTGCACACGAAGCATGCAGTTCCTCTAGATCATTATTTATTCAGCTTTGCAAGGAACCAGACCTGCTTGATGTGTTGTCGGACTCCAAAGGGTAAAATTGCAAAGCATTAAGTAAACTAAACAGCAAAGGCCTTCAAGTGAGATTAACAGGAGATGAAGCATTTGTGCGGGCATGGCAGCCACGAAAGACACAGATCACATACGTTATTCGGGGGAGGGGGAGCAGATAAATCTTTTGTTTTAGATTTAAATTCTTCCTCTTTTCCTCTTTTCTTTCGTCTTTTTACTACTCCTAAGCTATTTTTATTTGATCTGACCTCATTCAGCTCCTCATGCCCAGCGACTTCTGGTGCTGAACGACAAAGTCATGTATGGTAAGTGATCTCCTCCCGGTGGTCACCTTGCCATGTTCATACCTGTCCATCCCTGCGGCTTGCAGCAGCAGCAGAGATACATTTCCACGCCGTACTGCTTGCTACTGGTCCCCTCTTCTCATACTTTTGTATACATTCGTATTACTCCTTCTATTTTTCAACGCAGTTTTCGCACGCGCGTGCGCACGCACACACGCACGCACACACACACACACACACACACACACACACACACACACACACACACACAGATCTGCAGGAGTTTCTTCATTGCATTCTTTAAAATATGCCAATGCCTCGTTAAGTGGTAACATCGTTCAAAAAAAAAAATCAAACGAATAAAACCGACCTCACACACAAAGGTAAAGCAGGTAATAAAATGAACAAAACATAGAGAGTGCGTTCTGTGGACCGAGCAAGAGAAAAACGGAGACATCAAAAGGCAAAAAGGTGAGGACATAGACACATAAATAGACAAGTAGATAAATAGACTCACCTGTATGCAGATTAGCAGACAGAATGACAGACGATAGAGAGAGCCCAGGTACTAAGAACAAATCCTCTGGGTGCAGTGTACCAATCACACAGTGCAGAGACCAAACTGAAAGCGGCGGGATGCAGCTGGAATCCGACCCAAGGGTCGGTGACAGTTCTTTGCGCCAAGTATTTGATAAACGAATGCTAAGAACTGAATGGAATCCTTTCTGACAAAAGAAAGATACTGCAAGAAAACTGAAAAGCATTCTTGGATCTAATGTCACCCAGTATCTGGCACCATCAGGCTAGTGTTTTTAATGCGGTATGCCTTGGCTCGACAACCGCAACGTCGAAGAATGCGTACTTTGTAATTGCAGTCACGAGGCACTGATAAAAAAAAGTTTAATTAATTCTGCAGGTAGAGAAACGAAGATGTTCTAAAAGCAGTGCCAGTGGAAATAATCCACATCGGTGGCACACAAGCCACGATGCGTGCGTGCATGCGAGTGTGTATGCGTATATACACAATGTGTGTGTGTGTGTGTGCGTGTGTGTGTGTGTGTGTGTGTGTGTGTGTGTGTGTGTGTGTGTGTGTGTGTTAGGGACAGGTGGGCAAGTTATGTCCTTTGTTTCACGTTTACTCACTAAATGGACAAAAAGCAGGAACTGTGTTAAAACCACTTAACTCACTAGGCACAGTGTTCCTGTTATTTGTAGGATGCATAAAAACATAAACTGTGAGAAAAAAAAGTTGTTTCTCCTGCTAAAACTGCTTGACTTTATCCCTCAACGACATGGTACAATTTAACCCCTTGTGTTCTGCAACTGCATGCTTTTTGCACATTTGCTACATCCGGGATCTATTTGACACGTGACGGAAATGAAAGCTCGCCGTTCATCGAAGATGGCTGCAATTAATTTGCGGTTCGCGTTTTCCGACCAGTGAAGCTAAAAGTAAATATGTGTGTTTAATTTTAGAACAGCTCTCGCGTTTCAAAGCGATCTTGAGGCTCTTGCGTGTTGAAGGAAAGAAAAAGAAGGCTCGTTAGCAGGCGGAAACCTTGCTTGTTTGTGCTCTTTCTTTAGCCTCTGAACTTGCGGTGCCATTTCCGCACATTTGCCTTGAGATGCCTTCTGTGCTTGCGTATATTTCATCAAAGCCTAATGATCTCTCAGTTACGGAAGTAAACTGGCTTCGTCCCGCGGAAACTGACTTTTGAACTGAAATGGCGGGTTGATGTTTGAGGAGGGGAGGTAAGCCTGTTATTTGCCACGACAACTTTCTCTCTGTTTCTTGTATCTATTTCGTTGTTCTGGCGCTATAAATGCGAATTTTATTATCATTATTTATTTATTTATGTGTAAAGATCAGGAGTTATTTAAAAACTGATGCGTAATGTAATATATGACCAACTTACTCTGCAGGTCCCAAATCATTATGTAAGAAAAAGACACACTCATATGGTCTCTGCCTAGTTATCTTTATCTGTTCGGTAAATCTATCAGCTTTTTTCATAGCAACGTAAATGTAATACATTATTGAGTAATGATAATGTTAATTCTGAGGGACAAGCAGGAAACGTCTGCTACGTGACAGACAAGACACACACGAGTATATGACAGGACAGACACGTAGACTTCGTGTCGGCTGTCCGCTGCCCATATAGATGATTGCATACATGTCACCATTTACCCCAAGTCGAGAATAGACCACTTTCAGTTCGATGTCGGGGGTTGATACGCTTAGCGTTCTTCGACAGTGTCGGCTCATACAATAATTATAATATAAAAAGTCATCGTCGACATTGTTGTGTACCTCAGCGCACAGTTCGCCTACAAGTATCCAACATTATCCTTTCATGGATTTCCAAAGGATGAACAAATAAAAAAAAACCTTCGGCTGGTAAAAGCTAGTTTGGGCTTATGAGTTTATTTGTGCATGTGCAAGCATGTCTGTGTACGTGTTTATTAACATGTGTTTAGACAGTTTGTAAATACCATAAATTCTACCATCGGTAGGAGGTATGTGTGTACTCATCCTCTTAATGCACTTTCGCTTTACAACCACAAACAGAAAAGTGTGCACTAGAATAAAAGTTTTTTATATATATAATATTTCTTCTATAGGAACTTTTTAATAATAAATATATTTTACCGACTCCAAACAGTTGTTTTGGTATGCTTTTCGTAGTGGAAGAGTACCTAATTACGAAAAGGCGGACTGTGGTGACTAGAGGACAACAGTGCCAGGCAGTCTGGGATTGTACACATTGCAAAAATGTAAATACACTGTAGTGAAACTATACCATGACCAATAAGAGCAAATTTAAGCAGATAATTTTATACGTCCCGCGACTGATGCTATAAATACCAAAATGGCCTTTTGAGGGAAAAAGTTCCCTACTCCTGATATATACCCATCAATCACTACACTTTTCCTGTGATCTATCTATTTTCTATCACATATATGATTCTATTCAACTATATAAAAAGGAAATATCGGTCGCGCTCACAGACATACTCTACAAACCTCTGTGTTTTAATCAGGGCCGCCGAAAGCCAGCACGGGCCCAGAGGCAGACGATCTTTCCGAGCCCCTTGCATTAATCATTATTGGCAAGACTGATGAGCTTGAGGGATGGTATAACTTTCGACTACACAGGGATACTTTTTTTTTTGTTTACATTTACTGAAACATGGCTCCATGAAAGTCACTCTGATGTAGACATTACCGGCTTTTGTGATGTAAGCGATTAGTATTGTTCCCCGCCCGTTTATCATACGCGCAACGGCTTCCGCAAAACTCACTTGATCAGCCAAAACAAATGAGACAAGCTTGCAGAGAAGAAAGGGAAATGTCTAAACGAGTGTTTTTAGTACCGTCTGACCCCCCCCCCACCTCCTTAAAGGTTTACTCTATTAAGGCACAAATAAAATCTACAATAACCCCCGACTTTTATTACAATTTTTATAAAGTTTGCTGGTCGAACAATAGAGCATCTCAGTTATCTTTTTTCATCAATTTACATAAAAAATAAGGCAACCGCCCACAAAAATCTGAAGTCAGAACTCGATATTCAGTAAATAATAGCAGTTTTTTTTCATATCAACATAAATTCTATTAACTGAATCATACTAATAAGGTAGATTTAAAGTGACAATCAAGGAATGTATATTACGGGATATGTAGTAGTAGGACACAGACTATAGTACACTACATGATAGACACACGTTTTTCGTCGGTTGCCTGTGTCGCGTGCCACGATGTATGTTGGGACGGATTGACCGTCTTGGGAGAAACATAGTTCATTACCGCTCTGTACGTATTCCGCACAATAAAACAAGCTGTTGACGACCGTTTAGATGCGTATGGCGATCAGAATTTGCTGGCAGTGACAAGATTTGACAAGGAATAAATGAGCGTTAACGAGACGAGACGCAAACAGGTTTGAAAAGTATATCGTCTTCACAATAAAACAAGCTGTGGACGACAAGTCACATGCGTTTGGCGGTCAGGTTTTGCTGGCATTGATGAGACTGGACAAGGGCTAAAAAATAATAATAATAATAATAATAATAATAATAATAATAATAATAATAATAATAATAATAATAATAATAATAGCTTTTATAGCGCGGTATTCCAGCCAAAGCCAGGCACTCCGCGCGTTACAAACATGTTAACAAAATTCCTCTGGCTCTCTCTGTGAAGTTAATGTAACTGCCAGCTCGTTCTTCTGCCATTCGAATGACATTCAAAGATCAAGATGAGACAGATCTATAGTCATTGGACTCGGATCGATCAAAATAGAGCAATACTGAAAGACGTCGATCAAATCGTTAGGACAAGATCTAAATGATCTCAAAGCAGAAATTGCAGCACAATGTTGAAACGCAATGTTTGGCACTGATGTAAAGTCTATCCCAGGGACGACTTGTAAGAATGAAGAAACTGTGATGGCGTCAGCCAGAGGATTAACGGCGATGAGAGAGTTGATATAAACAGAGGAATAAATAAAAATCAACAGGCAAGTAAACAGTCAAACACAATGCCGATGACATCAGAAAAAAGTGCAGGTCGGTACAATAGCCACTACAAGCACAACAAATCCAAGAAGAAAACTAAAACGTGGAGATAGAGCTGGTTCCCTCAAGCCTGTTAGGCGAAGGGACACCACTCACTAAATGAGCGTTGTCTCGACCCCAACCCGACCAGTGGAGCGAAGGCATGTGACTGACCACCGGCGAAGTCTCCAAACGTGTCCGGTAGCCCCTTTTGCGTGTTACCCGGTCTGCTTTGTCATGGGTGGTCTATTGTGCAGCAGTGCGGACGGGTGTGCATATCGCCCAGCAGCAGAAGGCCAACACAGGGCATTGGGGATTTTTTTTCCTATCCACCCCCTCCATTTTTCCCCTGACACCACCATTAAAAATGTATGAGCCTCACAGTTTGCGCCACATCAGTTTTAAAATATTCTTGAAATAATTGTTAATGTTTTACCAGTCCATAGTCATCAACGGGAGCTAACCCCTCCGGCATTCTTGTTAGAGCTCTGCGGAAGTTATTTCCCTTGGACGGTTTCGCATTCAGGTACATAATTATATATTATAGCCTGCTCCTCTCACCGTCTTTTTTTCAATCGCGCTCGATCGTGACTTTTCGGTGGATGCTTAAAAATGTCTACCGTGTCATGTAAACAAAACAGTTAAAGAAGCAAGACCGAAAAGTTAAATCGTCCCAGGCCCCATCAGCGATGTCTCTGCACATAATTATAATAATAATAGGGAAAATAGTCAAAATACAAGTCAACAATAAAGTGATGCCAAAATATTTAATTTAAAAGTTTGTTTAAATAGGACAATCATGTTTATTCGTCATTATAAGATGCGATCTCTGCATGCGTAGATTTCCAAGCAGCCATTTTTGTTTAGTAAAACGAAGGCTAAACGAAGTCGCATGGCTCCGTTTGAAATAGGCAGATGAACTTGCGTGTATATATATATATTGTTCGAACAACGTATGACTCTTTTGATAATATTTGACGTTAATAGCTCCTTGTTTCATCGGTGATCGATTCGTCTTTTGGGCTTAGGACGATTTGACTTTTCGGTCTTACCTGGGAAAAAATGGACATAGCTGGGACATAATATTGACTTATGCTCTGGGGCGAGATGACTGGCTTGGGGCGAACTGACCGAGAAAACTTTCGGTATCGTGTTGCAGGCTGGCCGAAACAACCCGGAACTTAGTAACTTGTTGCATGAGGTATTTCAGGAAAAAGCTCTTGTGCACATCTAATTATTTCCTCAATCTTCAATAAATCATACACGAAGCAGGGCAGGATAAGTGTGAGTAGTTTCTGACATTTTATTTTCGTTAACCTGACATGGAAATGACATAAAAGCGTGAATACTAAGTCGTTCAATATCCGCTTACTAGAAATAGAACAAATCTTTCCTACTCAAGGGGAAAGAGGTCCACAATCAATATATGGGTGTGGTGAGTTTTGTTGACAGTGTGGCATGATCGAAGCATCTCATATTCTTACTGAAGAGGAAAGCGATGTGGATGAGAAAGTAAGTATACGGTCTGTAATCATTATCATTCTACTTTCGTTTCTCAAAGAAAAATCAGATTTCTGGGAAACAGCTTGATTCTTTTTCAAGCCCGTTTCTGGGTTAAAATGTAAACGGACACAGTCGATCATACTAGATCACATTGCTAACGAATAATGTTGAAGACGAAGGATTTAATCGCGAACTTGCTATGCCTCTTTGATACACAGGAATGTCCCCAAAGCGTAAGTGGACAACATTTTATGCTTCAGATTCAAAGACAAATATTAGCTGAAGTATATTTTCACTGGGGGGTGGTGTCATTTTTACACAGCGCATAAATAGATGGCAGCCGGAACTTTATTTTCATTTTTAACGTTAACAAAAAAGCTATATGAAAACGGGGTTAAATGTAGCTCATCCTTATCTTCGCCTCGCCCTCCCTCATTTCTGATTAAAAGACTTTTTCTAATTATTATTAATTTGGATTTGGAGACGTTTTAAAAATTGTACATCTTGTACTGCAAGGCACATTTGGAATATGCCAATGTGATCTGTTGTCTGTTCCTAAAAATGAAGTTGGTATTAGTGAAAGTCATGCAAAGACATGCTACTAAATTGTTAGCACCAAACTTGAACTGTCTTGGTAACATTAAAAAATGTATAGATTGCCTTTACAGTTTTGATGGATAATAAAATGTAAAGGTGAAATTCAGGGGCAGAGAGTGGCTTGTAAGAGGGGACATTAAAGAGGCCACACAGTCATGAGAATGATAGCCAGTGCCTACTACTACTACAGGGCATATGCAAGCATTCAAGCACATGTATTCATCAGATCCTCATTATCCTTGATATCTGCATTTCATTTTCAGTTTTAATTCAACATAATGGTGTTATTCTCGTGTGTATTTTTAATCCCTGCTTTTTTCACATATTTGATTACTTATTAACAATGGTACAACCATTCAATGCATGCAAATTCCTAAAGGCAGCATTACTAAAATAGTTGTCTGAAGGAATCTTAACTGGTTGATGATACTGAAGAGGGATTGCCCTGAAAGCAGCTAATACTGTTAGAAGTATGCTGTGATTCATTTTCTGATGAAACTGTGTGCTGATGCATCAGGAAGGCCCTGTTAACAATGATGCCTTGTGAAATATGCACACTTACAGAAACTGATTACTGTGAAACTTAACAGTTAGTCTTTGTTGGTAGAGCTTGTTAAAAAGTTGGATAGCACAGCGTATGAAAATGCTAGTGCACATTGAAACTTTATGTACCAACATCCCACAAAGTTTGACTGATTACATTTATAGCATTGTGAACAACAGTTGGTATTTTTTATGTAATAAAAAAGTGAGAATAGTATGAGGAAGGAAGTGAACATAATATTAATTTTCTCTGCAGAACAGCCTCACTGAGTGTCTTCTTCTGCTGCTGAGAGAGCATAGTGTCTATGACCTCATTCATCAGAAAAAGTTTTTATATTTCCTGGCAGTTCAACAGCTCCATTTCAAAGGGATTGCCAGTTTAGATGTACAGATCTGCTCAGTTACTTTCAGAGAGGAAGCCCACACTTGTTCAAAGTTCTGTTATACGTAAAATCCTAAAAATATAATAAAATCTTTGTAATGGGGCCTAGCAAAGAAAGCTTCCTTTGTTAGCTCACCCTAATGCTATGATAGCATAGTAAGAAATCCAGATGTCACACCACTGTCATTTCACTGTCATAAGCTTTCATCTACAGCTGATAAAGCCTGACCAAAGTTTATATGAGAAACAGAACATTTAAAGCTATATCATCATTTATACTGTTAACTGTTTATCAAGAGAGTAAGAGAGATAGCTTTTTATTTATTTTGCAATGCAGGGTACTGTAAAAACACAGATCCCTGCATAAAGCACAGAATGTATCCTTGAGCTGCATTTGTTTACAGCTGCCATTCTGTTGCAGCATCAACCAAAAACCGAGAAAGAAAAACAAATTTGCAGGAAACAGTTATTACATGGTCACTAGGGGGAAAAGGGAGACAAGCCTTGCAGAGATGATTTCATTGTCTGGTTTTTGTTTATCACTTTTCATTAAGCTGTAGATTAAGTATTAAACATGTTAAGCATAATTTATTTCCTGATTTTGGTATATAAAATATATAAATTTATGTTTAAAAAAATTAAAGGGGAAATTTTACAAAATAAATGAGGAAAATTAAAATCATTTTACACTTTGTAAGTCCTACAGTTCTTATTCTCAATGACTTTGCTATAGAGGGGTTTCACCATGAGCTAAATTGAAAGGATTGTAAGATCGTTTTGGTACTCCTGCGGTACAAAATACGTGATTAATATACCAATAAAATTCTTCTGTGCAGAACCTTCCGCCAGAGTTAGCAATGCATAAAGCGCCAGATCAAACCATATCTGGATTACCTCTAGATTTGTAAATATTATATTGGTGAATTTGCACTGGCATGTTCGCTCATTGAATATTACAGTTTTCTGAGAAGCATTTTGCAAGCTACTCAATGAGCAGGAAAAACCAAAACTGGGGTGTGGTGTGGATAGGAGGATTTGCAGCCTTGCTTACAGTTACTGGATTGAGCAAGCTGTGACCGACTATACTTGCTTCATATTTTTCACCGTCTTTCTATGGACGTTACGTTTGCATGTTATGTTGCGTGCGTCTGTGTACATGTTCTTATTATTCTGGTGTTGTTGTTTTTTTGGGGGGAAGGGTTATGAATTCTGTTGATATAACACTGTACCATTGTTTGTGGACATGATTTAGTCTGTCTCAGTTTGTCTCTTGTGTGAATTTTTGTTTTTGCATTTCATTGTAAAGCACATTGAGCCTTCTGTAAAGCAGGGAAATGCCATATATAAATTTCCGTTATTATTATTATTATAAAATGTATTTATGCTTAGTCTCTTAAGTATGCCAAATCCCTACAGCCTAAAGACATTAGAAAATAAAGAGGGCCATTTCTTTTTTAGTGGTTAGTTGCTGAAGGTGGCATCAGCTGCCGAGATGACATTGTGGTACTCCTTACCTTGGTAAACTCACTATATAAACTGAAACCCATCTATATACATCTCAACAATATATAAAATAAAAAAAGAATGAAAAGGCCTGCCTATTCTGAGTGTGCCTGCCACTTAAAGAGTCTTCTTTCTCACACATCTTTACAGGTGTACAGCTGTTTCATCATCATAGCTTAGTTTCAGTAGCGGTACATCCTTCATATTTTTGTTCAGGATATGTTTTTAATAAAATGCAGTCAGTGGCCTTTGCCAATGATATAATGTAACATGCTGAAACCAAGAAAATGTTTCTATTCCTTTAATGTTTTTGTTGACAGATTAAACTCAGAGATAGTAGCATCTCTTGTGATTATATCATCTATCGGTTGTTTTTATGAGGGGGACAATGGTAGTAATGGTAACAAACCTGGTGCTTTGGATGGTGAGATTAGGAGTAGTGGTTGCAGTAGTTCGTTGGCATTGAGGATTTTGACAATGCTTGTGATCTCAGGAGATGCTGGGAGCTACTGCTGGAGTGCCTGTAGGGCCTGGCCTTGTCATCCACTTTTATGGCAAGAACAGATTCGAAACAAAGCCCCTCTTCATCACAGCAGATAGCTTCCCAATCTGTGCTGAAGACGTATGCAAGCGCTGTGCAGTGCACCTGAGTGAGAGTCTTGGCCGCTTCTATCCACAAAACAAGAATGTCGTCGGGCCAGCATGGCTGCCAATCTTCGGACTTTATGGGACCAACCACCAGCAGAAGCTTTGGGTGCCAGAGTACCATGTCTTTGAACCATCAACCAGCCCAGGTCAAGAGTCATTCTTTTTTCGCATCAAAGTACGCTTTTCCAAGGACAAGCTGAAGTATTACTTTGGAATCATCAGTGATTATCTTTATCTGCAGGTATGCTGGGAAATTTCAGAAAAAAATGTTTTGTATAAGACAGGCGTTGTGAGATAGCCATTCAAGATTGTTAAAAGGAGAATCTCTTTTTTTTTCAGTGATGTGAATTTTTGTTTTTTGAAAAAAGGTAGTATACTAAATTTTTGTATTTAAGAAGGTCCTATCTATAGTTTGATGAGTTGATGTCAGTGAAGTACAATGATTTACATAGGTAATTGTATAATAAGAATTGATTATACTGTCACCGTTCTAACATCTTCATAACATTGACAACATGAAAATAAAGAATAGAGGGTTATTATTGTTTGCATTTGTTGAATATTGGCAAAGGGAAGATAACAGAAGAATTTTGGTTGTTCACGAGACTAAAGGAATCAACTATGTAAAATTTATATGGCTATATCAACACTTGAACTCCTTCGATTTGGATGTATCGACGCAATTGAGCTGTAGTTATGAAGATGTTGGAATTTGCAGGTGCGAACTGTATAGGAAGATAAGGATAGGAGGAAATATTTTTGCTTCATCTTTTATTACAGATCTTATGTTACATGGTTTGGAATCTTTCCATTCATAAGACAACTTGCTTTGTAAAGGATCTGTCATGGTGATTAGATGGATTTGTATAGAAATGATACACAGTACTGTACTATAAAGAATACACCATTCCTCTGGTGGGCTAGGAGGCATTTTCACTGTCATAGTAGTTGTTGTGTTGCAAAATACTGTTTATCCTCTTTTCATGTTTTTGTCAAAACCACATATATTCATTCTGTTCCCTGGATATCTTTTAAGGTTGCAGATGACTTTAGAAATGGAAGGCTGTGGTCACATTTCGATGCTGAGATACATGATGTGAGCAGCCTAAGCAGAAATATTGTCCTTGAACTGATTTCAACTGCAGGATATAGCATAATGGTAAGGTTTTGTAATTTTTAAGGAAAATATTTGTAGTTAAGTGAGTTTTAAGGTCATTTCTTTAAATAACAAACTTGTATTTAAAGTGTAGACTGGGCTTAATCAGTGGGTGAGACACTTGCAGACGCCATGCCAGCACAGGAAAACAACAAAATTCTTTTTGCTTTTCTTCTTTATTTACAGTTGACGAAAAAAGGGGACAAATAGAGAAAGGGCATAGAACTCGTTCCAGAAAATCTGTGTAGATTGCCCCCTCAGCTTGCACACTATGTTACCGTATCCCAGATTAGCGTACGAGTGATGCCTGAGTACCAGGGTTTTCCTCACAGACTCCTAAACTAACCCCCCACCCACTTCATCCAAAATGTTCCCCTTGCATCTTTGCACAAAAAAAGAGGAGAAAAGAGAAAAAGAACAAAACGGGAAACCAACATTAGAACCAAAATAAGAAGAAGACAAGGAGAAAGAAAATACGGAGAGAAATGTTTGCCCTGAAAGCAAAACAAAAAGGAAAACTTAAACTACATGTAACCCGTAATACTCAATTCATATCAAACTGCTTCTCACATAACATGGTTATAAAGTGTAACAAAATGAACTGCGGTACTGTGTGTTGCAGTAACATTCTGCACAATGCCTCCTATAATACATATACCTCAAATTTATGTATTAAACAGCTTCAACCCCTCCGAAACCTGTAGCAACACGTGCAGTCACATATCCCCGTTAGAGCATCTTACAAAATACATCATATATTTTAACATCGACGTTTTTCCTCAAATATGTTATGTCGCAAATAAAAGATTATACAAAAAGAACACATTAAAACAAAGGCATTGTTCATAATTTCTACTTCTGTCTCCTCGCATCATCTTTTCCCTACGAAGGTGCTACACGAGGGAAAATGTCCCATTCCCTCTTACAAAATCCACAATTATCTTGCACACACAAAATGTAAAACATACAAAAATACAATACCCTCTTAGAGCAGGGTCTTAAGTATTAGAAGGTAGGAATATTTCCCACTAACCTGAGTTAGGACAAACTTTCTGGGGGGTAGGCCATTGACCTACCTACCCCGGCCCGTCTCTCATAAAAAAAGATACACATGGTGCCTCGAGAGAGTTACTTCCTCTCTCTAGTCTCGAGTTAGTCGCGCGGGTGCAAGACTACATCCAAATCAATACAAGGTAAAATTACATAAAGTAATAAAGCAAAATTACTAAGGAAGAAAAAAATATGTAAATACTCATAAACATTTTGTTAATTTGTCATGGGTGTTACAAAAGTAATTAATAATCAGAATTATGCAAAGGTCTGATGTTGCTATTACAGAGAAGTTGATGAACAATAATGGAAAAATGAAAAGAATGGAAACCTGTAGTATGTGTGGGCAAAGATATCTGCATCTGCAAACCCATGCACAAATGATTGCCTGACTGTGCAGGCTTAACAATGGGCTTTCACCTAGGCAGTTCAGTAGGAATCAATCCATTAGCCTTCAAGCCTCAAGAGCCATTGATACATTCGTGGCATCAGCCACTCCCATAATCCAAATCATAATGATGGCATTAGCTTGCATGCAAGTTTTGATGGAGTTGTGTTTCCTTTAAAAGTTGTTTTTAATATGCAGACCACTTCACATTTCAGAGCCATTCTTTCTTGTGTATGCATCATATTTTTATTGTAAATATTTTTTTTTCATTTATATTTTTGGATACAACCTGATCTTCATTCAGACAACTTGGTCACACTTATCGAGTTGTGAGTGTTTAACTAATGATGAAGCATAAGATTGCTAAGCATGTGGGTAGGGCAGTGAGGAGTAAAGCACATCTGTGGTGCTGAGAGCTGACCTTTTGAAGATGAACTATTTGCTTTTTGGTATCATCTTTAAGTACCCACAAATGTGGACCATATGAGGTGATCTGCTTTGAATGTCCACACCCATGTAAATCTATGCACTTTACAAATGCATTTAAGTATCAGTTCATGTGTTGGGTTTGTCTTTTAAGACTTTATGACGATTAACATTTTTAATGTAATAAGAGTGCAGTTTAATTAATAAACACTTGCATGATGTGTGTGCATGTGTATGCATGGATGCATGAATAGACTGAATATTTGTCTGTGCAAACAGATCTGGAAGACAAAGTTTTCAAAATAGTCTTAATTCCATTTCATTTGTTATGCTTTTATTTTAGATTCCAGATGAGACAAAGATCTTAACAGCAGAGCTAAAGCAAATAGTCAAACTACAGAACATCAAGTCAAAGATTAAACTGGTGTGCTTCTGGAAAAATGTTCCTAAAAACATGCCACCGAAATTGCAAGAAGAGTTTCGTCTTGACCCTTTGATGAGATACTTGATGTTCAAACACCTTAAAAGTGGTCTCAGTGAACTTTTTGACCTCTGGAAAACTTCAAACCTGGCTGCCATGAGACAGCAGTTTTTGGAAGACATTTTCACTACCTATGCCAAAAACTATGGCCTAGAGCACTATTCAGCCAAGAAAGTTTTAGGGGGTAAGCCACTTACTAAAATGAAGGGTATTAATTATTAATTTTTAAATGTAACTGGTCATACAGTCCTTACAGCTCATTCAAAGGCTTTTTTTCAACTTATAGGAAATATATTGTCAGCTATTATTACATAGATGGAAATTAGTGCCTAAGGAATTTGTTATACTTATTTTGAGGGTTTTCCATCAAGTATGATTAGGATTTATAGACGCTAAGGTTTGGACTATGTGACCTTGCAGAACGAGTACAGGAAGTGGATGTCATTATTCGACCATATGCAGTAGGTTGTCGTCCTGGACTTCATTTTGCAGAGGTAGGTCACCTTTCTTTTATCATTATATTGTCTCACGAAGTATCCATGATACTTTAGAACAGTTGTGCAGATTTCAGATTCAGTGTGCATGCATGTCTTCATCCATAAACTATTTCTAGAAGATGACTTTTAATTTGAAGCTCCATTTTATTGACATGTCCAGTGTGTGCATGCATGTCTTCATCCATAAACTATTTCTAGAAGATGACTTTTAATTTGAAGCTCCATTTTATTGACATGTCCAGATGTTTTTTTTTTTTTTTTTTTTTTTTTTTTTTTTTTTTTTTTTTCATAAGTTTTATTTCATGTCACAGTGTATTACAGCAGTGCCATAGCACATAGAAAATAAACAGAAAAAGCACATAGACAACCAGAAGAGACAAAGCACACACACACATACACACGCAAATTGATGTAACATCTTTTTGCATCATCTTCCCTCATTCCTCATTTTTTCTACCTTTGCTTGCATATAATGTACAAATAAAATTACATTACATGAAGTAACCTGTCATCATCACTCTTCTATAAACAGGTTCTTATACAAATTCACATTAAGTCTAAAGCAGTAAGGTCCATATCTTTAAAGCTACCCCATTCTATTTAATCTTTTGGATTAATCTTTAGCATTATACACTTTATAAGTTAATGTTCTAAATACTTCATAATAAATCTGACAGATTCATCAATAATAGTACAAACAAGCTGCCATGATCCTTTTCAAAGGGAAAAAGCATTTACATAGAACTTATTAATCAAATGAGAGCAGCAACATTTTTGTAGAGATTAACACCAACTGAAATCTACTTTGTTGCACAATTGACCCTTGGATTGCTCAGAAAAATGATTGCCATACTGTACACTGTGATCAACCCCATGCAGTACTGCAGGAGGAAGTATGAAGCCAGCAAATTTGGTAAAAATGTAACATGCCTGCAACCGGCAACAAGAAACATTAGATGGTGGAAAATATTTATATCCATATGTGCACTTTGTCATTTAAGTGTATGGCAACCCCACATGGAAAGATCAGCACCTTGTAATCAACATGCTGTCATTAACAAACAAAAACATACAGGTAGAAGTACACATTAAGCAATCATAAGAATTTTTTTTTTTCATGGTGTGCATTTACCAAGGTGTGAAGAGATTTCTATATGGTTCCCATTGCTGATCAAAGGTTGCTAATTCCATGTTGCTAAGAGCTATATGTCTTTCCACTTTCATTTGTCTGTGTAATTCTTGTAAGAAGTTATATATATTTAGAATTCTTGTGCTAAATCTTGATTTATATATGTAGAACTTTGCCAGTATTATTATGCTGTCCATTATTTTATCAGTCTGGGTATTTTCACTATAGCCAAATAAGATAAGTGTAGTAGTGAATTTGAAATCATTAACATGTTTACAGTTATTATTGATTCTCTTTTCTAGCGCTTCCCAAAATTCTTGGACTAAGTTACATTTCAAAAATAAATGTTCGATCGTCTCTTTTTCTTGGTTACAAAAGGTGCATAGGTTGTCGTTTAAAACTTTCATCTCTTTTAAGATAATATTTGTAGCCAGTACCCTATGAACCAATCTAACCTGGAACCATTTATATTTAATTTCTTGAATTTTACTTATTTTCAAAAATATCCTTTTAAAGTCCAATTTGCTCTGCAGCTTTTTAGTCCATTTTTGGCAACAGTTTGGTACATACTCATTATCATTTAATATATTATAGTAGGGTTTTGAACCTTTCCTTTGGGAAAGAATTAGTTTTACAGAGAATTGTAATTCGGTTTTTATGTTTTCTTCTATGGGTACATTTTTATGCTTTAAATACTTTTTCACTGCTTCTACACAACTCAGAAATTCCAGAAAATTTGTGTTTAGCTGGTGGAGTTGTTTAAAGTATTCGTATGTAAGAAATCTGCCCTTTTCATCCAGTAAATCTCTTATGCTAAATATATTTTTTGCCAGCCAATCTTTATAAATAAAGGGCTTACCATCAATCTTGATGTCTGCATTATAAAAAAGGGGTTCTGCTAGGAGCTTGTCAGCCGTCTCTATTTTAACTTTATTTTTGAAAGATCTATATGAAAGTAGAACTTCCTTCCAAAATAAGTTGACTCTTTTGTAAGGTAGCTCACTGCCCAGCTGCTCTAAGTAATTAATTTCTGGTAGTACAGTTTGGATTATATTTGTCCATCTATGTTCACTAAATTTCAGTTTTCTAATCCATGATAATTTTAAAGCCAAAATAGAGGATGACATGTCAGGAATACCCAGACCTCCATTAGCAATGCATTTGGTACTAGTTTTTCTACTTATTTTATCTGGTTTTTTATTCCATACAAAAACATAAATTAGAGATTGTAGTTTATTAATAAGATAGTCTGGTGGGTTTGGCAATAGTAACCAGAGGTATGTTAATTTTGAAAGTATGACAGATTTTAGTATAGCAATTCTACCTATAGGTGTTAAAATTCTTTTCATCCATGTTTTCATAAGGTATAAGATTTCTTCAAATTTATTTTCATAATTTATTTTTTGCAAGTTTTTTAAGTTGTTAGTTAGCCATATGCCTAATATTTTAAATGAGGGGGGGTTCCATTTAATGTTGAGTTCAGGCATAAATTTTATTGAGCTATTTTTGAGGCTTCCTAGCCAAATTGCTTCTGTTTTATCGTAGTTAATTTTTAGTCCTGATGCTTTGCCAAATGTATCTACTACTCCTAAAATTTTTTCGAATGAAGTTTGGTCCCCCTTTAAAAAAATTTGAGTGTCGTCCGCAAACTGCGATATTTTGTGTTCCACGTGATTAATTTCAATTCCAGATATATGTGTATCTGTTCTTGTCATTATACCTAGAATTTCTGCACAGAGTATGAACAAGTAAGGTGAAATTGGGTCTCCCTGTCTACATCCTCTTTGAATTGTGAACCATGAACTGACTTTTCCATTTATTAAAACAGCTGACTTAATGTTGGAATAAAATGCCTGAATCCACTTAAGTATGTCAGGTCCAAAACCAAACAAGTGCATCACTTTATGCATGAATTTCCAATCAACCGAGTCGAATGCTTTTTCAAAATCCAGAGATAATAATAAACCCGGTTGTTTATTGGTATTAAGGTAATCAATTATATCATAAGTGAGTCTAATATTGTCACCTATGTATCTATTTGGTATGAAGCCTGTCTGGTCTGGATGTATTATATTTGGTAATACTGATTTTATTCGTTTAGCAATACAGCAAGATCCAATTTTATATACAACATTTAGAAGCGTTATTGGTCGCCAATTTTTTAAGTATTCTCTTGGTTTATCTCCTTTCGGTATGCAGGTAATGATACCTTCTTTGTGGGAAGGGGACATCTCTCCTTTGTGAAACCCTTCGTTTATGGCTTTTACTATAAAGTTTCCTATTTTTTTCCAAAAGAATTTAAAAAATTCAGCCGGAAAGCCGTCCGTCCCTGGACTTTTTCCATTTTTCATATTTTTAAGGGCATTTGTTGCCTCTACTAGATTAATGTCCAGATGTCTTAAGACCAAAGTCAAAAGGGACCATATATTTCAAAATAAATAATTTTTCTTCTGGCTTGCATTACTTTATATGTATCTTTTAGTTTCATTATAATTTACTATTGTGAAATCTTTTGCAGCTGCAAAAAGCCTTGCATTTAGTTATTTAATTGCATAAATTGTTTTTATTGATAAATTGCATATAAATTGCCTTCTTTTATAAAACACTTGATTTGATGGTTAAAATTTCTCACCTTTTTTTTGTACAGACTCATGTATGCTCCCTTCAAGATATCAACGACATCAGAATCTTGGAGAATGAAGGTGGTGCAAGGACACAAAGTCGACAAGTTTTAATCTATCGTTCAAACATGTTACCTTTGGTATGAAACCTTTGTTAATCTAGAAGTATATTTGGAAGATAAAGTTACTTCTGTTTAGAAGTGATTTAATGAAATGTAATTTAACCTGTTTTTAATTGAAGAAATCAAAATATAGGGCATAAATGTATAGTGTGGATGCATTCATTCACACACTGACTCTAGCTCTGGCATGATCTGTACAAGAAATTAACAGGATACGACAAGTGTCTTAGACTGAAGACAGTATTTCTCTTAAAATCCAGATGATGTGATGAGTTTGAAGGGTTTAAAATCATTGATTAAAGCTTGCAATAAATTGTTTTATTGATGGTTGGAGGCTTTTTTTTCAACATCAGCAACTCTTTACAGCATGTTGAATAAATTTTGAGAGGCAGAGAGTATTGGTATTGGGAAACCATTTTTTGTTTAGTGTTTGACATGTTCAATGGTTTTCTCTTATATCTAAAAACAAAAACAGTGCCAGGAAAATAAATGTGACGAAAAAAGTACATTTAGCTGGCTTAATGATAATCTTCTTTTTATCCTAGCTTCTGGAGTTTGACACTCGACAAGCTACAGAGTCTTTTGTGTCTGTTCTTGAGACCTACTGTCGGCTGCTGGTGAATTATTATGACTTCCTTAGCGCTCAGCAAGCCACTGTTCCCAGCATGGAGGTCATCAAAGTGCTACGCAGCTTTGGGCCACTCAGGTAGTTTCTGTAAAGATCTTTCAGAGTGCTTTTTTTTTCAAACAACTTGTCTGAGTGTGATATAAAATTCTATTTCCCAAACAATAGAATAAGGGAAGAACTTTTCATTTTCAGTAGATCAAAGCTTGCAAACCACATGTACAAAAAGAGGTAGAGAAAAGCTAAGACCTCATTGATGTATGTGGATACCCCTGTGTTATCAGGACCACACCCTGTTGGAGATCTTGTGAATAAAGGGGGGTTATTAAGTTGGGTATTTGGAAATATCTTTTACTCAACCATGTGATTTTAAAAAATGCACTTGAGCAGATCTTGTAGAGAAACTGCAATGCACACAGACATTTATTCACATGGATTACATACTCTGATAGTATATAACAAATGAACAAAGATACATCAATATTGCAATGTAAGCAGAAACATTGATTCCAGTTTAAAAATGTGAAAGCTTTAGTGGAAAGTTAAATACATTATACTTATACCTTCACATGAGACAACTGTGTTACTCCTTTGAAAAGTCAATATTCTTTATAAGATGATTTTTGTTTTTGTATGTTTGCATGATGCAAGCACATGATTAAAGGAGAAAAATCAGATGAATTATTCTTTTAATGTTTGGTTTCAGAAAAGAAGAAGCCAGTGTAAAGGTTGACCAAGGGGGAGCTGACGTCAGTCATTCAAGTGCTGGCAACTACCTTATCTATCAAGACCAAGAGAAATTTGACCTCTTTCATGTGCTGGGGTCTACTAGCACTAGCAGCTATGGAGATCACACAGAATATGATCTTAGCATAGCTAAGGAAGACGGCAAAACTGTATTCAAACTAACTCAGGACAACGGTTTTTGTGCAGAATATAGCCAAGCAAGTGAATTGCGCATTTATTTGAGCAGAACCCTGGGGAAACAGATTCATCCATCTGGTTTGTTGTCTGTTTTCATTCTCTTCAACATATTTTTCACTACTTTATGTCAATAAAGACTG
Source organism: Marisa cornuarietis (assembly GCA_004794655.1). Classification (NCBI taxonomy): domain Eukaryota; kingdom Metazoa; phylum Mollusca; class Gastropoda; order Architaenioglossa; family Ampullariidae; genus Marisa; species Marisa cornuarietis. Next base: position 7,790,470 of record SMMW01000010.1, on the reverse strand, counting down.
TGTCTTTAGGTCAAGAAGTTAAAATGTGACAGACAATTTACATAATAGAGCTTGAAAGAAAATGGGAGGTTTTTTCCAGAAAATAAGTAATTTCTTTTTAACAAATTAAAAGCAACCATTCTGAGCAGGAATATTTTTCATTAAATTTGTGAGAGATTGATAACACCTAATGTTGTCACTGTTAAAACATCTGACTTGATAGTACATATGGGTTTCTGATTTATTATGAAAGATTTTTTAGTTTATTTAGACAAAAGACAAAACTCATACATAAATTTTCTCTCTCAGTCTTTTTTTTTAATAAAGTACAGGTGCAGTATGCTTATTGTAGAATCATTTGTTTGTAGATGAGCCTTGTGGTGCAATGACCTTCCTGAAAGACGAGGGAGAAATCGACCCTTACGATTATTCAGATTCACCTCAGCTCAAAAAGAATCCTGATCAGCCAATGCTTTTTGAGGACAGCATGATTCCAGTTCAGGAACGTCTAGGTAAAGCATTGTTTAAAAAAGAACTTGTTTTGCAGTAGCATGCATCTTGAAGCAAGCAATTGGTATTGGATAGAATGATAACAAAAAATAAATAATACACAGTGCTGTTGTAAAGCTGGTGATATATCTTTCCGATTCAGTTTTCATTCTAGTGTAGTTTGTTCTTGTTTGATCATAAGCTTGCATGCATTTATTTCAGTTTTCACATTGTATGCTTGTTGTAAGCATAGTTATTAGAACTGAAGCAGAATGGCATCACAGATGTATATCTTTTGGTGATGGGCACACATACACATATTCATATACATGAAACCCTTGTATCAAATGTAAATGTTTGATGGATTTGGCATTCAGTTAAATGTGATTGTAAGGCTTAGTAAAAGATGCATTTTGTAAATTCCTCTGCAGGTGGAAATGGAAGATGCATCTAATTGTGATCATATATTCCTCTCTTTATTATGGAAATGGTGTATCATACTACTGTGTTTCGTACTATTTGTTACTTGCAGCAATTGGCCATTTCAGTGAGGTGTACCGCTCAAAGGCAAGTTGTTTAGGTGAAGAGGTTATCATCAAGCAGATCAAGGAGGACTTGAAGTTTCAGGAAGTACGTCTGCTGTCTGCCATACACACAAGCAAAATGAAATGGAAAGAAAGAAGAAAGGATTATAACACTGAGTGCAAAAAAAATGAATGAGTGAAAGGATGATTGTAAATCTTAATTGCCTGCCGCATTGCAAAGTTCACTTTAAAAGAAAATTGTTGTTTATTATAACTCAAGGAAGCATTCATTCCTCATTTGATTTAGTATGGAGAGGTCTCATTTGGAGTTTTTTTTAAAACGAGCTGAAAGGGATGTACTCATGTATGGACGAATATATGTACTGATTTTATTTTTTAATGGAGAATGACATTTAACTCCATTCATATCACTTGTCTCCCTGAAAAGTTCTATCTTTGTTGACGATTTTCCTCACATACCAAGTAGAATTTGTTACCAGCACATGTGAATTTCAGTTCTAATTCTGGACTCTGTTTTCTGTCCTTTCCACAGAAGTTCTGTTGTGGGGTGGCGCATCTGCATGACTTACGAAAGGTAGCCCCCTGTTTTGTACGATTCTATGGCCAGATGTTACGCCCACCACTGCGTGTGGTTTTTGAGAGTGTCCCATATGGAAATTTACAAGACTACATGCAGAAAGGTTTTTCACTGAACTGGCTGCAAATTGCTTCCATCCTTCATCAGCTAGCTAGCTGCCTGTATGATTTAGTAAGTGCAAGACCCCTTCTATATTCCTTCTGGGTTCTTTATTTCCTTATTCCTCTATCATCTAATTCTCAAATGTTTTTAATGTAAAATCAAAGCATGCACCACAACAAGTGATCTCAATCCCTGCGGTTGTTTATCCACTCCTGATCAACAAATTGTTCATGTGCATTCTATATAGCTGCTGCAGTTGTATATGCTAAAGTCTGTATTGACATAATTTCAAAACTAACGTGATTTATCCTAGTAAGGAACTGCACAGATTTAAGGCAAACACAGAAAGACATAAATATTTCAGAAGAAAGAATAAAATTGAAAAGCAGATGAAATGATTTCATTTCTAAAGAGCTAATAAAATAACATAAATATTAGAAAAGCTGACCATAAACATTAGCTGTGTTTTTATGGACACAAAAGTAATAATGAAATACAAACAATATAAGAATCAAAGTTTGCTTTTCTCTTCAGAAAAGATGCAAGCAGACCTACCGAAATTTTTGCAGCCAGAAGATCCTTATTTTCAAAGAGAGCCCTGAAAAACTGCATATCAAACTTGGGGACCCTGGAGCAGCATTCTACAGAGACTCACTGGAAATTACTGACCAGCTAAACATACAGAGGTTAATAAAGATGCATCCACACTCATACACTTGCAGTCATACAACTGCCATCACTAATGCCTGTTAGCATCACCACGCTGGCTCAACGAAGGCGTTGGCGATGGATTGGACATGTGCTTCGCCAGCAGACCTCTCCAGAATCGCCCTGCGATGGACTCCAGACGGCGAAGAAAGCGAGGCCGCCCAAAGGAAACCTGGAGAAGAACAGTGGAAAGGGAGATGAAAGGAAAGGGCTGGACACGGGGTCGCCTGGAGCGAGTTTCAGCCGATCGACATCAGTGGCGGGCTCTGGTTGAGGCCTTATGTGCAACTAGCATGAAGAGGATTGATTGATTGATAATCAGTTTTGTTTTTATATATAATTCATGTAAGACTGTTATTTAATGCATAGTTGCGTTTATTGGAAAATGGGTTGCTGTTTTCATTGCCTTTGTGCAACATTTTGCATAGTCTTCAAGTATATTGCATATATCACAACTTTTACAGTTGTAAAACTTCTGCTACATTTTAAAAAAATTTATAAAATGTAGTTACTTAAATTTTGTTCTCAGTTGCAAATACTTGATTTTGAAATTCTTTGTGTTATCTTAATATGTCAAATAGGTCTTCATCCGCGATGAAATCTTTTTCAGATTGCCTTGGATTGCAGTGGAGAGATTCTCAAATCTGCATGCTCACACAATCGAGACAGAGATGTACTCAATTGGAACCACCATTTGGGAAATTTTGTGGAATGGTGCTGACCCTAATGCAAAAATTCCTCTAAAGGTAACTGAGTGACTCATGTTCATTCATTTTGTTAAATCTAACAATGATCATAATACTGAACATTTTTGGCATACAAACACCTAAACTACATCTTCGAAAGTCTTGGTAAATCAGGGCATTTCTTGGCTTATCCGGTTCCTGTAGCTTAGTGATAGTAATGTTTAGATGTCTATGCTGACAGGCTATACTGTCTAAGCTATGAATGTCGACATGGAGGAATTTTTGACATAATTTTGACTTTAGCCCTTACAAGGACATTTAAAATATTTCAGTCACAGAATGTTTCAATTATCTGGTCTAACTTTGTCTTTGTCAAGTCCTCTTTAAAAAAACAGCATGAACACTTCCTCTGATATTTCATGATACGGCTGATATGACCTGTCAGTCTGCCTATTATGATCTACGAAAGATCAGCATCAACTGCCATGTTAGGAAACAGGATCATGTCACTCTTCTTAATTTTCTGGCTACCCTTCTGTTCTTGCCTTCAGTACAACCTGTCTGTTGTGTGCCTCAGTTTCTTTGCAGGCTCCTGCATTCTAACCAGACAGCTCTGCTCTTCTGCTGATGACCATATGTTATCCCTATCACCAAAACAGCATATGGTCACTTGTTTTTATCTTTTCTGCACCAGTGAAATTCTCTCCCCTTCCATATCCACTACTTGTCCATGATTGCAATTTTTAAATGTGCATTAAAAACATATCTCTTTCATAAGCAATACTTCTAACAACAATTAATACATGTAATGCTACTCGATCTACTTACCTTTCTCTCACTTCTCTGAAGTCTGGTGACTAGTCCTCCTGCTCATCTCCCTCAGCACATTAATGTAACTCGCTCACAGTGGTCACTGATTTTATTACTATTCCTTTTTGTCTTCTATGTTTGTCTTTTATATCTTCATGAGTAGTGTTGTCCTCTTGTTCCTTCATATGCTTTCCACGTATTGTTTTTGTTGCAAGCACTGAGAGCATGTTCCTTCATGAGTGTAATCACTCACTATATAAATTGTGCATTTATTTTTATGACCACCATATATAATTTGAACTAAATTACAAATCACACATACCATCGCATCAAGGATACTAAATACTACAAGATGGGTCATAACGTAACATCTCCTATGTAAACAGTGATGACCACGTTGAGCAGAACAACCCTAGTGGCCTAGTTGATACCTTGATTCAGGAGAGATAATTACAGACATGCAAAGACAAAATTGTGTTTGTATCGTTGTCTATTAAATAGCAGTCCAATAATGTGTGCACCATCGTTATGATATTTTGCAGTTTTTAGATATTATCTTTGAAGTATTTCTTGTGTATGCTAATTTTTTGTTTCTTCATAAACACTACCAAACAACAGGCAATAGGCCTACATCATGGGGTGTTCGGAGAATGTTTACACTGATTTGTTTTATAATCTGTATTTGTTTAAATATTTATTTTTATTACTATTTGTAAACATGGTAGACCCAGTGTATCATTAGAAACTCAAAAGTCAACATAGTCAGCTGAACATTCAAGTAAAAATAAGTTGCAAATGCACAACCCCAAACAAAATTGTGTATCAGAAAAAAAAAGGTTTTGTTACAATATACTCTGATTTTACTGGGAACTTTACAATCATTAACATACATTTTACAGACTCCAAACAATTGTTTTGCTGTGCTTTTCATAGAAATAGAAGCAGAGTATATTTTTCGCATACCTCATTAGGAAAAGACAGGTTGTGGTGACTCAGAGAAAAGAAGTGTCAGGTAGTCTTGGATTGTATGCATTGCAAAAGTGTTAACACACTGTGGAAAAACTACAGCTTAACAAAATGGAGCAGGGTAATTTTTAAGTAGATAATTTTGTATGGCCCTTGAAGGCAGGGAAAAAGGCTCCCGACCCCTGATCTAGGGGATGTATTCTTGATGCGACAGCTAGTGGTGGGTTGGGAACATCAAAAATTGATGGCACAGCACGCCAGATCAGCTTATTATTTTATTATTTTTAGCCACATTCATGAATAAGTCCTCAAAGTGGTCACAGCACAGGTAGTAGCCAGACTTAAACAGCAGTCCTACATTTTTGGTGCTACATGAGGCTCCACCATTTTCACACCGCTTTAGCAGAGCCGACACTAGGGAGGCGGGAGGGGTGGGGGGCGAACAGGGCCGACCGCCCAAGGCCCGTGTACTGATGAGGCCCCGGCGTTAAAAAGTGCACCATCGGGATGAGACTGTAAATTGCTTGAAATTCTAAAAATCCATGTCCTTTTCAGCGAAGTTAATTCATTTGCGCGTTACTGTGCGAGCCAGTTTTGCTACCCTTTTGCCCTCTTCTCAGAAAACTGTCAAACCTGGCATCCTAATCTTCTGTATTGAAGACATGCGGTGGCAAAATGGCTTTCAAGGGCAGGGTCATGTCTCCTTGAAACCAATATTCATTATTCATTATTCGGAAGACATCTAGCACTTTTTATTGCCCTGCTAGGTATGTTGTGCCAGCTTCCAAGGCCCCGCAATTCTATTTGCCCAAGGCCCCAAACCCCCCTAGTGCTGGCTCTGGGTTTAGCCACCATCACTCAATCGATTTCCTGGTGCTTGGTTCACTTTCACCACAGAAATTTCTGAATGACCCATCTTGTAGTATTTAGTAACTGCATTATCCAAAGCAGTTATCAGAGCATTCTTTGCAATGCCTTTATGTTTTTTTCTACTTTGAAACATTTTGTACATGATTCTGTTGAATTGTTTCAAAATGTTTGCATTTATGGTCACATCATTGCAAGTATTTTTTGTTTACTTTGTGTTGATTTTGTTTGTCCAGATTCCAGATATATGCAGATGTTAGGGCATTTTCTTTCTGCCTCCAGTCTGCAAAATAGCTAGCTTTCACTTTACTGTTATGACTTCCTTGATTTATAACTTAACTGGCTTCTTTGAACAAGTTCTATCATCTTGACAATTTCTTCATGAAGAGTTTTGTCACAGATTTCATCACAAGCTTTCTTTAGAGAAGGCAGAAAGCTTCCTCGTCCATACATCAGGCTCCAGAACTCTGGTGATGAAACCACAACGGAGATGCTTTCAGCAGAGCCACCTAACCAGCAGCTAACCAGACAGAATATGGTGTCTCAGTGGGTTGCTGCCCAAGACTTCACCAAACAATCCTCCGAAGGTCTTGGTGAAGAAGCAGAGGACAAAACAGAGCCCAGCCTTGTCAACAGCGTGGCGCCCCCTGCAACACACTCAGCTGATTCTTCCAAATTAGAATCAGGGCAAACTGAAACAACGGTCTTGACTGGGACAGAACATGTGCATCCTGGTAACAGTGAAGGACTTCTAAAGAAAATCATGGACAAAGTGGTTATGTTGATGGACATGTGCTGGTCAAGGGACCCTCTAGAACGACCATCTCCTAATGATATGCTGAGAGTTTCTACAGAAGGTAATACTTAGCTATTTGAAAATAGTGATGAAAGAGTATTCGTACATTGTGTAAGTCAAATTACCATTGTCATTTGGGTTTTTTTTGTTTGTTCTTTGTTGTTGTTTTTTTAAATAGAAATATAGTTTATTTTAGGCTTTGTTTAATGCTAGTAGCATTCATACAAATTTTGAGTATTAGGTGTGGGTTTGGGGTGTCATTCTTATAGGAAAGGGCAAGTGAAATGGCAGGTTGGGCTAAAGTGATAAATACCATGATTATGAATTTTTAAAAAAGAAGGTGAAGGTAGTTCCCCAACATTTTGGTTGTTAGGGAGATTTTATGGACTGCACGTTTCTGGGGGTCAGCTTTTTGTGAGGGTGGTGCCCATCTCCTCTCCTTTGCTGCCTTGCCTTCACCAACCCTCGTTGAAGTCAAGGACCCATTCTTGATAGCTGGGTTGACAGAGGGAATTTCGCTGTGCCACATGGGTATTGAACTGGTGTACTTCCCAGTTCATACCTCACTATTGTAACCACTCAGCTCTTCACTTCCCCTAATTCTGAATAGCTGCCATGAATACTTTTGAACTGCAAAACAATTGTTTATTTAGAATCAAATCTAAAACAGTTAACAGATGGTACAAGGAGGCTGCCTAGCAAGAATTATTTTTCAGTCTCCTAATTGTGGTCATCAGTTTTGGACAGGTGTCACTAAACTACACTCACTTGGAACGTGTTTATTCTCTCAACAGCAATGAAACAATTGCCTTTTTGACTGTCTAGCCCATGGTTTATTAGTTTTCTAAACAAAGGATTTTATACACCATGACAACAGAGCAACATGAAACACACCTTTCTGATATTATTCGACTCCTATGTTCATAACTCATTTGAAAGAAACCCACACGGAACACAGTGTGAAAATAGGAGAAAAGATGAACAGTTGGGGATTGGAACAAAGCACAAATGACATAAATATACACAAACAAAAACCAAATTATTACCCTCACAGGGGTGATTCAAAATTACTAACACCCTTGGTTTCAACCTAAACAATATTTTCTGTGGAATGGTCTAATGAATGCAATAATTTTTCTACACAAACAACATTTAGACACCCTTCTTAAACTTCCTTAATCTACAATCACTGCAATATTATGAGGATTTCCTGGCCTGCCTTCCTTCCAACCCACGTGTTGTTAATATGCAGTCATGTTCAGCAAGAGATCAGGTCAGGGCTGGCCTGAGCATCCTTCACATGTATACTCTAATAAAAATAATTTCCCATTCTAAAGACATTAGTGGAGTGTGAAGTAGGGCTGTGAGGTGTTGATGAAACACAATGAAATACACCCTCCTCACTGATGATCTCCCAGTTGTTATAAACAATGGGGTGAAGGTCTTGGGATTACATCATGCAGGCAAGTGAGGCTCTCCCACTGAGATCAGTGAGTTCTTCTCAATTGTTGGATGTGATGATGCACCCTGGTTACTGAAGGTAATGTTGCTTGAGTTAAGCAGAGACCCGACACAGGACCTAGTGGCAGCCGGGACAGGTGTCAAAACAACCCGGAATCAGAGCAGGGAGAACACATTGATTCACTTTCACAAGGTGTGTAGGTACACACCACTCACTAGTAATAATAATCAATCCTCTCAGTGCTATTTGGCATGTAAAGCGACAAGGGACCACCATCTGGTTCTGTTTGCTGCTGCTCTGGGAGCTGTCTCAAGTGATAGGCCTCTGCTCTTCAGGTCCTCGATGGTTCACCTCCATGTCTCTTTGGGCCTCCCTCTGTTCCTCTTTCCCTGTGGTGTCCATCGCAGGGCTGTTCTGGATATTGAGTCTGGAGGCATGCGGCACAGTTGTCCTAGCCAGTTGGACTATTTCTCCCAAAGTGCATGTCCCTGTCCTGTCTCACAGCTCTTCATTTGAGATGGTGTTGGTCCGGAAGATCTTTAGTATGCAATAATAATAATGGCTATTTACCTGACCATCAAAAGTGGCTTAACGTGCTTTATAGGATCAAGCATCTTAAAAATTATATGAATGCTGTACAGAAGAATCTTGTCCCTTTTTCTTACATGGAGGCATACATAAACAACAGGTAGGAAACTCACAAAATAGTGCAGAAAAAGGCAAATAAAAAGGTCAGTCAAGTTTGGGTCTGACAGACTGATCCATAACATTATCTAAATGCTGGCACCGTGGATCTGAGGAGCATGCTTTACAAATTTGAGCCCAAGTACAGTGAGGAAGAGCTGAGCAAAGTGTAGATGACTGTAATGACCGACAATGCCTTTCTTGTTGAATAGTACCTCTTAGGTCACATATTAAAGTCATTTTATTTTCCTTTGCAACTGAGCATGAAATATGTCAGCCTGTGAGAACCAGTTTTTAGCTGTGCTTTAGACATAATTGTAAGTGGATGATGTGAAACTTAAAATTTGAAACAATTTATTAGAACATCATTATTGATCATTCAAGTCCCACTTGCCATTTCATGTGCCTTTGCCTTTAAGGTATGGATTAGAGTTAGTGAGAGTGTGTGTGCATGCATGTGCACATATTTGCTTGAATCAGTATTTTTTAATGCAATTAATGTTTGTCTTTTGCTGTGGAAATTCTGTATTATGCTTTAATCTAATGTGTAAAATTGCTCATTTATTTTTCAAGTGACATGTATGGCAGAGGAGATCATGAGTTTTGACCAGAAATGGCAGATAACTCTCCTTCATCAGGTGCTTCAAGATACGGGCAAAATCACCAACAAAGATGCTGCTGAGAAGCTAGTACAGACTTTAGCAGGTATATCAATAGCTAGCATTTACATTAGATCAACTATGATGTTCTAAATCTGACCTTGGCATTTTCTTTACCAGGCGATATAAACCTGATCTGTAAATTTCAGCCTCCAAAATCCATCCGTTAATTATCCGCTAAAAAAGTACGCGATCATTTGTGATCAACGAGCTCCACTAACAGTGTACTACGTCACGCTAGTGCACCATTCATAACATTGCCAGCAGTCAACATCAAACAGAGAGAGAGAATGAGCAACAGTTTGGATTATGCGGGCTTTGAAGGTCTGCATTTCTCATGCTAAAGTAGCAGTTTTTCAGAACCATAAGAAATGGAGACTTTCAGGGTCCGAATAACCCGAAATGTCACTCATTTTCTTTCTCTGTTTGGTGTTGACTGCTGCCAGTGTTGTGAATGGTGCACTAGTGTGACGCAGTACACTGTTAGTGGCTCTTGTTGATCGCAGGTGTGAATCGTAGCAGCTAATTAACAGATGGGTTTTGTGGGATAAAATTTACAGGTTAGTTTTAAATTGCCTATATCTACTGATATCTGCAAAAAATGCAAACCATTCAGGTTGGTCTTTAAGTTACAAAATTTTGGAAATCCCCAAGAACCTGTTGTCAAGTCATTGAATTATCCAAAATGTATATTACATAAATGAAAAGTGGGTAGCCGTGGCATCTCTGCCCTGAGACTTGCACAGTGGCTAGCTTTGTTACATGGAACATACTTACCCTAGCAGACTTGGCTTCTGAGTGGCACCCAGTTGTTTTTGAAGGTAGGAAGGGAATGACAGCAAAAATCCCCCCCCCACAAAAAAAACAAACAGTCTCAAACATATCATGGAATTACCTTTTATTATACCTTACATATAAAATGTAGCCACATAAATATACATATATATTAAGTGCATTTTATGTTGTTCTTTTGTTACTTCTCGTTTTCATCTGAAGCAAAAGATAATCAAGGGAAGGAGATTTACCAGGAGCTGCTGGAGAAATGTGCAGCCGACATGTTTATCATGAGCAGCAGGTTGGAACCAGATGAAGACCAAGGCCGTGGTTTAGGAGAAGTAAGAGTATCTTACCTTCTCAGGGTGAATGGCGATGTGTGTTAGTATTTGATTTATTTCTGCTGTTTAGAAGAACATGCAGGTAATTATAGATTCTCTGTGTGTTTCTGATTACTGTATCAGTAACAGCTCATGTAACATTTGAAATGCTAGGATTTATAACACTGAAATAATTTTCACACATTCCTGAATATTAAGTGATTGTTATTTGAAATAAATGACTTTGTAAAATGAAAAAAAAAGTTTTTCATCTTGCATTATGAAACCATGAAGTGAATCTTAGCTAAAAGTCACAGTTTTGTTGCCATAAAACTGGGTAAGCATTTGCCACTTTTGGGAAGCCAATTTACTACTTTTATATTTAATCATTACGTGCATCTGGAATATTGCAGGGCAACTTTGGACAAGTGCGTCTCGCCAATCTTGTAGAACCCACCACAAAGAAGCTGTCCCAAGAGGAACGGGCAAAACTGAATAGGGAAAGAGTAGCAGTGAAGTTCATGAAGGGTGCATCACCAAAGGACCAGAGACTGTTTGTGAGGGAAGTTATAAACAGTATCCATTTGAAACACTCGAACATCGTGACCTACATTGGAATCGTCATACCGGGTATGCAGCCTTTTTAGCTGTCGTCTTATCATTCTTCATATCTTGTAAAATAAATAGATTTTTTCAAACTTAAATTGCATCATTTAGGACCTCAGGTGGTAGGTAGGCATCAGGGTTTTTTTTAACTAGACTTTTTTCCCTTTAAATTTAAATAAAATAAAACAAGGGAATATTTTGGTATTATAAAAAAACACTCAAATATCATTTGACTGTGCACAGTACTATCTAGTTATGAGGCAACAATCAATAAAAGTAAAGTAAAAAAAATTAAAAATGTGAAAAGGAGTTATTTATCATGGCAAAAAACAGTAATATTATTAAAACCAAAGTAATGTGATAGGATATAATTAAATTTATTGTCTTCTGGGATAAATAAAGTTGTATCTTACTTCTGTCATCTTTGTGCTCATTGTGCACAACTTTATCTTGTCCTCATCTTTATTTTTTAACTAGCACTTGTTATTTGTTTTGTTTATTTTTGTATCTGAGCACATTTCCTGAGCATAATTGCCCACTTGGATTAATAAAGTTGGTCATTGTCATATTCCTCAGTAACTCACCATTTTTTCACATGCTTGCAGTAATACAGCACAGTAATATGGAATTAATTAAAAACACTGTGGTCACAGTAAGCCCTTGGAATTACACAAAAAAGATGTAAAAGCTCCAGCAAACATATATGCCCAACTATAGATGTGTGTTTGTGTGTGTGTGTGTGTGTCAGAAAGAGAGCATTTAAGCATGCACACAAACTAGAAAATGCGAGCTTATGTACCCACATACAGGTGTGTGCCTAATTATAGCAGCCTCTATCCTGTTTTCCATGTGTGTGTATTTTGCAGATGGCAAGGAACCAATGAAGCTGGTGATGGAGTATGTGGCTGGGGGAACACTGGAGAAATATGTCAAGAAGAAAAAGCACATGCTGGGGGAACTCTCACTGAAAATGGAGCTCAAGAAAATTGCAATGGACATTGCTTCTGTGAGTAAAAATGTTTTTGTATAGGTGTATTCTCACATGTGTGCATAACTGATGAGAAGCTGATGTGCATATGCATACATAAAAGTGCAATATATACATAAACAAAAGCTACACGAGTGCACAGAAAAAGTCTGCATGCTTCCTCTACAGCATAAGTATTAAAATGCTTAAATATTCTTAACTGCTGACAGTGCCAGGCACCTTTTTTTTTTTTGTTTAAACCAGGGAATGAAGCACCTGAACAAGCAAAAAATGGTTCATGGCGACTTGGCAGCCCGCAACGTCCTTCTATCTGTTGGTCCCAGTAATGAACTGATTGGGAAAGTGTCTGACTTTGGGCTGGCCCATAAACTTACAAAAGGATCAGATGGGCAATATCACTACAGCCTGTCAGAATCTAGGACTCACTCTAATATCCCACTGCCAGTGTTCTGGTGAGAACCTTTGTCTCTATTCTCCTTCTTTGTGGTATGTAATAATCACAGGGTCAGCTGATTTGCCATGTTACAGCCTTATTTGCTGGCTCAGCCTAAAACACCAATTCTCCTGTCCCCTTGTTAGATATGCGGTCAGTTTGTTACTTTCTTATGTCAGTAAATGGTGGTTTAATGCAACAGATTGATTTTATCTTGCAAAACTCTTTTTCTTTTGTGCATTAGTGGTAGTGTTGTTATAAATTTTAATTTTGCTGTCTATCGGCTTATATAAACAGGATATGGACAAAGTAATGTTTAGCATAGAGGAGTTACAATGTACGTTGACCTTTAAAAAAAAAATACCAAAAGGTGAAGCAGAACTGCAAAGAAAAAAGTTTGGGGAGTGGGGGCAGTTTAAAAGTCTAGAAATCATTAGATGCCATAAATTTAAGTTTCACCATGCACAGGACAGTGAAAGACAGAGACCAACTCATTCCTTCCCTTATAAATTAGGTATCAGTTAACTGGGTGAGCAGGACCAGTTAGACCTGTAACCTTCTTTGAAGATGATAAAACTAACCACCAGACTATGGCACCTCAATTATTCTGCATCATTTTAAAAAAAAATAGTTGTCTGATTTGCTAAATCATCTATTTATGGTAATGTTAGGTTTGGTTTTACAGAAAAGTTTTACTGATCATATTAGCTCTTTTCTATACTTTTAATGTTTGTGTTAATTACTGTTTTTGTGAAATTACTTGAAATGTTGCTGAAAATTAATGGCAGGATGGCACCAGAACTCTTGGAAGATCAGCACTTCACATACAAGACAGATGTATGGTCATTTGGCACTGTTCTGTGGGAGATGTACAGTGGTGGAGATCCTTCCAAATTGGGCAATAAAGACCTCAAGTCAAGCGAAGTCATCGAAGATCTAAAACGCAAGTACAAAAACAAGCAGCGGCTTCAGCCTGAGGAGCACACACCACAGAAGCTGTATGAGGTCATGAAGAAATGCTGGTCTGATGACCCTGAGGAGAGGCCGGCATTTTCAGAGTTGAAAAAGAGGATTGAGCAGCTGAATGAAAGTGATCTGGAGGTGGAGATTTGAGGAGCTATGCAAAAAGGGGTAAAATCATGGGAAAAGAAATGACACACATAAAAATTTGTATGACAAACATGGTATTAAAAGCAAATTTCCAGAATCATTATTGAAGTCTAGCATCTATAGAAGACTTCTGGGAAGGATGTATGTTAATACATTCCATGTGTGTGTGTGTGATAGTCCTTGACTGGACTGAGGCTTTATTGAAGCATTTATCATTCTATTATTATATTCTCCAGAGACAGAATCTCTAGGTTATTCAAATATTGTAGCATCATTATTAGAAATATGTCTAAAATTATTTCTACTTTTTTCAGAAAAGTTGCAAAGCATAAATGAACAATGTTTCATGAATGAGACTGGCAAATATTAACTCAAAAAATCCTTATCATCTTATGTTGTGTTTGTGTTGGTGCACATAAAATATTAGTAGAACATGCAGCTTTAGTAAGTTTGTTGGTCGTTTTATTCGTGCAAGTATTGCAGAATTATCATCTTTGAATTCACATTTTATCTCATTGTCCTTTATCTGTCCAGTGAAAAACTTCCCATACAAAAGCAGTAAATGTGGACTGTGTACTTTGACACTTATGTAAACTGTTGGAAGCAGACAGTATTAGAAAATAATGAAGATTAAAAACTAGTCCACTCTGTGTGTGTCCATTCACATGCGCATATAGTGTGTATATGAAATTGCTGAGTCAGTTTTAATGCTGTTTGTATCAGTGGCATGCCACTACATTTTATTTGTGTACGTAAATTTTGTTGTAAATTAAAAATCTCACTATTCTTTTACCACTTTGACAATGCTGGGTACATGTTGTATGCACCTTTCATCTCTTCAGACAATGATGTGTATGTTATTTTTGACATGAATAATCAATGCAGCACACAGCTTTAGCTGAACTACTCTAAATGTAGTTACATCCCTCAACCAATGAGAATGTGGCTAAAGCACATGGCAGGTAAAGAAGACATGAGAAAAGGTGAGGTGAAAATCCTGTGTTGTGTAAAGTGTAAGAAATGTAAACATAATGTGTCATATTGCTACATGCTTTTTATATCGTCTATTTTAACAAAGAATACTTTTATACTACAAGAATCAGTGCCATACATATATTGCTGTTATTATTCTTGTTCATAAAAACCCGTGCAACACAGAATTATTGGTTTCTTGGCTTTCATCATTTTTCTATTTCTATAAAATGACTATGCACAAGAAAAGTAAGTTCATTGAAAACTTATAATAATGATGGTGTCATGGAGATAAGAGTCCACTATTCATAGTTTTCCCTACACAGCATTCATGTTTAAATTATATATTTTGTCTCCTTTGGTGACTGGCATTGTTACTTATCAATTGTAATGAGGATGAGCTCATGTATATTGTGGCCTGGACATAACAAACACAACTAATTCTACATGTGTTACATGTATTAGTATGATTGCTGGAGATGAAAATATTATGAGAAAAACATGCATGGAGTTCAAGATGTACACCAATAAATAAAAATTAATGTGCATATATATATATCTTGGATTTCCATGCAAAATGTGGTTAAGCAGAATTTTTTTCATATATTTTTCCTTGTTACCTGAACTGTAGTCAGTGTAGCTGTGAAAATGTACTTATGGAAAAAAATTGTACCTTTGAAATCTGTAAATAAATATATTGAAAGAAAAGAGTGATGGTCAAAACAAGATGTTAATCAAAGGATACAATGATACACAAACAAAGAGTGTGTCAGTGGATTACTTAGAATGTGTACAAACTGAAAACTTGTAATGGTAGTGTTGTGGAGATGTTTTGGTTGAATTACAATTCTCATCATTTTAGTTTTTGGTCATTTTTGAGGTGGGATAAGAAATGTTGTAATCATTAATACTATAACAGTATGCGTACATCAACAGTTTTAAATCATTTACAGTTTTATTGTGTTCTTTGTCAAATGCATAAACAGTTAATAGTATACACTTCCAAAATCATTATTATTAGAATAATAAATTATAAGATATAAGTAGTAAAAAATAGAATTGTGTGCAGAAGACTATACTATTTTTTTGTAATTCTTGTATTTCCTGGTGTGTAGCATATGAGCTAAGGAAGCAGTTTAAATTGTTAGAATCAAAATCTGGGCAGTTTTGATACCACTGCATGCTATAAAAGTCAAATACAGTAATATGTGTAATTTATAAGAGAGAAAAGTGTCTCGTGGAGTTTTTATTCTATACTAAGGTACCTGCTGAGTGCTATCAGTATTATTAGCAGTAATAATTTAGTAATTGAATTTGTAGTGCACTTTTCTCTGTGTCAAGGCAAACTTAATGTGTAGTACACCAAAGACTAAAGGAACCGACAATCAACTATACCAGAAACACGTACGTGTCAGCAAGTGGACGACACCAGATCAAACGAATGAAAATGAAGATGAGCGAGTGGAACAGCATGCTTGATACTGGGTTTTGAGGCCAGACTTAAAAGCCTTGAAGATATACACAGATCGAAGAGAATATATACATGGGTCTCCTATTGTAGAACATGGGTCCCACATACTTTCTATGGGACCTATGTGTTTTCGCCATTTTGAGCTGCGAGGGTAATGGACAGGTAATAACAGTGGCCGAGCATCTGATAGTGCGTGTGTGTGTGTGGTCACGGACATGTATAAGGTTCTTGGTGCTCTTGCATGTATAGATTTCTCTATCTTATCCTATTATATTCATATGTCATAACTACAGTGGCATCTCGCGTATTCATTCAGAGGTATTAAATGTATACACAACTACACTTAACACACTGAGGTTGCTATTATATGCAGTGGAGGAAAGATTGAAAATGGAGGCTCGTTAGCAGGCGGAAACCTTGCTGTTTGCACTCAAAACTAAGTGACTGTTTCATTTGCTGTTCTCAAATCAAAGAGAAAAAAGCGAGAACATTAAGATATTTGACATTTTGTTTGCATTAACACATAATGTTCGTGCACATATTTACAGATCTGTGGTTTGTGGAAATGAAATCACGTAGAGTGGTTCAACTAGAGTGGTTCAACTTTGTTTTTTATTAGAACTTTCCTAGTCTGGTGAAGATATATATTCACAATGTGTACGGGTGTGGTGATCAGTTCTGAGTAGCATGATCAAAACATATTTTTACTAAAGATCAAAATGATGTGGAAGAGAAAGTATATATATCAACTGTACTTTATCACTTTACTTTCATTTCTTTAAAAATAAAAATAGGGGAGGGGGTGGGAGTTTTTTGGCAACATCTAGATCCCTTTAAAACCCTGTGTGGGCAGATGTAGTCGTACGTAGCTGCATTTAACTATAACAATCGATGTTGAAGATGAAGAATTTGATTTTAAACTTGTTAATTATGCCCCAGTGATAAATAGCTATGACCAAAAAGCGTTAAGTAAACTAAATGTTTTGCTTCAAAGACAAATTGAGTAACTATATATAGTTTATATATTTTTTCCCTGGGTGTCATCTTGACATAGACAAAACTGTTAAAGATTGACACCCAAGATATGCGTTTTCATCTTCATTCCCTCATAAAAATATGAAAATGAGATGAAATGAATTGCAATATAAGCATATACACCGGCACACTTTGGACAACTGATTTGATCTTCAGCCATAATCAAATGGGAACAAAACGGAGGCTGTGCTAATGTTCACTCCGCCCCTCCCAACACGCAAAGAAAGACCATCCATGGTTATTAACAGTGTAGGGATTCATGCACTCATCAGAATTAAATGTACCCTCGAGATTAGTATCAGAGCCGAGATCCCAACCCATGACATCCGATTCTCACTGTCTCGGTGGCAGGCGCTTTAGCCATTACACCACCAACTGTCCCCGTTTCATTATGACAGTTTATAATTTCAATAATTGGAAAGGCACCTAAAACACGTGGATTAAAGAGCCTCACACAGCCACTCACTTTAGGAATAGTTTACCCAGGAATGAAAGAAACACATGTAACTGATTCAGGTAAAAAAAAAAAAAAAAAATAGACCATGGAAGCGGAGGATGTGCAGCACCAGTAATGCCCCTGAGCCTACCTTCAAGGAAGTCCACCATCAGTTCTTTGCTTCTGATGTGGATTCTTCCATTTTGAACATCCTTTCAAAGAAACCCTGAGTTCACCTAATCCACACTATATGAGGGTTGATGCTTAAAAACAGCAAAGATTTGCATAATGTATTAAAATAACTAAGAGTGCAAGTTGATGAATTATCTAATTGCAAAATCTGTTAAAATACTTCTAAAGAAAAAAACTTCAAAGAATAAGCAAATAAATTAAAATACTTCTAATTAATCCTCTTATTTAAGAAAATAAAAACTTATCGGCTACCTACACACGACAGCAGACAGTAACCACACCACCACCTTCACACATATGCAAATAGTCTACAATTTCCGCTGGTGTGAGTCTATGGAATGCAAAAACAATACCTCAGTATCTTAAAAGACAACAATACACATATTAGAGTACTTTTAAAGAGAGCGATACATGCAGAGTTTATACGGCCGATTGCGCACACATGAGTCAGAATTATTCACCCTTGGCGGAAGTGGGCTCGGCAGAACGCAGGCTTGATAAAAGTGGAACAAGCGAGAGCTTCCTCGCGGGTCACAAAATTAGGTCAAAAATATGTATTCAGTGCAAACTCTGAAGAGCGAATGACACTTTTATTGACGGCATTGCTGGCTTTACGGAAATTTTACCGGAACGAAACAATATAAATGCGTAGTAAATGATAGAACTATACAAGAGTAGTGATGGGAACGGTACCGAAGTTAAGGAGCAGGAGGCTAAACTCATTTGGCTGGAAGAGTTTGCTATTGTGATCCTAACGAGTTATTTTGATGGGAAAGGGTAATAGTTTTCAAGGTGGCATAAGCTCTTGATTTGTTTGGAAAAGGCAATTCTACACATGTTCCTACCCGAGGGTACTGCCTCAAGCACTCTTGCCAGTATAAGAGATCATAAAAAATAAAAAATATTCGCATTGAAACTTTTCAAACGTACAATTGCAACGCTGTCTTATATGACTATACTTACATAGAGATATATAGAGTTAATTAAAATACGTAAAAAATGCTTCATTAATTTTCAACTTTATGCAAAATCTCAAGGAGTAATTTTCACGTCAAAGCAAATCATCTATAGACAAAAACTACCATGAAACGGCCATGACCTCTGTCCAAATATCAGAATTCGGGAAATGCACTTTGCAAATCTAATTATTATTTATTTATGTCACCAAACGTGCATTGACATCACTTGCGTTTTAACTGGTATTTCTTATACAAAGGCAGCGTGAGCTCTGTGTAAAAAGATAAACTATTCGTAGTATTTTTAATTACGAAATTAATTCTAAATCGTTGTGTACATATGTTTTCTCTGAAGCGCTCATTTCGTACAAAAGAGCGCTTCTGTGAGTTTAACATTTTTGACTAAATGACTTCTCTGTGAAGTGCCGTAGGAGAGTGATCGAGGTATTACAGCCATTTGCCTATCTGCGCAATGAGCATTCTTCTGAATGGATACCTGCGCATTACAAATGGACATCATCATCAACATCTGGGGGAAAGCTATTGTGAGGCTGTTGTCATTCTACTCTTCCTCGTCACCTTATCTTCTCTGCGTAGTCAGGTACACCTCCACAGCTGGGTAGACTTGTCACACGTCGATCAGCCGGTATAGTTTGTGCGCTTATGGTTGAGACGCCATTGCATTACCGACAAGCTATCCGCTCGAGAATAAATGTATATCGACCCATGTGTTTAGCTGGTTGCATGAATAGGTTATACGAGTGTCGATACTAGCTCTAACCAATTATATTACGAACGGTGAGTGGCAGGGGAGGTCAGCCGTGGATTACCTCCACCGTCAATGGCAGTGCTGGCCGCTCTTCTCTGCGTTGCTTTCTGGAACTGCAGATTCAAAGTCTGCAGTGGTAAGGTGACCAGACGTTTCGGGAGCGAAAGCGGGACGCGTGCCGAGCATGGTGTCGTCACCAACAAAGAGCGCCGAAAAAGAGGGAGGAACCTTTCCTCTGACTTCGCCGAGCAGTGGTGCTTTCAACAACAGATCTGTCCACGCCACTACGTATTCCATTTTAAAAATAAAAAGAAAAACGGTATTTAAAATTTAAAATGTTCCTACGACCTACTTATCTCCCACTCAGTCAACTTTGTGGACGCGTAGGCGCGTCGCTGTAACAAATTATCGTGCCTACGATGGTCCTGCACCTTCGTCATTTTGCGATGCTGCTGCTCCTTGTAAAAGTAAAGTTTCGGTTCTTGCAAGATAGTGTCATAGATGTTTTCTCAAGGATTTCCTGAATTTTTGTTGTCAAAGTTGCACTTCACAATTAAAAGTCCTTTCAGTGTTTCTACCTTTAAAGACCAACCTGAATTGTTTGCGTAGTTTCCAGAAATCGGTAGACACAGGCAGGCAATATAAAACTAACCTGTAAATTTTAGCCTTCAAAACCCATCCGCGAATTAATTATCCGCTGCGATTTACACCTGCGCCGCTAACAGTGTACTATGTCACGCTACTGCACCATTCACAACATGGCCAGCCCTCAACACCTAACAGAAGAGAGAGAATGAGCAACAGTTCGGGTTATTCAGACGTTGAAAGTCTGCATTTCTCGTGGTTCTGAAAAAAAAAACCCATTTAAGCACGAGAAATGCTGACTTCGGAATAATCCGAACTCTTGCTCATTCTATTTCATATGCGGGTAATGAGGAAAGTTGATGCCATTGGAAAGTGGGGGAACTCCGATAATAATAATAATAATAATAAATGAAGATTTTTATAGCGCATATTCACACTCATAGAGAGCATGCTCTTAGCGCTTAAAACAAGGAAGAGACATGGACTACATGGATAGAACACGAGGGCGTAAGAATAAACGACAATACTGACGACAAACAGAAAGCAAAGATGGAAAACACAAAAAGACACCAAGTAACATAAACATAGAAAATATAGCGATTCTGCAGAGAAAGATGGGTAGACAAGTAGCAAGAGCAGAAGGGGAGAGGGTAAGGAGGACGAACATTGTGTGGACTGTGTTAGGGGTAATGCTCAAGGAAGAGATGCGTTTTCATTGCAGACTTGAAGGATTCAGTTGTATGAAGGTGGCGGATATGGAAAGGGAGAGAGTTAAATTGTTTTGCTGCACAGTAACCAACCGTGTCCCAAGAAGTTGACACCTTAGGACTATAGGAGGGACGATCAGACAACCACCGTCATCGCGTGCAATAAGATATCGGCCGGCAGGTCATTATCTTTCTGGTCACGCGTCAAACACCGGCTCCCGCGGAACAACGAACATTAAATTGGGATCGACAAAAAGGGGGTAAATTAGTTGACAACTTTGAAATTATTAATCGAACGGTGATAGGTAAAATCCAAAACCAAAGGCACGGATGCGAATCAATGTAAGGTAATCACATTTTTAAATACATGCGGGACATTGACCGACTTTTTAGATGAAAACCAGAAAGCGGGACATTGGGCGTCCCGCCTGGACATCCTATGAGCAGGCGGGACACGCGGTCAAAGGCGAGACTGTCCCGCCTAAATCGGGACGTCTGGTCACCTTATGCAGAGGGGGAAAAGGCAGCAGAGGTCGATGGAACCAGCACTTACCGAACTACAGGAACAACGCAGAAATCTTCTAGCAATCTGGAAAGTGAGGGCACATATCTCTACCATCTTCATCGAGGATTTTTAAAATTGTAATATCTTCCTTACATCAGAAGATATGAGAAATATTCATTCAGTAAGAGGCTTTAATGACCCGAGGAAACGAGTTCAAAGGGTGGACACAGCACCAGTAGTGCAATGTATGGATTTTGTTTCTTTTGCAGATGAAGAGTTGCTGACTTTAGGGACAAAGGAGGCTTTTGTTTACGTATAAGCACAGTGTGCGTAATGTAGTGGCTGTGGCTTCTCAAAAAGCAGGTTCTGCCCATTCACAGTCTCGTCAGCCGTCATTCAAATTTTCTCTGGGTCAAGTGAAGCAACTTCCGGATCATTTAACCTCCTGACACCGGCAGACGTTTCCCACGGACAGAGGATCTGTGTTCACGTACAACGGCTTTTTGAAGTCAACCGTCTACGTCACGGTCAAGAATAGATCCAAGCACAATTAACGCCTACCTGCTCATCCGGCGCGTAGGACAGTGCGCCAGCATCGTCCTGGGAAACTGCTGCAGGACACTCCTCGTCTGACGCGTATTTAAGGATCTGGACACTGCATGTCATTCCATCAGCTTCAGCTGCAGAGACAGAAAGCAAGTGAAAGGTGCTCGGCCCAAGAACAGCAAACTAGTCGACAACGATCTGTAGGAACGTTGGAAAGTTTTCCAAACATGAAGCCTGTTCTTCTGCTCACGGCATTGACAGTATGTATAAAATACTTATCATCTTTTTCTGAAACCGACTTGCCATGTTCACTGAGTCACTTTTAAACTGAGTTATTAGTAATCGTAATAACCATATCCTGCTTTTAATCGCAAGGCAAGTGCAATTTTATTTCCTATCTTGCTTTATTGTAGCAAAAATATAATGGTGTTAAGATTTTTTTCCGCTAAAATGATTATTTTTAATATACTTTTTAAATTTGCTTTTTTGCTCTTTTTTTACTTGCTCTAGATTTTTTTTAACTTTGTTTTGTTTCTTGACTTTTTTGGCTTTTGTTTTATTCTGTGGAAATTATACTCAAGAGTAAGAACTTTTTTTCCTACGAAAATTAGGCGCTAGCTGTGAAAGCAGTATGGACGTTGCCTTTGGACGCCTGTGGTGGCAAGCCTACCGACCTCGTGTTCATCGTGGACTCGTCCTCATCGATCTGGCCAAAGCACTTTCGGGAACACGTGCTGACCTTTCTGCACGAGGTGATTGACATGCTGGATGTCGGCCCACACGATACGCAGACTCGAGTAGGGGCCGTGACCTTCAGCGACGAAGTCTACCTGGAGTTCTACCTCAAACGCTTCGTGGACAAACAGCAGCTGCTGGAGCGTGTCAAGCAGGTAGACGTCATGCTTCACGATTCGCTATCACAACAGTGCGCGCTGATTACCCTTAGCATATATAGTAACCAGACCAATTAATAGTCTTCAGTTACAAATCGAATCCCGTTTGGCTACCGAGATTTTCTTGCATTTTTATAATTAACTTTTCATCTATTTAGCTTGCTACAATTATATCCAGAGACTAATTAATAATATATCTGCGGTGACACCTCATTCAAGATGTCTGAAAAACTGACGCAGAAAAGGTAAAGGATTCGGTGTCGAGCTGTGTGTAAACGATTCGTATCGCGTATTGCAGATACGGTATCGAGGAGGAAACACCGACACCCACGAAGCCATTCAGTTTGTCGACCGGAGCCTCTTCCGCCCCGAGAACGGTGGGCGCAGTGACGTCACACGTATGGTGGTCATCATCACGGACGGCGAGTCGCGCAAGGCCAAGGAGACAGTAGCGGCTGCCGAGGCACTGAAGAGCAAGAATGTGACGGTATTCGCCATCGGGGTGGGCAATCAGATCGACGTGGAGGAGTTGCGGGCCATGGCCAGCCAGCCTAGTTCCGAGTTTGTCTTCGAGGTGACCAACTTTCAGGCTCTCAGTGGCATCAAGAAGGAACTTGTCACTAGAACGTGCAAAGGTGAGAATAAAGGATTTATACAGGCACTTCATTTTTTTTAATCGATTTGAATTTGTAAGTATTAATTTTGGTTCTGTGAAAATTTACAGATAGCTTTTTTTCCTTTCTTCCTTCATTCCAAGCTTTTTTCCTTTCTTTCTTCCTTCTACCAGTCTGCCTTGTGTGCAGAAGCACACCGCCTAGAAATTTACAAAGTTATTCAGTCAGACGTTCGTGGATTCATTATTTTCATTGCAATCATTGTTTTAATCTTTCGCACTTTATGCGCCAGCTTGAACGATGCATAAATGGATGATGAGCGTTTAATTACATGCGTGCATTGGGATGTTTGTGTCATATGCGTATGAGAGCATGTTGTATGGAAAGTGTACTTTGATAAGTAACTTGTCTTTCCTGTTTTTGTTCTTCAAATTTAAATTTTGAATGTTCGCTTCTCTTGGACTTTCTCTTCCACACCAAAGTATCAAAAGCAGAAAAAGAGAGAATGAAAAATCTCGTAATAAATCTCGCTAATCATTGATTCTGCTCGAAGCTTGCTCTGTGTGCTATTCTTTATCGGTTTAAAGGTTTGTAAGGAAAGGAAGTGGAAAAATATTTAAAACTGGGATATTTTGTTTCAGTTCAAGCTAGTACAACCACCACAGCTGCTACCACCACCACTACATTAACAACAACTCAAAGCTCTACTACAACCACTACAACCCCAACCACAACGACGACAACTTCAACAACTACAACTACTCCCACAACAACGACCACTACTACACCAGAGAACACCGAACCCGATGCTATTCAGGGAGACACGGACACTGCCGGTATGTTGCACAGTTCACTTCGCGTGTGAACAGAATTAGCAATCCTTTTTCCAAATACCTGAAAATGAGTTTAACTGTAACTAATATAGATCATAATACATAAGCTGCCCTCGTGAAGTTATGACTAACCAATACAGTTACAATATGAATGGAGCTTGGAATTTACAGCGTTTTTGAGGATGTGTGTTTGTCTATGTTTGTACTGGCCATTATAGTTGTGTAGAACGTTAGCACGCTCATTGCTCATTTCGTTTCAAAACTTGAGCTATCGTATACCCACGAAGCAAAAAAGTACCTCTGTATTACCTTGTGCCCGTCTGCGGCGCCTGCTTTAACGTCTGCCACTTGGCCTTACAGCCTGCATCAACCGCCCGGCTGATGTTTACTTCGTGCTCGACTCCTCCAGCAGCATCTGGGTCCACGATTTCGAAACGAGCATGCTGCAATTCGTGCGTAACGTCATCGACATCTACGACATCGGCGCTGACAGGACGCGCGTGGGCATCATCACCTTCAGCGACAAACCCCGCACGGTCTTCGGCCTCGAGGCGCACGTGCAGAAAGAGGAGCTGCTGAAGGTACGCCTGCATGTACAACTGGCTCAGCTTGTTACCACAGCCTTACACCTAGCTGCATCCGCCAAGACGACATTATTGTTAACAAATTGCCGTCTGCTATGATAAACTCGTGCTGCTGTAATGTTGCTTATTGGAAAACAGACTTCTAAAAACAAAGTGTTCCATTTAAATACTTTTCTGTTACCAAAAATATTATATCCTTCACCTTTCACAGAATACATTAGAGAGAGTTAACATATGACCTAACATATCCTAATAAAGACAGATATGGTAAGGTGTGAATACATTTATACGTCTATACATACATTTAAATTTGGACTGCCATGGGTTCATATTGATACAGTTCAACACTATAAAACATTTTAATTTAATAACAAAAAGTGTTTAGAAGTAAAATATTAGAGTGGGTGCTCCCAAACGAGGTTTTCAGAGATGAAAATATAAAAATATTTTAAAAGAAAATACATATAAATGTTAGGCTTCGATCCACCTGTCTGGTAACGCGTTTCTCCTTGTTTTGCAAAAATAGGCCGTGAACAGCAAGAGTGTCAAGTACGAGCCAGGGCTGACGTACACAGCCGAGGCCCTGCAGACGGCGCGTATAAACCTGTTCCAAGAAGGGCGCCAGGACGCCGACCACGTGATCATCCTCATCACCGACGGGCAGTCTAAGGACCCCAACGCTACCCTGGTGACAGCGCGTGCAGCCCGCGAGGACGGAGTCGCGGTCTTCGCGGTAGGCGTGGGCAATGGGGTGGACGTTGGTGAGCTGCACGGCGTGGCCTCACACCCCAGCGAGGACTTTACCTTCATGGTCGACGACTTCAAGGGCCTGGACTCATACAAGGCCATCCTCGCTGCCCGCACTTGCGGCGCCAACGCCACGCTGGTACCACCCGTGAGACCACCCGCGAACTCTTCCCATAGTGAGTACTGCATCTCAGTCTTTCTCATAATAATTATTTAGCCGTTTCCTTGGGACTTATTTCTAGTATCTTTTCATTCCCAATACAATGACAGCGAAAAATATAGTATCTTTTCGACAACATCGATTGAAAAGAAATGTTTCAAGAATGTTCAAATAATAATGAATCGTATAATTGACGTATAAAAGAGCTAAATAGTGACAACAATTGCAGAATTAAGGTTCACTTATACATACTTTGAAAAAGTAATACATGTGTATATATATTTTATCTAGATTATCAGTCTTAACCTTTTTCTGCAGCCTGCAAGATGAATCATGCCGACATCATTTTTGCTTACGACTGGACCATGCTGGGAGGCGTCGTTTCGACTCAGATCATTTCAACTATTCATCGCGTTTCCGCTACTTTTGATGTGATGGCTGCTGATGTCACCTTTGGTTCCGTGACCTCTTCACAATGCACGGAACAGCACAGCATACGGCTGTCCGAGTCGCTGGAACTGAGCAAGCAGGTGCGAAGCGTTGTACGCTCCCAGCAGTCGCAGATGACCAGTGTGCTAAAGAATCTTCGTATAAGCGGCTTCTCGGTACAGAACGGGCACCGCGTCACAGCCAAGAAAGTCGCGGTCATCGTTCTGGACGCAGGCAGCACCAATAAACTGGCCCTGGTTGCAAGCGAGGCTGCTCGCATGCGTAGCGATGACATCGAAGTTTTCGTCGTCACGTCCGGCCGACAAGGTGGCCAGCTGGTCAACGACATTGTGTCCGAGCCGAAAGATCGCCACATCATTCAGCTTCCTGGTCTAGACTTCGCCAACCACGCCTACGCAAGCGACAAGATTGTGGAGTTTTTGTGCGGAGGTGAGATACCGACAGCATTATCCTTACGTTTGCGGAGGAACAAAATAGCATTTTTTTGTCTGAACCAAAGAGAGGTTAATTTGAAGTGATCACGGGCTTTAACCACCGAGAATATTGTCTCCCTATTTTTCACCTGCAGCGGGGCTTATTAACCACAGGTGCAGCTCAGCTAGTTTTTGCTTTTTTCTGTTCGTCATTTCAATGTTTCTTTTCCCTCATAAAATTTACCAGAAGATCGTGCTTATGAAAGTTATCTTCTCATTGCAGATAACCGTGCCTGGCTGTAATGACTTCATCTATTATATGTACTTCCCTGATGGGGGTCAGACTGCTTTTCCGTCCTTGTGTCAAACACGACGCTGTGCACCAAAGTCAGCTGTTCGATTCCGATGTGCCACCGCGTCTTTCCCGTGACACAAATTTTAGTGACTCAAGTGCGTGCAGTGGAAAACCTACTCACTTGTTAATTCCTTTTCTATGCTTAGTGCCTACGTGCAGGTCACGTTGGCTGGTCCAAGGGCAGACTATTTCCACGTGACTGTTCGCTGAGGATGAGGCGTATAAATGTTAATAATGAAACGGGGATCCTGATATCGTCTCTTTGTAAACTCTGTCTTCTGAATAAACTAAAATGACTGCAACATTTTGTCTGGTCTGTATACAGGCTTAACATGAGCAGAAAATTGTTTTGAAATATTTTTTAAACTTCTGTGTACCGATTTTAAAAAGACTTAAAATTACTCATTTTCTCAGATCTATAGGTATTTTAAAAAAGCACATTTGTGTTTATGTGCTGACATTTTCATGTCAGTCATTTTCCGTTTCTTTCTCTGTCTCTCACACACATACACAGAGGAACGTCCAGAAGCAAACGAAGTGCAACGGAATTCATAAAAACACACGTAAAACACGCGAACGTAGGTAAAGCACCCACACAAATAAATTTGCAAGGGCACACATGCAATACATGTATTCATCAAACGCATCACACACACACACGTTACAAGCAAAAAGACAGTATTTTAAGCCACTGGGAAATGTTCATGACGACAAACACTTCATACAAAGTGTTGCCCCAGAGGTCAGCATGACTGGCATGGTGCCAAAAGTGAGTCGCAAGCTGTGACCACAGACTTGTATTACTGCTGTGACTGACAGAGGTTACTCAATAATTCGCTTCTCCAAAACCAGTAAAAGCGTTATTTAATTACTATACACATGCAGGTTGGCAAAAGGCATGCACACAGATAAAGCTGAAGCTAACGTTAGGATCGATGTGACGCGATTTGCAAAGGGATAAAAGGTTATTACTTTCAAAATTTAAGTGAATTTAAGTGCAATGGTATCGGTAACCTAGAAAGAATTTCAAAATCAGTGCGACAGTATTCAAGGATAGGAATCTATGACAACGTGCAGTTTAATGACTGTGCTTAGTTTGGAATGTGAGATGCTAATCACAAATGTGGAGTAAAACTAGTCGAGTACTCGATCAGTACTCAGAGAAACAGAAGAGATAGAAGTAGACACCTGGGCTCTCGAGCTTTCAGGTTAGTTGTTATTTTATGATGAGTGTAGTTAAGGTTAGTTTAGTTTCATGTTTAAAATAAATTATTTTAATCAATAAATAATACTACAACTAGTTTTTAATCAATGTCACCACATTGTTGAGTGACTGAAATTGGAAAACTAGTGGTAAAGAAAGATTGATCCTACACACAGTGGTCAGAAATAAAGGCTGTGCGTGTAAAGGGTCGATATCAACTAATTCCCTGATTTCTGGAAGACATTAGTAAGGAAATATCATAAAATCTATTCCGTGAACAAGGACAAGCCCTTCTCTCCTCACTGGCCTTGAAAATATTTACCTCCGGTGTTCAGCATGCACACTCCATGTATTAAGTCCGCAGTATTTGTACGCCCAACCTTCCTCGGGTCAGCCTACTGGGCTCTTGTGTCACCTGTTGACTCACGATTAGACCATGCACACACACACACACACAACGTTCAATGTGGCTTACGTGGCTTCAAAAAAAAGAAGAAAAAAAAGCCGGCGCTCCCCTGTCGTCTGCCACCCTGAGATCTACAGGCAGAGTGCTGGCCCTTGGACTGGCACGTCATGTCACTGGCGGCAGTGGGGAGGGTGAAATAGTGTTTTACGCCGAGTAAGCAACTAAGGCTACATCACGGCAAGGCAGCCAGCCCTGTAAACAGATGCCAAATGTAAAGAAAGAACCCCGAGCCCGAGACCAGAGCTGAACCCGGGACAGCCAACATTCACTGTATTAGCGACAGACTAACCGTTGCGCCACTGGGCCGCCCTGTCATTGATGGCAGGGAACTGGGTCACACACGCAGCGCACATTTGTATTGACAGTTCGCGAGCAGAAGAGTACTTCCGGCTGTGCAGGCGCGAGGCAGCTCAAATTCTAATGTAAAATTTAAACGGAAGAGCTGTTTAAAATAATTATAAGGAAATTTAAGGACATCGAGAATTTCTGCACACATGGACAGTCAGTCATTGTGTCTACAGTCTCGGATCACACTACACGACTGCTCTGCCAATATTCGACGATAAGAAACATGTGCGAAGAAGGTGAGCCCAATGACGAATACTATTTTTATTTCTGAGAAATCGCTTGGAATGATCATGAGGTCATCAGTAACAAACACTTGATTCTAGTGTCTCTATAGATGTATTCTACTGCCTGTAACGTTTTAGATCTCCTGTACATGGGTACATGTCAGTTTGAGGCAAAAGCAGGTCGGTGCTGGTGAGTGATAAGATTCCGATGTCACTGCTGTTGTTATTTTTGAACTTCAAAGTATGCAGTCTCTCTCTCTCTCTCAGCTGCTGCTGACATTATGCCGATGATGAGTGGGGGACTGCGAGGAAATTATTTTCCTGTGCCAGGCTGTCACTTGTATGACTAGCTTGACAGACAATGTTTTGTTAATGCTTCTGTCAGTATCCCCACATTTACAGGGAGGGGAGGATGAGCATGAGCTGCTGAATTGAACATTGTGTGGTCTAATTTTTTCTTTTGCACGGTCTCTCCACACACACACACACATTTACAGAGAAAAATTCATTTCCATTATCTGTCTCCCACATATATGTCCTTGTTGTATGGTAATACATATATATACATATCTATAAATAGAGAGGAAATGAGTAACGCAATCTTACAATTAGCATATAGAGAGCGATCTAACACGCCATTTTCTACAAACTTCCTTGTTGTGTGCATAGGGCTTTTACGAACAGCATCGTCAAGTCAGTGACTTTATTTTCAAGAAATTACTTGTAACATAGTTCTTAATATTAATTACGATTTTATGATACCCTTGTCGAAAGATTTTACAGAATATTTTCACGAAAGCTGTATGCTGGATCTATCTTTATCTGTCTTTTATTAGAGCAAGAAATCGTAGTCTGATTTTCTGTTTTGTTCATAAAAGTTTGAAACTTCACCCTAGTTCAGTTTCCAGTAGAGAACAACGACAGTGCAAAATAGGTGTGTGCGTGTACGTAAAAGTTTCTGGATTCATGTTTCAAAGAAAATTTTGTGTGTGTGTGTGTGTGTGTGTGTGTAAAATGAGAGTGTGGTTAATGGCTGTACGTTTTGAGAGTAATGTGTGTGTGGGAGAGAGAGTCCTATACTACTTGTCAAAACTTTTAATAGACGCATCTGTTTACTGGGTGCATGTGATAACCGTTAGACTTTCTGTGGACTGGTGACTGGCTAGGAACTGCAACACAGATAAAGGATAAAGTTTATAAAGGTATGTTTGTGTCGCTCGCATCATGAATGTGCACCGCTTCCTCTGCTGCAGACTGACTTGGCCACGACCATGAACAGCAGTGCTAACGGCGTGCAAGTGACCAGCCCCAAAGACTATCTCTACAGCAAGGTCAAGCCCAAGCATCTCCGGAACTCGCTTCCAGAGCATCATGGGAAAAGCGACAGGGAGCGTGAACAAGGAGGGAGAAGCGTCAGCGAGAAAACCCCGCCCCCAAAGCCGCAGAGGACCCTTTCGCGGCAGAACAGCACGTCAGATTCGGGGAGGCAGCCCGGAGAGGCTGAGACACAGCACAGCAACGACGCCGAAATTAGCCGCAAGAAGACAGGGCCACCAGTCTCAATAGACAGCAACGGGACGAGCCGGGAAGACAGCAGGGTCCCGTCCTCACAGACACTGCCTTTCAAAGTGGTCTCAGTGGGCGGTGGGACAGGTGGCTGTAGGGAGAACAATCAGATTGCAGGGAGCCTGTGGCTGGATAGGGGTGCGGCCACTTTCCGTAGCGGGAGTAATCCGCCGAGAGCCATGTCACTCCGCGTGGGCAAGGCAGACAGTCGTTCACTCAGCAGTGAAAAAATTGACTGGTGTCCACCAGTTTTGAGGGAAACGGGCACTCACTGTTTAAATTCGAGAGCCCTCGAACATGATTCGGAGAGCCACGATAAAGTCAGGCCAGACTCATCAGTGGCGTCAGTCAAAGAAAACGCGATGCGCTTGGAAGAAGGCGCGATTTTAGCGCACCCCACCACTATTTTTTACGACGAACTGTTAGCGAGTAGCGCGAGGTCGATGTGCGATGCCAGCGGCGTCAATGGTGATAAATATGACATTGGCGAGGAAGCGACGAGCGTGCCCGTGCTGGACGACCCGCACTTGATAGGCTCCCTTTCATTGGACGGCAGTGACGGTTTGTCCACAGAGCGTTCGCACAGCCCCGTGCCTGCAGTTGCAGACGAGTCGATGACATGTGAACTCGACAGTATTGACGTTCTCAAGACCTGCGCGTTCTGCCAGCAGCCCTGCTCAGACTTGAAACTTTTGCTCTGTTTTCATACGCTGTGCTCGGAGTGTGCGGCGCCCATAGATGCAGACGGGTCTGTGGTTATCGTCTGCCGTCTTTGCAACCAGTCACACGCCTTCCCACGAGAAGGTGTCATCGCCTGGAAAGACTTGTACCCAGGACTGCTGAATCAGTATTGCATTCGTCCGCAACTGTCAGATAGCAATAATTCATCGACGATAGAAGAAAATGGGTCGTTACACAAGAGCGAAGGAATGACGTCAACCAAGGACGCGGAAGAAGTACCTCTCGTGGCACACGGGGACTTTTCTGTCACGCAGGATCCTTCGGTGAGCCCTCAAAGCGGGCCGCAGCAAATAAGCGACGCCGCGGACTTGCCGCGCAGTGCTGCCGATGAAGGTAATGGCTGTGAGCAGCAGCGGTGTGGCGCGTGCAAGGCCAGCGCGGAGGCGCAGTTCCTCTGCATGATCTGCGGCGTGCTGATGTGCAAGGCATGCCGAACGGCGCACGAGAACCTGCCGGTGACGCGCTGCCACGAGGTGGTGCACGTCTCGTCCGGTGGCCCATCGCCGCTTAAACTGCTGGAGAGCTTCCAGCCATCTTGCGCACATCACGGCCGCGACCTGGCCTATGCCTGCGCCACCTGCGGAGTTTTCGCCTGCCACCGTTGCTTGATGCCCTCGCACGTGGAGCACGAGGTGGTGGACCTGACCAGCCTTCGGCAGAGCAAAAGGAAGGCCTGCAGCACCTTGCAGCGCGCCCTGAAGCAGCACGCGCTTTCCGTCAAGTCCACGCGCCGGCGACTAGAGGAGCGCTTGGCCCGCACCAGCAAAAACTGCCGGGCACTGTGCGATGCCATCCAGGCATGCGCCAGCCACAGCATCGATCAGATCGCGACGCGGGCCTCAGAGATGAAGAAGAGCGTGCGCCTAGTGCTAAAAGCACGCAAAGAAGGGCTAGAGAAGGACTTGTTGCAACTGCAGCAGGTGGAGCGCGACGGCAACCGCCTGCGCTGCGTTTTGAGCGCCATAACGCAAAAGACTCCGCACCTGACAAGCCTGACGCTGCTGCACACGTGCCAGGCCAAGTTCGAAGCACTGCAGCAGCAACGGCCGCTGCAGAGTGAGGACTTGGACTGCTTGGCCTTCTGCAAGAACCCGCGCATGGAGGCAGAGCTTCTGGGCGAGTCCCTTGGCAGTGTCCGGCATGTGCGCCAGGCACTGTCTGAGAAGGTCGTGACCCTCGTACGCGTCTTTCAGACCGGCACAAAGCTGAGCAGCCTGGCGGTAACGCCCTACGGCGAGATCGTGTGCGTGTCGCGCTTCTGCGCCACTTGCCACGTGTGGGATGACCAGGGCGTGCTGCTGGTGGACGCGAGTCATCACGTGACCCAGCCCACCTGCGTGGAAGTCACACCTGATGGGGTCATCGTCGTCCTGGATGTCTCCAGCAACGGCGGGAACCGGAGCACCAGCGCCTGCCTGAAGTTCCTTTCGCCTGCCGGCTCCTTCTTGTCGGAAATAGACTTGCCCTGCGACCCCGACCGCACGTGGTTTCACGTTCCGGACGGCACGCGGGTGCTGGTCAGCGACGGGGCCAGCCGAAAGGTGACGATGGTGGGGCTGGACCAAAAGAACCGGAGCATGTCATGCGTCTTGCACACCGTTCAAGACGAGGCCCTCCTGTCATGCCCCCGGCATGTGGCTATGACCATCACTGAGGACTTGCTGGTCAGCGACGGGGGCACGACCCTAAGAGTGATCTCCCCTGGCGGCCACATCAGCACGTTACTGACGGAGGACGAGCCCTTCACTGCGCTGGCAGAGTGCGACGGCACTGCGCAGCGCGCTCTAATCAGCGTTTGCTGCGACCGGCACGGGCGTGTGCTAGCCGCGGACAGCAGCAAATGCGGTCTGTACATCATCACCGGTGCCTGTTGCCGGGAGGGCGAGCGGCACTTCGTGTCCCTCCGCGAGGCTAGCTCCGCCTGCACGCGCCTAACCGCCATGACGGTCTGCAGGCGCCAGGGGCTCATCTTTGTTGCCATGGAGGACGGTCAGATCAGCATCCTTAGGCTGGGCAACAGTGAGGACAGCGACGACTCCGACGGTGATAACTATGTCAACCTCCTGGAATAATGACGAGACGATGGAGTTCAAGTATTCTGCTTCAAGAGCATTGCTTTGGCATTTAGACAGGTTATAAGAAATACACGTGGTAACGAAAGAAAAAAAGCAGTACTACTTTTCTTAAAATTGGGCAGTTGTAATGAGTGACAGATGTGCGTGTCACATTTCTGTGGTAATGAGGAAAGATTCGTATCAGCTGCGAATGACTACTGCAGTGGTAAGAAAATGTTGATGGGAAAGGATGGTGAGGATGTGACGACTACAACAAATGAATATTAACAGTGAAAGCTGGAAAACAAAGTCCGTGGTTCTTGGAGAATAAAAACAGAATTATTTGAAGTTTAAAGTGAACCCTGGGGAAATCGAAAACTATGTGATAATTAGAGATCTTAACTAGTGATATATGGAGATCCCAAAACAGTGATTCATGGAGACAAAAAAAAAAAGAAAAACTGTAGCGATAGAAGACAAGTTGGGGGGTTGGGAGAATCTGTCTTTCACTGTTTTAATATTCGCCCATTCCTCATGCGCTAAAATGGCCGAGCTGATAAAGATGCAAAAGATGAATTATAGTTAAAGTTAAAATAAAAAAAACTATCAAGGCTGTGAGACATTTTCTTTTCCTCACAGCAGATTTTGTGACGCGCCATCTTTACCTAACAATAACCACCACACTTACCCTAAACCTCCCCCCCCCCCGGTCTAGGAACTAAAAACTATTAGCTTGAAAACCGGACATTAGGCTGAACGATCGAAACAGAATTTGTGGTCTAAAGATTTCAGTATTCACTTCCTGCTCAGTTTCCTTGTTTGGTGAATGTCTCCACAATTTTTCAAATTTTGCGAAAAAGAACCCACCCATGCGAAGAAGGTATCAGGAAATGAAAATTCCAATACATGCTAAATGCATGGATAAGGACAATTCAGGTTTCTGGCTAAAGTAGTATGATCTTAAACTAAGCAAGCAGTACATATGTAGCAGGGAAAATATGGAATTTCCTTCTCGCACCACATCACCTTAAAGAAGAGATTTAGGACGCAGATATGCACCACTTCCGAGTGGAGATTAAGACGAAATTGAGAGTTCGCTAAGGCGGCTAAGCCATTCGTGAGTCACAGCTGTGGACTGGAGGTATCTGGCCACCACCGATGTTGATTCCTGTAACTAAGGCCTCGGAGAGCGCTCTGAAGGGGTAGCTGTAGACTAAGCGCATGATGTGGACCTCAGTTACCCTGCTGACCACAGAGGTGTGTTGGCTCCTACTGTTCTTATGTTTCTAGCAAGCAGTAGGTGTTATCGATGTGCACGCAACCCTTTACTTCCAATATAGATCGCTACGTTTACATGAAAAGGCATGGAGAAGTTTAGTTTCCAAACCAAGGCAACGGCAGCTCAAGAATCTGATGATTGAACTTGAGTCACAAACGAAGTATATGGTGATTACTTTTGCTGCTTGTGAAATGGCTCTTTCGAAACGATGACAAATGGGATGAAAGAGGTGGTTGTGGATGAGAGAAAGGAAGAACACAATTTTAATTGGCTAAACAATTTTCGCGAAATGATGGCAGACCAAGAACAAGCACGAAACTGAAATAACCGGTGGATGTCGCCGTGTCTTCCTTGAAGTAACGGCACAGTGAACCAGAATTATGATTTGCGCTGTTGTTTGAAAAGACTTTTATAAATTTACTTTTCTTCTGATTGCTATCTTATTTGTCACATTGTCTTGTGAGTCGCCATCAGGGCAGCGACCTTCTGCTCTACATCTTTGACAATACAGCAGTCGTAGTGGCTAACGTAATCATAAATGGAACAACCTTCCACAGTGACATCACGTTTTGGGGATATGGTTTGAGCTCTCAGGTCACGAAACACGACTGCGAGCCAATGTTTGTGAAATCGTCGAAAATAAAGTGCAGGAAGTAGAAAGCCTTCTTTGACGAATAATAATAATAATTTCACTCGCATCGCGCACTGTCCAAGCAATTAGTCAAACTTACGTCCCTCACATCACAATATTCACAAGACAGTCACGGTTGGCGATGTAAAATAAAGAACAGCCACGTGCTGTTAGCAAAGCGTGATTATTGCAGATAATGTCCTGTTATTATGTAATGTTATACTGATGGGTTAATGTGATAACACATTTGATGTTGGCATTCAGTTTGGAATGTGATTTTCTGTGTAGAAAGTTTGAATAAAGTTTAAGAGAAATAAGCATTGAGCTTTATGCCTCAGTCAATCTTTGCTTCTACCTCTAGGGCATTCAGAAGTGATTAAATATATATATATATACACATAATTTTTTTTAGAATAGGACCGTCGTCACTAAGCTGAAGACTGAGCACGTGCAACAGCTTACTTGTGACAACTGCGTTAATTTTGCTGATGTCACTCTTGAGAACCACAGCAAGAGCAGTCCCCTTCTGGCTTACCTTACGTTGAAGATGCTTTAAAAAGATTGGCATGTACTGTCTCCGAACACTTACTTGTTCACGCAGCAACTCGTAACCCTACCATTACTATTAATGCTGCTGGCTTAATCATTCTACCGACAAATAGCACCATCGTTGTGTACAGCCATCAGAAGCAGGTATGTTCCCTCTCGCTTCTGCATGCCTACTTCTTAACTCGACACCAACCATCTAATCTCTGACAATATTTTGTCTATGACAATGTTTGAGTCCTGTTAAGAGTCTCTGAAGGCTTCTGCCGCGGGGCTGCCACAGGATCACATGAAATGGAGATTTGCAATTGACATAAAATGATAAATAAACCCCTAAATCTAGGACTTGTATGATACCCGCTGGGGCCGTGGCCAGTCGTGTATGGGGCGCCAAGAGGGGAATTTTCTCAAATTTTATATTTCTAGCTATACATTGCAATGTATAATTATAGAATGCAATGTATAGCTAGAAATAGCAAATTTGAGAAAATTCCCCTCTTGGCACCCCATAGTCGTGAAACGGGGAGTTATCTGCCGACCTGCCTGCGTCTGGATGACCTTGCACTACTTTCGGCTGCAAGACCGTATTTTCCGCATTTTTAAAAATCTGTAATCGCTTGAACCCTGAGTCGCCTTGTGTGCTCACATGTGTCTGCGGGCTGTGATAGTCTGTAAGCTATTTTTCGCATAAGGTTCTGAATTACGGTCGTTTTGCCAATTTGTGCACGCTAGATGTTCCAAATGTTTGAGTTCTGTAGCAAATTGACAACTAATGGTAATTAAAATGTGTGTGTGTGTGTGTGTGTGTGTGAATGAACAAGTGGAAAGCGGAGGTAAAGAAAAGAAGAGGCGAAGACAGGGACACCATCAAAAACCTTTATTTACTCACCAGTTGCCCATTAAGGAAAACAACTTAACTGAAAAAAGTATACACAGTTGCTTCATCGCTTATCGAGAAGTGACAGGTGTTGTTTAGTAAACAGAACAAGTACTGTTGACGAATTTCATATACAAAAATTTTTACATAATAGAAGGTACGCATTTCTACCTCCAGTTTCTGGCCAGCAGACCTGTAACTGAAGCACCGCAATGAAAAACAGTAATTAAAAAAATCAGCATTTTGGACCGTCGCGGTGAGAAAATAATATGGATTTTAAGTGGTGTGTGAAACAACATGTGCAATGTCGAGTTATTTTGCATAGTGGAATGATACCAAAATCTGTCGCAATGATAAAAGTACGTTTGTACTAACTTGTGCTCAAGGGATGTTGTATGCACCTTAACCCAGTCGTGGCACGATCAGCTGTAATGACGCAAGATTCACATTTGAAATCCACCCCAGTGCTTAATTTCCACCCTACTTTCTCTGTATAATTTGAGCTCCACCTCTTAACCGTTGTGCTGATTGACAGCAATGCGATTTTCAGCACGACACGAATCAAATGTTATCAACCGTTTCCCTGCCAAAGATTACGATCCAAACGGTAAATCCGTTTAAATGTAAGAAAACGATAGGTGTACATTGCTGATGACAACACTGCCAGGTCACCTTCAGCCGCTCATCTTCTGAAGCTGCATATCCCTCAAACTTTCAGGATACGAATAGGGTCAGCCACAGGCGGGTGAAGGATGGGAGACGGGTCGACAGTCCTACCTTTCCTCTGCTGCCCACACGACTTCCTGCACCAGAAAGTCATGCTCATCAGTGGGCACATGGTCTACCAGCTGCTCCCTAAAGGCCAGAGCTAATGTGCGAGGCGTCACACCAGCGTCATGACAACGTCGCAAATAGCTGTCATAGTAACCTTTCCCCCGGCCCAACCTAGCACCTTGCCTGGTGAAGGCCAGACCAGGCACCAGTATAAGGTCGAGGCCACCTGAGGCGAAGAAATGAAAACGAAAGATGTTTGGCTTTGTGGGGAAAAGCAAATGATCATGGGGATAATTATTATCTTGGTACCTTCTCAACCCACCTACCATCTTCCCATCATCACACACGCATGCTCCTATGCACATACATACATAAAATAATTAACTACATACCTGTGTCCACAGCATCTGGAAGGTCATTATCAGCCGGCTGTTTAATGTTCCACTTGGTCAGCGGCAAGTTGTAGTAGTCTTCTAAAGAGGCCAGCTGTACCATCTTCATGACTGGGCCCTGGTAATGGGGAATGAAGCATGCTTTCTTTGCTGCCATGGCTGCTTGCAGAATCGGGAAGGTGTTGATCTCATCTGGCATACTGAGGAACAGCGACAAGCGTTGGCTTGAGGCGAACATCGGGGACTGCAGAATCTGCAATGAGAGGTCGGGGACTACAAGACTGCAGGAGTGTCGCTTGTAAACCAAAATGCATGACGCAAAACGCTAACCCTTAACAGTGTCAATATAATTATACTTCAGATGCCTAAATATAGTCATCTTAAAAGAAAAGTAGTTTATATGTATGCGAGCGATACAGGGACAGAAAGATGAAAGATCGTACAACACACATATATAGCTATAAAATCAATGGAGAGAACGTATTCCATCATTCATTTGTTCGTCCATCGGGGGCCGATGATGACCATGACTTCACGCAAAAAAAAAGAAAAAAGAGCTGGAACAGTATCTTCATGGGAGGCTACTCGTGGCATCGACATTTACCTTTCCCGTCACTTTGCCTCCCTTCAATAGAATAGCGAGAATGCGTCTGTTCAGAAAAAATGTCTTTTAAGCAAGAGGTTTATCGTTTATTTCTACTAACCTACAAATGGGTACCTTTTTAATAACAATGTCTGATTGTCTCTCCTTTTCCTCTTTCGTAATCTTCGCCAGTTTCTGCTTCATCTCTTGTCGTAAAGTCGCCTTCGCTTGCCGAAAGGTCGCCATCTCCACTGCAAAGGGACATCACTCTTATCTCATCGTCTTATCGTTGAACCAAAATTAGCACAACGGTCGGCATTGGGTATAAATATAATAATAATAATGTGAACTTATAACGCATCAGCATACTGGACAGTGAAAAATAGAGCTTTGGGGTTTATTTTAATCATACCTGATAACTCGCACGACGTGTGGATTCAAGTCTGCAGCCGCAGAATAACTCAAATTTAAATATAAAAAAAACGTGTACATAACAAGTTTGTGACAGAAACATAGTTAAACAAAACAACGTAGAAAATTCTATACTGAACTGGTAAATATTTGAGTCACAGATCTTCTAGAAGCAATTGATAAGAGGCAATTCATTGTCTTGCGCTGACTGACAAAAGGCGGCATGTCAAGTCCAACTCTTATGTCTCTCACTGTAGAATTCGCTTCTTCAAATAAATAAATAAATAAATAAAAGGCAAAAAGCTTTCTTGCTCAGACTTTTAAAAAAATGGAGTTTAGTACATGATACCGGTCTGTATAACTCAACCAATAATTATAGGAATTATACAGGGCATCTCCCCACGCGGAGATTTGTTATGAAAGTTCATGAGTACACCTATGCAAACATTACAAAGGAATACCTTAACCAGTACATCAAAACTTCCGTTTAGTCTGTTTTTTTCAAACCACAGAGGCAAACAACAGGTAACACTTTTCGATTAGCGTTGTATTAAGAAAGACACAGCACAGACTGAAGGCAATCACCTGGTAAAAATGTGCCAAGTGTCCATCTGAAAGGAAATTTTGGTGGAAAAGTTGGATGACGCCAAATACTTGTTCTGTGGATGACAACAGTCATGTCTGGTTTCACCAATATAAATCAGAGCAGGAAATCGATAAATCAGAAATTTAATGAGAAAGCTACAGTCTGTTTTTCAAATAGAGAGACAACACATGTGATGATAAATCAAAAAGAAAAGTTCTTTTTCAGAATCAGAAAATTTAAAGCGAAGCAGCAAGAAAGTGGGTTGTTAAGGAACACCGCCACGTGCAGACAGGACACTGACCACAAACAATGACTACACGGCGTGCTCCCAATGACTACACGCGTGCTCCACGTGTTCTTTCTCTCAACACCAAAACAAAGATCTGTGCGTGGGTTCCTACTGTCTTCTATTTTGTGGGAGGGGTCTAACTAAGATAACACACTTCAAAATGCCCAACTACTCTTCCACTCTTCACAGAATTCTCAGAAATTTTCCATCATACATATCTTATTAGAGGTCAATAAACATGAAAATAAATCACTGTGTAACTAATCAAATAAGCATCAAAATACGTCACTTGTCAAACCTAAATCAATATATCCATAGCCAAGAGCAAATCACGATCCATCCAAAAGTCAGGCAAAAATCAATACATCAATAATCAAGCGTGAATCCAATATATCAGTCGTCGAGCATAAATCAATCTGACTGTTCTCGAAGGTTCTAATTCCAGTTCTCCAACGGAAATCGACATACATACGACAATTCCCGAAACGAGTATAGAAAGTATAGAAAGACCAAACTTACATACTGTTCCTGGTCCACTTTGCATCTATTCACGCACTCGTAAACACACAGACTTATCTCCCTGAACCGCTTCTCTTGACGAGTAGTCGGCCTTCTCCTGGATCACTTATCCCAACTCTCCTGCTCCAGTTGACAAGGTATAATCCATACGCTGGAGACAGCACTCCCGGGGGGGGGGGGTCAGGTACACCAATATTAGAAGGTAGGATACTCCCGGCTTGTAGGCCACACCGATCGCTGACAACACAATACTTCCGGGTTGTACTTTCACCCTCCTCGTGAGGACAATATACTCCAACACTTCAGCTCCACTATATTTCCATTCAATATTCTCGACTCTCCCAGCGAATTCTGTATAACTCCCACACTCTGAATAGCGGGTGTTGACAATATCTTCTGTTACTTCTGATCGGGCTGACTTGGCCGGCACAACTGGCTGTAACGATATCTTCACTCGTCTTCTTTCCCCCAACTTAATTCTGTATAACTCCAATATTCTGAATAGCGGCTGTTGACGACAATATCCACTGTTACTTCTGATCGGGGCTGACTTGGCAGGTACCACTCGCTGTAGCGGTATCTTTACTCATCTTCTAACCCCCAACTTAATTTCCTGAAAACACTTATTCTTCCATGAGTAATCCCGTCACCTGCACTAACGCAGTATATAATGCTTTCACCACTATCATACCTCTTTCTAATAACCATCAAATATCATACGCGCTCATCATTCTCTCCAGGCCTATTACAAAGACCAAGTAATAAAGAAAATCACTATTACAAAGATCCATCAATAAAGAAACATTCCATACCTTGGCTAGGCAAGGAATTAGGTCTACTCGCTTCTCGCTTCTACACAGTAAGTCTTCTAGGTCCTTCCTCTAGGACGTTTAGTCGGGGAATGAAATAAAATCCGTTCACCTGTATTGCAGGGACTCTGACTACTTTGCTCAGTCCTCCTGTAAATTATACTCACTCCATTCATCTGCTTTCATTCAGGGGGGACTAGTAATGTATCCTACTATTGCATAAAGGGAACTAACTGCTGCCGAACCAAAAAAAAAACCATTGTTTTCTAAACGTATACAGAATTGGGACATACACAAGGGCGACAAACCCTACTGGGTGAAACTATCAGGGGTGACAACCCCCTTTCCCTAACATGGGTGCTGAAGACTTTGAAGTCACCATGGTCCAGGTAAAACATTTTAAAAGAGGCTGGTTTATGCTTTTTGTTCTTGTTTATACACTAAATTCAAACTTTAAAACGTAAAATGTTTGGAATGCTTATGAAGACTACTAAATTAACATAAGATATGTTGTCGGAAAGTTAGGAAATTATTTTTAAAGACTAAAATGTTAGTAAAGTCTTCTAGTTTTTAACAATTTCTTAATAATACTGACAGGTATATGGAACAAAATAAATCATTATTAGTGTAGGTATGGAAAGGAAGGAAACGTTTTAAGTAGGTAAGTAGCTGCAGTCCATTCTTCTTCATTGTTTACAGCACGTTGGTAAGCAGAGTTCTGTGACATGCACAGTCGCTAGGATTTTCTTAAGTAAGAATAGATGACGTGTGTTGACTTCTGCGTGCAGAACAGCGTGGAGTTGCACGCTTACTGCCTGCCATCTCAAGAAATAAAACTCTGAGATGCACTTTATAAAGCCGGAAAAGACGAGGTGATACCTCAGTCCAGCGCATGCGCGTCGCTAGTAATCCGTTCCCGCGCTGAAGGCGCTGGTCCATCAGATTTACGTCCTTGGTGTAGGCGAGCAAGACCAGAAAGTTGATGTGAAGATACTCTCAGCATATCAGCATTTTCTTTTCCCATCGCTTTTCTTTCCCTTTAATAGAACGGTGAAAATTTGTCGGTAAAGAAAATAAATAAATAAATGAAAGCTTGTTAAATTGGCTATATGCAGATATTATCTAAACCTTGTATTCGTAGCAATACCCAAAACATTTCACCAGCTGAAAAGTTTTCAGAGGGTTTACCTTCCCCTCGAATAGACTGAAATCTTTCTTCTTTGTATGGTAGATATAGCAGAGGTCTATTAGCCGGTTTCCTAAAAAAAAGATTAGGGAGAGGAACAATGACAAATATAACGACTGAGATACAAGAGTCAGCTTAACGTGGGACACGTGTTTTCTCCTCGTGCTTGGTCAGGATGGTTTGGGAAGACAGAGAGTTCAATGGTCAGAGCACCGGCATGAGAGGCCGGAGGCACATCAACCGGTTCGATACCCGGGTGGTGCGGCATGCTTACCCCAGCTTACCCAGCTGTTGACTGCGTACCCGACCTCTTAGAGGGCTGAAAAATGAAAGTCGTCGAGGGAGCAAAGATGAGTAGCCCTCGCAAAAAACAAAACAAAAAAAAAAGCTGGCGCCAAGAAAAGTGGGGTCTCGATACCACCTTTATTTACCAAAGATCCAATGATGGATTGAACGATCGCAGAACTACTTTTTAAAGCCTTT
This sequence comes from Marisa cornuarietis, assembly GCA_004794655.1. Taxonomy (NCBI): domain Eukaryota; kingdom Metazoa; phylum Mollusca; class Gastropoda; order Architaenioglossa; family Ampullariidae; genus Marisa; species Marisa cornuarietis. The sequence goes on along the minus strand of SMMW01000010.1, from coordinate 7,747,718 downwards.
TTTAAGAATGGTTTTGGGTCTTGCAGAATTGAGAAATAGGAGAAGTAAAAGAATTTTACCTTTTTCTTCAAAATGTATTTAGAGTTTAAAGATGGCGGATTCAAGATGTTAAATATCTTAGCTTTGTGCTAGTATGTCCTCGGTTTTCAATTATGTCTCTCTCTCTCTCTTTTGTTTTTACTTCATCTGTAAGTAGTTCTTCAATCATGTCATACTGAATAAAATGTTCTCATTGGAGTTGGCACTTACAATCTATTTTGTATGATTTTTTTGTATTGTCTCTCTCCTTCCTCTTTCTTTCTTTCGCTCTCTCTTCTTTCTCACTTTCTATCCCCTTCTGATTCTCTCTCTCTCCCTCTTCTCCTTCTTTCCTATGCAGCAACTGTTTTTCTGACTTGTTTTCGTGCGTACCCTACTGGAAACACGGATATTCTCCGACTTCTTTACCACAGAAAGCCAAACAACTTCACAACTTTCTAATTCTGCTTTATTCTGGATGACATGCGCACAGCAGTAACATGCTCCAGACCCCACCCCATTCGCACACTCACTTCAAACTTTGGATACAATGTCTTATGCGGCTATTCGTGTGTCAAAAACGATGAACACAGAACACTTTATGTAAAATAACTCAGTATAATCTTATGAACTGTAGTTTTTTCTCTCCACTAGTGCCGTACACATGCTTTTCGTAACACCATACAGTTTAAATATTAGTGTATGAATGTCGGCGTGAATGAGGACTTGCCCGAGCTAGAAGTTATACCGAACGCTGACAGCCTATTTCATGCGATAGATGGAATGTTGGTGCAAAATAATTTGGTCTTATATAGTAGCTGCACTAGTGAAGGGGCACCGTTTCACGAGTTTGGACTTTTTCAGCGTTCCACGACAGTGAGTTTTGTTGTCGTAAAAGTATGACACCGCAAGTGCGACGATAAAAACACAAGAAAAAAAATCGAGTTTAAGTCATTTGACTAACTAGTGAGAGATTGTCAAAACACAAAAGTGTTAGTAACACCAGATACCAAGAGGAAGTCACTATTAATCGTTGACAATTTTGGTTGTGAGCTTTTACTGAATTGCTAACTAGGGTCTTGTGATCCAACAATTAAGTTCCATAATTAGTTAAATCCAGAGACCACAAGAACTTCACCTCGTGCCTGCGTTTGTGCCAAGCTAATTCTCGATATAAATGATCACGACTGCTTGAATTGCAAAAAATCAACGGGAAACAACAGTTGTATTTAACTTCAGTCATTCGATGTTAGAAATATTTGTTACTGCGCATGCGCACTGAACAGACTGACGGGCCTGTGGCCTGCCAGGGGACTTAAGAAGGTGTGGCAGATGGGAGGGGGGAGATGACAGCTATTTACTTTTATACATCTGTGGATTGTACTTAATTTGTTGCAATATATTACAGGGAATTTAGTCCACAGGAACTCCCCATGTAGTAATCGTGACCCATCAGGGCTAAATTAAGCTGATCACGCGACTGTTACAGATTTCCAGCCAGGAGCAGATTTTGTTGTGGAAGAAATACACGAGAGACAGTATGGAAAGTAGAGCTAAAAATAATTAAGCAGTAATGATTATCTGGATCATAAAAGATATTGTGATGATCGATATTAGGAAAAAGATTGAATTTTTTTGTTTCGTTGATTGAAAGTGCGGATTGATAAACGCGCAAAGTGTGCTGGTCTATACTTTAAAACTTGCAAACACAAACCTGTTACAGAAACAATATTTACTCCAAACTGTTGTAAACGATTTATATATGCCGCCACAACATACAGAAAGTGGTCACAAGAACCAGTATATTCTTTTCTTTGCATAAAACTGCAACAACTACTATCGATTAACTAATATTAACTAGCATTAATTACAGTTTCAAATACTACTGCCAGTATGATTGCTATTGCAATTGCTGATGATGGAAGTCCGTTGGTGGTACTAGTACTGTTGCTGCTCTACTAAAGCAAACGACTACTATTAGTAAAAAGATGTACTAAGCACTCTTGACTACATAATCTGAATAAGCAGCAATAAACAGTCTTACTAACAAAGCCAAACTAATAAGGCTCAAAAGTGCACTTAATACTTTACCTCGTCGATAGAAAGTAAATATTTCTTTTAATTCTTTTAATTTCTATTCTTCCCCCAACTCTTTCTCCGAGAGGGTGTGTTATTCTGTAAAGGCAAAATGATCCTCTCAAGATTTGCATCTCTGTCCTTCGCAGCCGCTTTAGCGTGTGCACATGCACCCAACAGTAACATTGACGTCCCTGTACTGCCAGCGTGTGCGCATGCGCGGCATCGTGCGGAGCGGGTAGGGCACGCGCTCGTCGTCTTCGCATGCGCTGGGACACACCTGCAGGATCTTCAGCGTGTACGTCACAGGGGTGCAGCGGTAGTGGCCGTAGTAGCAGGAGCTCTCCTCGCACACTGCCTCATAGATTCGGCTCGGGTAGCGCTGTTCGCCCAAGTGGCGCCACCGCCAGGTCTGGCGGCACGTCCAAGGCAGGTCCTCGCGGAATACATCCGGGTCATGGCAGCGCGAGGAGCTACGCTTGCTCATCTTGAAATTCTCGTCCGTCGTCTGGTTGGCGTTGCTGGGATGCTCTTCCGATGCAGAGCTCTTTCTCTGGGAACTCTTCTTCTGCTCGTTGGAAAAAGGAGAGGTGCGCCCTTCTTCCACAAGCCGATCCAGACCGTCCAAATCATGCAAGGGCTGAACATCTTTTTCTGACATTGACCCCGACCTGGACCTCAACTCTGACTCTGACCCTAAATTTTGCGTTCTCCGTGTCTCGAGAGGTTGATTCTTCGTGTTTTGGGCTTCCGTACTGATGGTGGAGCGGTCTAGTGTAATCGACGAAGGGTTGTTCTTTGTCCTTACTGGCTGTGAGTCTGGGCTTTGCGTGGGCCGTAGAAGCATCGCAGTTGGATCTCCTGCAATATCATCATTATCTCCAAAATATTCATATTCTGGCAACAGCATCTCTTCAGCATTTAGGTAATTAGAGGGCGTGAACTCTGGAATCTTTGCGAAATCAGACTGACCACGATGTGGACTGCCTTCGTTTTTATTTGGAAAAGAATGACCCTGAACCTGGGTAGCTGGACTCTTTTCTGTGACATCTAATGGATGCAGGGCGGGATGCGATCGCCTCAGTCTCATCTTCAGCTGCTTGGCAAAATTAAAGGGAGCAGGAAGAATTCTGTCTGTGTTGTCTGCTTGTTGGGACCTGATAGCTTGGACAGGTTCAGCGGTATGTGCCACGCTTGGAAGAACTTCTTTCGCTTCTGATTGGGCCCCTTGTTCACGTGACTGAGGTGACGCACAAACATGCACGTGACTTGCAGGAAGAAGTGCCACCGCGAAACACAACAGCAGCATGACCAGGACTGCAACCAATGAAACAGTTCGTGTGAAAATGCAACCAAATGAACAGCTAGAGCAACTTAACGCATTCAATGTTATAAAATTCTGTATCTAGAACCTTTAAAACTTAAACAATATATATATATATATATTATGTTTACATGTTAAAATATTAAAATATCATCATATTCATTTTTTATCTATACAATAATACCATTTTTATTTATGTCTTCTACTGCTTTACCCCCTATTTTTTGTCACAGTAAGACCAATAGGGAGACATAGACTTTTCGTCTCACATATAAATTAAGAAAGAAAATGAAAACGGACATTGTAAATGGAAACATTTCAGAGAGACAAAGAATTTTCTTCACACGCTTAATAATAAGGTAATATCCATGGATATCATAAAGTGGACACACTGTTAGAACTTCTGCTGCACTGCAGTTCCACTAGATAAACACAGCTATCGTGGAAGCAATACCTAGACGCCAGAATCCCAAGCTAGACATGACACCAATATCCCTATTCAAGAATATGATATCTATGACTTCACCAGCTATTTACAGCTATAAATCAGACAAGCAAGCCTAGTTAATAATACAAGTACAATCTGCAAACCTCTGTATAATTTACGTACGCAATTTGTAATCTCCGGTTTAAGGGTTTTAGATACAACGCTTGTTTTTCAGCACCTGTTTCGCAAGGTTTGCAATAACATTCTTTTCGAAAGTAGTTCATCCTTAGAGGACTAGCTGGATGCAATTTTTTTTATTCCAATGATTGTGTGAAGCTGAACGCAACCTCAGACGTCAGGATTTACATGGACACGTCGAAGCTGTGAAGGCGTCAGCCAGTGAGTTTGGACTAAATGTTAAATAGTTTATCTGTGTACAAGCATGATGTCACGATTTAGCAAAAGGTTACAAATTCCTCCTGCTATTCCCAGTAGCGGAATATATCGCAGCACTCGATCACAATCCTTTCTGGAAGGGGAGTCGAGTGTCGATTACTTTTCTCCACATAGGAAATAATGTAAATATATTTAACTGGTTCCGGCACCCACCACTAACTAACTACCTTGTATTATTCCTAGCATTGTATAGAACACCACATGCAAAAAAGATTGGTTTATTTCCGCTATTTGTTTTTGTGTATCCACACCAATAATAACAGTTCCATTTCTTTAGTTTGTTTTAAACCTTGGCATTGCTACCATTTTTACTCCTGTCGCTACATCAGATGCTTTAATGGCCACCATGTCAAACCAAATGGCTAAGTTAGACACACATGTGTCACAACTGGCAATGAGCAAATTTTTAAATTAAATTTTTGTTCTTACTGTTTTCCTCTTTTAACGTTTAACGTTTAGCACTAGAATGTTTCTTTGGTGTCATGATAATCGAATGGCGCGCGCGCACACACACGCACGCACACGCGCGCACACACACACACACACACAGCCCAAAGAGATCATAAACACAGGACAGCTCTTTACTGTTTGAAACCTACGGACAAAGTGACGCTTTCCTTTTTTTTCAACTCGAATTGTCACGGGCTATTGTAGCATCTCACACAGGTTTTGGCACGATGGTCGAGTGCCGAGCAAAGTGGTCGAGCACCGAAATAGAATTCTCTGGAAAATATTGGTCGAGGACCGAAATGTTCGAGCACAGAGCAATTCAAGTGCTGATATACCTGCATTTTCTACGAGTTAGGCTTGTACGTGTGTGTCTGGCCGGTTATTTGAGAAAGTGTATAAGAATTGACCTAGAGTTATTTAAGATTCCAGTTTCAAAAAAGCCTATCAGTGCATAATGCTTTTAAAACAGATTATAAAATCACCTCTTTTAAAGTTCATAGTCGAGAAAAAAGATTTCATTTGAAATTATTCCCTTGTAAGTGCATATCATAATTTTGGAAGCGACGTTTGTTAAGCCGTTTATCGAATTTATTTTTGTATCTTTGGATTTTACTTACAGATTTCCTACCTAAAATAATACATCATGAATGATGCAGCTCGAATGGTATAATTATCGAATAACATAGATGCAGATAGTTTGCGCACTGTTTTAATTGCAACAAATAAGGCAATGATACATCATTCAGTTTTGCAGGTCATCATTTTAAGTGACTCAACACTTCTCGCAAAGGTCACATTAACTACTGCTTCAAATGTTCGATTAAAGTGAGGAATAAAGACTGTTTCTTTGATAATTAAACAACGCAAAAAATTTGTTTCTTGTTGCATTCCACCTGTTGTGTATACTCACCTTTGAAGTTTGATGACAGATGTGGTTGTTGGTAATCTTCTGGGTACCTGAGCTCTTGCCTGTCCTTTCAGTGAGTGGTATCAGCCCAGTACCTCTGTGTACCTCTAAACCGCGAGGAGGAACCTGTTTTGTACTGAAGTGTGGTGATGCCTGTCAGGGGCCGTAGGACAGAGAGACGGCCTTTATATTACTGGCCAGTTGCGTTGGCGTCAGCACGTGATGGTGAGCTGTGACGCAGTGAGCGGTGAGGCGGCCCTTGCATTTGATACTTTCAGCGACTGGAGAGTGGCGAAAGAGAAAGAAATTTACAAAAGGGCAATCTACAAAAAAATAACAATCGTGCAGGCAGAGAAACCAAGAATTGTCAGTCCAGTCTGTCATTCTATCAGTCGTCATCGGGACATAGGTCAAGGATGTTAAATTAATTAAATTAAGTTCGACGCTGCTGGCAAGTAAACAGAATATAACACTGTCGCTTTTGTTACAAAAATGCTTGACCTAAGTTATAACTACAGCTAGTGCGAAGGTTTTGACCATATACTAATGAGAGGTTGAGATGTCGCATTTGGGGACAGGGAGCAGACTGCTGGGTGTTGAAATGTTGAAATGAAATGATTTAGTGGATCTAGATCATTCTAGCGAGCGCGTGAAGGAATGCGATTGAAGTAAGCCTTGATGAGTGACGCAAGCCTTGATGATGATGAGAAGAAAAAATAAAACAACAGGAAAGTAAGAAATAATAAAGACAGAAATGGTGCTAGGTTGTTTAAGTCTGTCTTAAGTAAACAACCGAGTCTTCGGTCGTTTCCGAAACGTGGTTGCTGAGGTGATGGTGGACAGTGACGATAGCAGACCACTCCACAGTTTAGGTGCCGCGTTTTTTAAGGCCCTGGCTCCAGTGCGCTTCTTGTTTGTGTCTTCCACTGCAGGGAGACAGAAGCGTGACTGCGAGCCAGAGCGAACTATCTCTTGCAAATAGTCATGAGCAGTTTTAAACATGCAGGACTGTGCAATCGAAAGCACTTTGTGGTCAATGCGCTTGTTCACTGGGAGCCAGTGAAGGCTCTGTAGTATAGGGGTGATGTGCTCAGTGGACGACTTTGCACGGGTGACAATCCTGTCGGCTGTTTTGAACTCTTTGGAGTCGATCCAACTGCGTAGCAGGTATACCCCACAATGCACTATTGCAGTAGTCCAATCTCGAAGTGATGGTAGCCACAGCAAGTGAGTTGGCAGGAACCTGAGTTAGCATGGGCCGTAATCCTGTGGCGTAGGAAGATGCTCGGCTTTTTTTGGGGGGGGCAGCCCCATACTGTCAATGAATGACATTCATATTCTTGCCTTCCCAGCATCTTTTATGGGGGGGGAGGCGGCTGCCCCCCTTACCCCCCCCCCGGTTCTTACGCCACTGTACTCTACCTAAAGTCCTCAAAAGTAGTAGGATGAATGACGCAAGCTTTGATGTCTGAAATGTTCGAGCAAAAGAGCGCATGCGTAACGTTTTTGTGAGCTTTGAATGAAAGTCAATCGGTTAGGTTTAGTGAGGGCGTGTGTCGCCGCTATTTGAAAGTTATTGTAGGCGTGTGTCGTCGCTAGTTGGTAGGGTTAGTGCGGGCGTGTATCGCCGTTAGTACATCGTGGAAAATTTTAATAAATTGTTTGTTATTGTTTGACTACAAAAGCTTCCTGTTACTTGAGGTTGACTCGGTCAGATTTTTTGACCCAACGAGCCAGTAACGGTCAACCAATTAGATCCGTTATTTAATACTGGGACGTTGCAAGAAATTATGTTTAGTCTTTTTTGAAAACCCACGTGACAGTTGCTATGTTCAAAGGCTTGTGCTTTGGGTAAGGAACAGAGCTTTTCTCTGAGATTTTGGAAATTAGAACCTCCTAATGAATTAAACTAATTTTCCTCCAAAAAGGTCCTCTTTTTATCCTTTAGCGTCCAATTGATACAAATGATGCGCCTGATCACCGCCATATCAGTGGCTGTTCTAATGCGCATGAGTGTGAACATACACGCGCACGCAGTTTAGGATGTTGAGTGTTTTCTTTTTTTGCAAAAACTACGTAACTTTAAATGATAAGTGTAAGGTGAAAGAGAATGTTAATTACAGATACATACATATAAACAAAAGCAAAACAAACAAACAAAGCAATGAAAGACAGTTAAATCATGACGACGTCTGGGTACAAGAAGAAAGAAAACAAAAACGCAAAGATTTAGGCATTAGGAGGATTTCTAAAGGGCGTCTCGACTGCATACGGAAAGAATCCACACCACACAAGTGCTTTCTTTTGAGATATTTTTCCTTTGGAGAAAGTTAATTACATTACACTCTTTCGAGATTGTCTTACCAGCTAGCTTTTGTATGACACGATACAGCAAAACAAATGGTTCATCTTACAAGATAATGGCGTCATAACTGTAGTCGAGTGGTGGTGGTAAGGGGGAAATGGCGTGAGTAAGCAAACTTTTTTCTACACATTCATCAAGTGGCAGGAAGAGAGCCGAAAAAATCTATTACCCTTTATTGAACGGCCCTGAACAAATGCCTAGGCATCCCTCTGCAGCAAATTTCAGCGCTGCGGCGTCAGCGTTTTTGTTGTTGCTTTTGGCGGGAAAGTGCTTCCACCGGCATGTGATCTCGCATTATGAGGGAAGCTGGAGGGGGAGAAAACTGACGTAACCGAAAATCCCCGACGTTAATGAGGCGTGACCAAGGTCTTTTGAAACAGTGACCAAACTGTTAGTGCACATTACTTATAAAAATACAAGTTGGAATGAATACCCTTAATGAATGACTCAAAAATGACAAGAAACTAAATAACAATAATATTATGGACTGCCTCTGAAAGCTCCTATGCGAATGTATTTTACATGTATTTACATTGAAATTTTTAGTTCTTTATTACTTTCATACTTTTCTTGCTGGACTAGTTAATATTCGATAGTGTATTTCGACAAAATGTACAGCTTTGAAATTATTATTTATTCTGAATCTTGACCGCCTCTTCTGTACTTAACTTCATATAGTTTAAAACACCTTGAAAAATACTTTATTTTTTATTGATGTTGTCACAAAGGGACCTAGTTTTTAGATAATTTTTTATATTTTAATGAGACTTTGACTTTGACTAGGTAAAAAAGTAAATCTATTAAAATAAGTCGTGGATCCAATTATTAGAAAGTGTTGAACTTCACCCATCTAAGGAACCCAAACTTGACTATAATGTGAAATCACATTTATAATTTTCCTTTTTTCTAACATTACTCACTTTCTACAACAAAAGACTACTCTTACTTCTTTCCCACTTTTCTCAGTTTCACCTTCTGTCACATTCCAGCTTTAATAACTCCCTAACCAATAAAGTAAGACCTAATAAAATTTGCAGGCTGTTTGTTTATATACATAGCTCTTTTTTGTAGGAGAAATTAGCTAGGATAAGCACTAAGGATAATTCAGCTGTAAATGTTTGTAATTTTGTGACGTAAAATTGGGAAAATAATAATAAATAGAATAAATCATACGAAAAATTTCACCGCGTACCTTCATAGGCGTCTTGGTTCCAAAATTATAAAGTGGACTACCCTGCAGCCGTAGTGATAAATCGCTGGCAAAGAGACTATCTTGTAGGGAAACAGGAAGTGGTCTCGGTGTCCGCAAGGTCGAAATAATTTATAATTTAGAAATAAGACGCGTTGCCCTGAGCAGAGACTTTAAAGAGAGAAGGACTATATAGCAGCTCAAGCACGGGAACAGATAACTTGCGTCGCGCATGCGCTGGACTAAGTCATTGCTTCGTTTTTTTCCGGTTACAATTTACACAGTGTGTCACAGAGGTACTGTCGTAATTATTTTGAGATGTGTGTGTGTGTGTGTGTGTGTGTGTGTGTGTGTGTGTGTGTGTGTGTGTGTGTGTGTGTGTGAAGATAAGTGATCTATTATAATATGCAGCCTGTTGCAATATGTTAAATAATTTGATAAGATAAGCTAACACAACGCCCGATGTTCAAAACAACATGTCAAAAAATCAATAAATAAGGATTTAAATGTGTTACAGAATAAATGGAGTTTAAGGTACGTTCCTTAGAGCCTTGGTCTGAATTAATGCTGAATTAAATTCATTAAGAAACGATAAACTCGCTATAAACCGCTTTCTGTAACCACTCAGAAAGACAATGAGGCAAATAGCGAGAGCTTGCTGACATAACCATCTTCTTGACTTTGAAATAAATACATATACTACGATACAACGCTCTGTTTGAGCAAATATATTTTACATTATGATTCATATATTTATATATATATATATATCAAAGCATACTTTCTAAGAGGATTTCTTCAATGTCAAAGCATCCCATGATATACTCGCGAATACACCACAAAGAGACCGGACGCTGCCCGTCAATAAGTTAAGCTTACGGAAGTTGAGTCATCGCTGGCCCAATACGCGTGCGCAGTGTCGGCTGTCCTTTCCTTCACTGTCTCTGCCCTGAGTTCCCCATTATGCCCTGGGGGGAATCGACTTATTCTCGCTGCGTGGTTACTACCCCAGACGGCGTCAAAGGTTTGCAAGATCGCTTATATTCTCAACTTAATATATGGATTAAATCGCTGAAAAGCAACTAAGTATTTGACTCTTTTCGTGTCATATAATTTTTTATGTGTAATGTGATATGACACAGTTTCGTATTGTTGATTTGTAATATTATGTACGTTATATCGAAGAGAACACACTTTAAAACCGCATAGAAAAACAAGTATAATAAATGCCGGTTCATTTCCTTGTTTCCAGGTTTTTCAAAAGTTTTTCTTACCTCGCAATCGGAATTTATTTTTCTAGAACGTGAAAATGTGTGCAGCAATCAGAAAGCAATACATTACTACTGTGCAAGAAAAACAGATATTTTACTTGCACTTGATTAATCTAAATTACACTGAATGACCATTAAAATTGAATGTGTTCCGAGTAAAGGGGAAATGCATCTGAAGGAAGGAAATAAAAAATAATTTTATGTTATTAAGAAACGTCGTCTAGATTAAACTGTTTGCCTATGCAGGATTCGTAATTCGAGATTGCTGTCTATAGTTCCGTGTTAACTCGGGGAAATTAATCAATGTTTTAAGTTGTGTACCTTCCACTTCCTATGGCACCATGATATCTAGTTTTGCTGCATTTTTAATTTGCTTTTACTTTTAATTAAACTTACGTTTTTTTTTCCTTTTATGGGAAAAAAGCATGAATCATGATCGTACCAAAAAGTCAAATTTTCTGCAAAAGTTATCAGAAAGTTTCCTTGCTGCTCTAAACTTTTTTCAAAGAAAGCTATTCTAACGTTCCTTTATTTATATATATTCAACTTTTCTAGGACTGCTTCGAAAGTTTGATTCTACAGGCGTAAGATAAATTTGTAGGTTGGACTTGTCACTTTCTCGACATTCTTAATTTTTGTCATTCAAGTACCAGAGCCGTTTACTAGCAATGGAAACCCTATGAAATACCTTTACTGAGTTTAAAAAAGTATTTTGATTGATTTATTGTTTATGCAAGGGCCATTACCCCATAGAAGGGGAGCAGAAAACAATGATAATACATTCAAAAGTACATCGATATAAAACCTAGAAGTGCAAGCAATGCCTTCAAATCAATTACTAAGAAACAGATAATCTTCCACTGTCGACTTTCTAAATTGAAAAACATAGAAAAGATATAATGCCAGATTCTTTACAATTTTTTCATTTGTCAAAGCCAATAACAAACTCACTTTAAAATTGTTTGGAATTTTTGTATGAATCTTACTTTGAGATGCTGTAAAGCTTTACAACACAGAAGAAAGTAACTTTGTCTTCTTCATTCGTTTTACACAATGGATAGAGCAGATCATGTGCAGTGTGTCTTCTGTTTCGAAAATACTTTACTGCAATATTCGACACACCTGCTCTAAATTTCGCCAAAAAGTGTCAGCAAATAGTGCTCTTAATTCATTTTCAATTTGTTTACAGTGCCTGAGGTCCCGTATGTAGATTAATAAAAAGCTATTAATGTGATCTCTCCATTTCTGCCATCTGCACAAAACTTGCCGTTCTTTTAATTTCCTGATTTAAAAAACTTACATTTTGTACCCCCTGATTCATCACACAAAGCCAAACCCAAGAAAAGTTTTAAGGCAAAGAGGTGAACTTCTTCACAATATTGAGATGTCTTGTCTAGTCCCCATAGTTCTGCACCAAATTGTAATATAGGATGAACTTGAAATAAAAAAAGTTTCAAAAGTACATCTAAACTCGTATTATTAGAGGATCTAAGAATTTTAATTATTATAAATAAACCTTTCTTTCCGTTGTTTGCCAAGTCCTGACATGCCCCTGTAAAACTAAGCTTAACAAAAAAACAACAATCCTAGGTATTTATAAACATTAACAACAGGAATTACAACACTATTGTGGGTCCAGCATTCTCTTGCGCCTAAGAACCATTCTTGCGAAAGACTACAGTATTACTTTTATCTGAATTTACTTTGAAGTCCAAGGTAGATCAAGCTATACTTAAATTATTTAGTTGATTGTGCAAACCAATCACCGATTAAGCTATCAAAACATCTTCTGGAAATAATAAAATGAGCAATTGTAGGTAATCTGTCCACAGTACCTCATTCACAAGCTTCAGAAAGTCCAGAACTCAGCTGCTCATCTCGTTCTCCGGACTTACAAATCTGAACATATCACCACTTCTTTACTCTCTTCATTGGCTACCAATTAAAGGTAGAATTTACTACAAGTTCTATACTCTATGTTATGGATTGTTTTATGGGTCCTCTCCTCTCTACTGTTTGAAATCTTGACTGTCCAAAGTCCTGCTAGAAACCTTTGCTCTTCATTAGACTCCCGCATTCTATCCATTCCTCCCACAAAGACAGTCATACGGACAACGGACGTTCTCCCTCTTCCACATAACATTCGGCACTCTGGCACGAAGGCTATATTCAAACGTTATTTGAAAACAAATCTGTTCACTATGTCATGAGATAACTCTAGCGGGTAGGTAACAATCGGCCCACTTAGAGTCTAGAGCGGCTTGTTGACAAGCCTGAGACCCTTTGGCAAGTAAGAAAGGTATTTGGAGGTTTAGCCACCTGACCGCGACCACCTGTAGGCGTGGCCAGTGGTCAGAGACAGATTTCCTCCTGTTGTTGCTAGCTGTACTTGTTGTTGATTGGATGATGAGTGAGTGACCAATGGCATCCCTCGATTGTATGTATCTGTGAGAATGTAGAGATATAAGTAGAGAGACAAGAACACACTTGGCTTACTTTTCGGCAAGACGTCACAGTGGACGGAGCAACGGGTCAGTAGCCGAAGCGACTTCAGCTTCCTAACGCCAGCTGCACTTCTTGCCTCGCGACCGAGTCTTTAGCCACGAGGGCAAGACTCGGGAGGAAAGAAGTTGGGATAGAGAACCTTGAGAGAAGGAGGCAAGTTAGTGACGACGGACTGTCAGGACCGCCTGCTGTCGCTGTGCAAAGGGAAGGGCTACGTGACTGTGGGCTCGCTCTACCTGTGTGAGGTAGACGTTCAACGTTGAGGCCGCTAGAAGTCGTCGGTTCTCAAAGAGTGAGACCGCCTGCTGGTAGTATTCGTTTGGCGGCTGTACGTGGCATTACAGTCATCAAAGAAACCACGTGTGCGCCCAGGAGTGGCGCAAAGCTCGAATCTGTGAGCAGTCGTCGCTCTCTCACGAGGTTGGCAGTTCGAGGGAGGAAGACGACGGACAATCAGACAATACTTCGAGGGAAATCGTCAGTGTGTCGTGACAGTGAGCAGAAGTTTTGGACTCACAACAAACCAACTGTAATAGAGCTAAGTTGGTGTGAATGGTATTTGTAAAAAGAGGTAACTGTAACTGTAACATCAGAAGTACGCTTTAGCACAGATGATATTGGGACCCCCCTAGACGAGTCCATTTGATTGTATTCATTGTTTGAAATGTTTTGTAATGAATAAATCTTTTCTTATTGTTATACGTTAAAATCACACGTCGTTGAGTATTGTATTCGGAGAAGAGCAGGGGTGGTGGCTTGTGAACCAAGTTGTGAAATTGAATGATCGACGTGTGTGTTTTCCCCTGTAGTTTATGTTGACGTGGGCGGCTAGTGTCGACGTAACTACTGCCCACGTGCCCGTTCCTCAGGCCCAGTATTCACGTTCCGGTTGAGAGATCAGGGATACTGTCAAACACTAATTACTATCCTTGAATTACTATCCTTAACCCCTTTTGCAATTTTGTCTCTCATGTGAACCATTATGTAACTAGTCTATCTCTACACTGTTTATATTACCTACATCCCTTCATACCTTTATCCATTGCATTACGTTCTACTTTGTACTTCATTTTCATGTTAATCAGAGTACCTGAACGTATCTTACCGTCTACTCTCTGCTACCTAATGTTTATTTATTATTACTAGTCAGCGTAGAGAGTGCGACCTATCTTCGTCGTGATGCTGTGCAATACAAGTACACATTCTTCTTATTATTATTATTGAGGCTTCATGCTTTCCATGCTGAATTATCTTAATTTCCAATTCTTTGAGAAAGAGCGAAAATAATACAGGACTTCCCCTTGCTTTACTCCTTTAGGGCAATTTGAATAATCAGTTAACTGTGCTCCACACCTAATTCTTAATTTTACATGATTATACATGGCTTTGATAGATCCATTTTTTTAAACAAAATACGCCAAATAAGTTTCTATTGATTGAATCAAATTCTTTTTCAAAATCTTAAAATGCTATGTATAATTTACAGTTCAAAGCAAACTGCTCTTGAATCAAACCCAACAAGGTAAACAGAAGATTAGCAGTTGAATAATCTTTTTAAAAACCAGCTTTTAAGCAACAGCATGGTTTATATCTATCATCTCCTACAGTCTACTGTTAATTATAAACCCATAACCTTACAAGTAACATCAAGAAAGGAATACCTCTTTAATTGGCAGGATTATTTCTATCATCTGTCTTACATAAAGTAATCATTATTGGTTCAGTCCGTTTATCTGGAAAAACTCCCTAATTAAATAATTCATTACATTTTTTTAGAAGGAAGTCTTCTACACTGGAGCATGAATGCTTTAACATTGAAATGTTGGTACCAAATGTCAATAGGAATGTTGTTATTGAAACTACTACATTTTGAAGAAATTGTATGCAAAGTGTTCCAAAACATTTGCTGTTTTATGGAAGTGGTTAGCTTATCTATAGTCGAATTAAATAACTTCTTTTCTTAAATGTTTTAAGAGATTTCCACACTACATTCATGATCAAAGCAGTTCTTCATTTATATAAGTATTAAAACACTTTTCCACACATTTGGCATTTTACTTAATACATCTATTAAGCCCCAAGAGCCTCATTTATGTCAGTGTCTGTCATTCAACTGCCTGGTTTAAACTAGATAAAGTCTTTTCATTATTGATGTTACTTATAAATTTTTTGGCATTATTATTATTATTCCAGACAAAAATTTGTCTCAGTACACACTTCTCTCTCTTTACTTCACAAGACTTCTGTAAAGACTCTTCACTCGGAATACTTAACTGTAAGATTAAAGGCATATGGTCAGATTCAAATCTTTGCTTGATAAATAATGAGGTAGCAGAAGTTAAGATAAAAATTAATTCCTTTGACATTAAAAAGTAATCATTAATACTATGGCCTGAATCAGATTCGTATGTAAAAAAATCTTCTCGGTCGCCATGACATACACCATTCAAAATATGCAGCTTAAAAGAGGCACACAATTAAAACTTTCCCAAACTGATTAATAATATATTTGGAGTGGGTGGTGGAGGATGTCTGAGAAGCTAAATTGGTCTGATCCTATAGCTTTCCATAAGACGGCGGAAGGGGTGTATGTTACCGGATCTGTGAAATGTTTTCTGTGTTGACTGGAGATCTTTACGCCTAAACATTTTACTAAAATAGTACTTTAATCTTCAGAAAGAAAGATAAGTCTTCTAATCATAGTCATTTGTGCCGAAGACATTATGACTTTGATACTTTAATCATCTTTAAGTATGTGTAACGGGTGCTAAATATGGGAGGCTTAAATGTCGGGTGGCGTGTTTATCTTCATCAATCACAACCGCTGTTTTCCCCCAAAATATCTCTTTATTGCAGTTACGGGCGTACACATAGAATTAAAAAAGGAAGGGAAAGAAAAAAGAGGAGGAGAAGGAGGTAGGCTGTTGCCCTGCAAATCAACAACAAAAGCACGTTCAATACACATTCAAAATCTTAAATCTTCTAGACATATTCTGTTATATCTTAGCTACCCCTCTGACACATAGAAATCACGTGGTAAGCATCTGCCACCACCTATTCTCATTAAACCATCTTACAAATAAATCATATTACCATATCAACATTTTCCCTTCAAAACATCATACCACAAATTAAAGATCCCACAATAAAACGCATTAGAACAATGACATTAAACATAATTCCTACATCGATCTCATATCCTCTGTTCCCCTCAAACCGCCACATGAGGAAAAATGATCCCCTCTCCTCATACAAAATCTTCAAACATCGTACACCTAACAAATCTAAAATCATACAAGAATACTATGCCCTTGTAGAGCAGGGTTTAAACTATCAAACATCATGCATAGTTTTCACAAACCTGATTTAGGACAAAAATCCCAGGGTATGGGATGGGCCCATCGGCCACCCTGGTCCATATCTTCCTTCAAAAGAAAGAATTACGAATGGGAACCCAGAGAGTTGCTTCCCCCTTGTCTAAATCTCGGTGTAGTCTCGATGCGAGACTACATAAAAATCAATGCATGAAATAAATACAAAATTACTAAACAAAAACAAAAAATACGTGAATACACATGACAAATGTGCAAATTTGTCATGGGTGTTACATATGATGAGGTCTGAGACAGGATACAACTTTTTTTATGAAATGAAAAAAATCAATACTATCACCAAAAAGGTTTCACTTTACATTCATTTGAAACAAGAGTGTGCAAAGGATAAACTATTTGTAAAGGCATACCCACGTGATGTGTTATTTTCAAATGAGTGGGGTTAGTCCATTAGTGGACATTAATGCCCAAAGCCAATCCTCAGACTGCGTTCTGTTCCCCATCTAAAAGTTTTAGAAATTGCATTGACCCTCTAGATTTCCAGTGACGTCATGCTAGTACACCAATCACAACATTGCCTGCAATCAACGCTAGAAAGAGATAGAATGAATGGCATTTCGGATTATTCGGATGTTGAAAGTCTGCATTTATAGTGATATAGTAGCAATATTTTAGAAACTGCACAAGTTAGAGCCCGTTTTGTGTTGATTGCTGGTGATGTTGTGATTGGTGTACTAGCATGACGTAGTACACTGTTCGAGGCGCTGGTTAATTGCATGTACGAATCGTATACTTCGTTACCGGATAATTAACGGATGGATTGTAGATGCTGAAATGTACAGGTTAGTTTTATATCACCTCGATCTATCGATATCTGCAAAAAACGCGAACCATTCAGGTTGGTCTTTAACAACACCTCATTATCATATGTTCAAACAATCCTCGTTTTCTGCGGGCTTCAGTGACGTCAGTATTTGGAAGGTCAATCCATGTATGGCTCTCGAGAACAAAAATGATTAAGAAAATCACTACCCATTTTTGTAGGTTACTTATCCTAACTATCTTTTACTTTGTCAGCAGCTTTAGACTTAATTAATTAAGCATCAAGTTTTATTTTGAGATAGGCTAGCATTTGACCCGGACTTAAATGCCATTCGTGCTAAATAATTAACTACTGTCTGCGATCTTTATGGTCCTTTCCGTTTACGTATACAGGTACTGTATTAATACCTTCCTTTTTTAGAAAGATCTTTTTTAATGAATATTTCTTGCGCAGAAATTAACAACAGGTTTGCTACAAAATACAAGCCATGCAATCCCCTTGTAGTACCGGTCCTGCATTATGGATGTGAAACGTAACTCTGCTTGCCGAAACGGAGAAGAAAATCCAGGCATTTGAGAACAAGGGCCGGAAAAGGATGCTCTAGGCAGTAGCTTGTACAAGGAACATAAAAACAATGAAACACGGAAACTAATTGCAACAGTCTAGCGACGTAAGCTGGTCTGGTTTGGTCATGTGATCTGGCACGACACTCTGTCAAAGCGTGTCCTTAAATATACCTTGGAAGTAGGTCGACGCCGTGGTGGCCAGAGGAAGAACTGGCTTACCAACGTGAAGGAGTTACTGGTTGTCCCATGCAGGACCTGCTTACCATCGCTGAAGACAGGCTTGAGTGGTGGACCTAGTCAGCTGCCTTGTCTATGCAAATGAGAAACAGTAACTCATTAAGAAACATTCCCCTGAGCTAGCAGTTTGGCTAAAATGATAATTACGACGTTCTGAATCGTTTCGGTTTGAAAAGGAACTGTTGACATATAATCGCCTCTAAAAAAAAATTTGATGGACGCCGCCATCTTTTCTGTGGCGACGTCATCGGCAACCTTCAGGCGCAAGTGTTCGCTTTCAGTACACCGAGCGTTGTCGTCAAAAGCGCTTGCTTTGTAGATTTGGAAGAGATTGCAATGTAAAATCAGGGCACATCTCTGAAGAGATAAGCGAACTGTTTGCCTCTCTTCTTCAGAGCCTTTACTCCCACCTGGCCGACCAATATGACTAATGGCAGCAGAAGCCGCCGAGGTGTAGGTTTCCTGCAATGGTCAGTCGAGGTATTAAAAAAAGATATACCGTAGACGTGGATGTTTTCGGCACCTGATAGCTGATTGGTGCAGATGGGAACGTAATGAAGATTCAGAGTCAGGTACTGCAGGAGAGATCTTCGATTATCTTCTGTCTACACAATGTAAACTGATACTAATCCGGCTGTAAAACATCTGACTCTTCGAGTTTTACTAAAATTAAGACCAGACAACACGGTTTCGATTTTGCGGGCGCGCGCTCTCGCTCTGTGTGTGTGTGTGTGTGTGTGTGTGTGTGTGTGTGTGTGTGCGTGTGTGTGTGTGTGTGTGTGTGTGTGTGTGAGAGAGAGAGAGAATATGAAATAGGGAGTGAGAGAGAGATATAAAGAGCAGTTGTGTAGCGATAGCACTGCTTATTCTTCGTAAATAGGACTCTTGTATTGAAAAAGTCTGTGGTCGACAAAGACAGCCTCTCTAACACATTCTGGATGAATGCAGCGACGAACATACACATTCACGCGCTCAAACAAACCATTGATACAATTTCTCTCACATTGCCCTATGCCTTCCCATAACTGATTTAGCTACGCAGCAGTCTTCTTTTATTGCTTTAAACAAAAATTAATAAAACAGTACAACGCAAAATTATGGTCGACATTAGAATTATCTTTTTCTAAAGTCAGCCTGCTCACGGCTGGTAAGTCATGTACTTCCAAAAAGTTGTACTGCCTCGTAGTATTCCAGTCCTAATATTAAAGGCTCGAAACAGCTAAAAAAGAAAAAAAAAGAATCGAGGGTAATAAACATAAGGAACTTAAACGGGAACACGTGCGAGTATCAGTAAGTAAATAGAAAATTTTGCATGCAGCTAAATGAGGAAGAAATAAGTTTTTACATTGATAAACATGTTTTAAACTATCAATATATTTTTATTTGTAAAAAAAGTCCTTATCAGCAGTCAGTTGTAACTATAAAATAAAAATAAAATTACAGGAGTTTACCTTAGGCAAACACTTTTGAAATGTGTTTACATTTTATTAACAATAATACACATGGGAAAATTAACTCAAGTGTTCCCACTTAGTAACAGACAATCAGTAATAATGCAACGTAGACCGCAATGAATCTGATTGCTGCCCATTAAATTTTGATGTGGAGAAGATTGACTTAATCAGTCAGTCAGTCGTCCCTTGCCTGGCACCTTTCGTTGGGGGGAACACATGGATAGACGCGGCAGATGATAGGGCCCGCCACTCTTGCCTATTTTGAGCGATAGTCAGCAGGTTCTGTACAGGAAGACCAGTCCAGTCTTTGACGTTCGTAAGCCAGTTCTTTCTCTGTCCTCCGCGGCATCGGCCACCCTCCAAGGTGCCTTGAAGGATAGTCTTCGACAAGGTGTCGTGCCGGGTTACATGGCCAAAGAAGACCAGCTTACGTCGCTTGACTGTTGATAGTAGAGGTTCCTGGTGTCCTACGAGTGTGGCAATCTTGTTTCTTACAAAGTCGTTGGTTTTGTGTTCTTTGTATGAGATCTGGAGCAGCTTCCTCAGACACTTGTTCTCGAATGCCTGAATTCTCCTTTCCGTTTCGGCGAGCAGAGTCCATATGTCGCATCCGTAGAGCAGGATTAATAATAATAATAGTGAAGATTTTTATAGCGCATATTCACACTCGTAGAGAGTATGCTCTTAGCGCTTAAAACGGGGAAGAGACGTGGACTAAGTAGATACAGAACACAGGGGACGAAAGAAAACGACAGTACTGACAAAAACAGATAACAAAAGGCATCAAGTAACAGGAACAGAGAAAAATAGTGATGGGTAAAGTAGCAAGAGGGAAGGGGGGGTAAGGACTAGCATTGTGGACTAGGAGTAGTGCTCAAGGAAGAGGTGCGTTTTCAGTGCAGATTTGAAGGATTCAATTGTAGGAAGGTGGCGGATATGGAGAGGAAGAGAGTTCCATTGTTTTGCAGCACAGTAGCCAAAAGTCCTGTGACCATATGTTGTTGTTCTGGTGACAGGAACAGTCAGAGTACGGTTGTCAGAGGAAGAGCGGAGTTGTCTGGCCGGAGAGTAAGGGATGAGAAGTTCAGAGAAATAGTCAGGACAGGAGCCAGCAAAGAAATTAAAACACAGCACAGACAGTTTGTACTGGATGCGAGAACGGACGGGTAGCCAGTGTAGAAAACGAAGGAGAGGTGTGACATGGTCCCGTTTCCTTGCTCTAAGTACCAGACGTGCAGCGGAGTTCTGTACTCTCTGGAGTCTCTGAATGAGGGATGAGGGGCAGCCTGCCAGCAAGGAGTTGCAGTAGTCAAGTCGTGAAAGAACAAACGCACAGACAAGAGTGTTGGTGGCACGTGTAGAGAGAAAGTGACGGATGGCACTGATCTTACGGAGCTCATAGTAGGCAGACTGACAGACAGCTGTAACATGTTTATCAAGGGTCATGTCTGCGGTGACAATAAATCCCAGATTCCTAACAGATGACGTGAAGGTGATGTTGCTGTCGCCCACCTTGATGTGATTGGGCAGACTGACTAGTGAAGGTTGATGTCTTCTTCTATGGCACAAGAGGGCTTCCGTTTTATCATCATTTAGTTTAAGCTTGTTTTTCACCATCCAGCCCTTGACATCACTAATACAAGCTTCTAGAGAGCTAATAGCAGAGTGAGACTCAGCCAGTGGAATAGAACAGTAAAGCTGCGTGTCATCTGCATAGGACTGATGAGACACCTGGTGAGACCGGATGCAAGATGAAAGTGGTTTAGTATACAGGATGAACAGGACTGGGCCAAGTACTGAGCCTTGGGGAACGCCACAGAAAAGTGAAGCAGGGCGAGATGTCTGACCATCGACTACCACAGTCTGGGTCCTATCAGTGAGATAGGAGTTGAACCATGAGAGGGCAGGTCCAGAAATCCCGTAGAGGGTGTGGAGTCTGTGAAGAAGCAGAGAGTGGTCTATAGTGTCAAATGCAGCAGACAGGTCCAGTAGGGTTAATGGAGAAACATCACCACTGTCAAGAGCAGATAATATGTCTGTTGTTACTTTAATAAGAGTGGTCTCAGTGCTGTGGAAAGGTCTATATGCCGACTGAGCTTGTGGAAGAAGATGGTGGTCTTGTAAATAGGCCCAGAGCTGTGTCAAAACTATTTTCTCTATGATCTTAGAGAGAAAAGACAAGTTGGAGACTGGGCGGTAGTTGTTTAGCACATTGACATCAAGCGTGGATTTCTTTAGAAGTGGCCTCACCACCGCATTCTTGAACAGAGATGGGAAAACACCTGACGACAGGCTGACATTTACAATATGTGTGATGGCAGGAAGTAGAGTATCTAGGCACTCGAGCAGAAGGCTCGTGGGCATCGGATCTAACTCGCAGGTTGTTGCTTTAGCTTTTAGGATAACCGCTTTTACATCGGTCTCAGAGACTGGTAGGAACTTGGTCATGGAACATCCTGGGAGGACATCACAGGAGATGCTGTCAAGCGCCGACGCCGAGTCTAATGATGATCGAATGTCCGATATCTTGCTGGTGAAATAATCACTAAAAACTTGCGGCAGCAGTGAAGCAGGGTAGGCAGTAGGCAGTGGTGTTGCTGTCTTAGATCCAGTCATTTTATTGCAAATGGCAAAAAGCTTTTTGGAGGAGGTGCAATTAATTATTTGGCCCTGAAGGTATGATGTTTTAGCCTCATAAATGCATTTTGCCACGCTTCGCTTTGCAGCATTGTAAATTTCTTTGTGGATGGCGAGTCCAGTCTTCCGGCAAAGACGTTCAGCTCGCCGGCGCGTGCGCTTCAGGTCACGGAGTTCAACGCGGATCTGTGAATACCAAGGCGCACATTTAGACTGGCGCATCAGACGTCGAGACACTGGGGCGTGGTCATCAACTACTCGACGTAAAACACAGTCAAGTTGCTCGGCAGAGGGTGGTTGGAGGAGCTCCATCTGCAGCTGTGCTTTGAATGCCAGTCTATCAACATTTCGTAATGAGCGAGTGGATCTAAAAACTGGCGCCGATGATGGGCATTTGTGATCAAGTTCGATCAGTACACAGTAGTGGTCAGATGAGAGATCGTGGGAAACATCAACTGACTGGACTAAGTGGTCATCAGGTCGATGTATGACCCAGTCCAGGATGTGATCTCTTTGTGTGTTGGCTGCGACACGGACTGTACGAGACGAAAGGTGTGCAGCATTTCAGACATTTTGACAGTGTCAGGGTGAGCACTGTTGTCGAAGTGCACATTCACATCTCCGAGGAGTATGGCGGGTCCAATTAGTGTATTGCTATAATCCAAGAGATCATGGAATTCCGAGAAAAATGTAGAGGCTGTAAGTTTGTTCCTTGCACTAGGAGGAGGTCTGTAGATGCAGAGCAGGTGCATCGAGCAATGAGGAGCCGAAGAGGAGACTTGTACAAATTCAAAAGACGTGTGAGGGAACGATACGGCAGTAGTAAAAGACAGGTACTTGGCAAGTGATGATCTGTAGATTATAGCAATACCACCACCACGTGTAGGGCGGGGGAAAGATTTCAGGCAGTAGCCCACTGGAGTAAGATCGACACACACGCTCTCGTCACCTCGCTGTTTAAGCCACGTCTCGGTGATGATGAAAATATCAAGGTGGCGGTCTGTCACAAATTCTACTATTTCAACTCGCTTCAGTGACTGTTGTGCGGACGATACCGACTGAGCGTTGAAAAGCCCAACATGGAGGCGAGTGTTCAGTTGTCGTGTGCGGGAAACTTGGGTGACTACTGATTTCAGGCGATCATGTTGGTTTGGTCGCCGAGATGTAAAGTTATTTGACCCAGTTGGTCGGTCGTGTTTCCGGCTGGTGTTACTGGTGGTTATGTCAACTGGTTCACTTTGATCACGGCGATGCTGGTGTCGCCGACGACCGCCACGGAACGGGCGGCGTTTTTTCTTTCGAGAAATGTCACAGTGGCTATGAATGTTCAAAGTACGAAGCACGGTGCAAAGCGCTAATGAGCGATCAGAAGTCTTAAACCTCAGTGATATAAGTTCGTGCCTACCGTAGGTAATTTTCTTGTATGGGAACACGCTGGGGTGGCTGCGTCGTCCTGTCTGGTGCGTTGAGAGTGTCGAAGCAAAGGCCGGCAGAGAGGTTCGGTAGCCATGTTGGAGCACATGGTGTAGTAGGCAGAAGAAAGTCCAGCAAAGAAAACTTTGAAAACGTCCTTCTTCCACGAGCGAGCAATCCACAAACATTCCAGAGTAGATGTTTTCAAATAAGGAAGCAGAAGATGTAGAGCACATGAGAGAAAGATCAGTCAATCACAGTGAAAATACATATAATTTGTAGAGCTGCCCCATCAAGCACATGATGCGACAAGGGCAGGTAACTCTCTAGGATTGGCACTACCAGGGATTTGTATAGCCTGTACTTTGTAGTGAACCTTATCTTGTGGCTATGCCAGATCCTATCTAGCCTAGCCATTGCTGCTGTTGCTGTTGCGATCCTGATGCGGATATATTGCGTGGAGCTGCGTCTTTGGAGAGGTTGGCTCCCAAGTACTTGAAGCTGCTTACCTCTTCGAGCTGTACCCCGTTCATATAGATCTTTGCTTTGCCGTTGCCATTGATCATAACTTTGCTCTTTTCAGTGCTGGTCTCCATTCCATATGCGTTTGAGCTTTCTGTCAGTCTGTTGGTGAGGTCTTGCAGTTCCTTGTTTGTACCTGCTAACAGATCTATGTCATCTGCAAAGCGTAGGTTGCAGGATGGTCTTCCACCGATTGAAATGGAGGTATGATGGTCATGAAGAGCTTCAAGCATGATGTTCTCCAAGAATATATTGAACAGCACGGGTGATAGGGGACATCCTTGGCGTACTCCTACTGTGGTGCGAAAGTAAGCTCCTATTTGGTTGTTCAACAGTACTGTACTCGTTGAGCTGTTATACAGCGCTTCAACAACTTGGACGAGCCCTTCTTCGATGTTGAATTTCCGCATCACATGCCATAGCCCCTCGTGCCAGACTCTGTCAAATGCCTTCTTAAAGTCAATGAAGTTTGGTAAAGGTCCCGCTGATGCTGAAGATGCTTTTCTATAAAAAGACGACAGTTGAAGATCTGCTCAACTGTGCTTCTACGTGGTCTGAAGCCAGCCTGTTCTTCTGCTAGCAGCTCTTCTGTGGTGGTTTTGATGTGGTTCTGTATGACCTTCAGCATGACTTTGCTTGGGTGACTGATAAGGCTTATGGTTCTGTAGTTCTGACACTGTTTGAGTTTCCATTCTTTGGGAGGGGTATGATTAGTGACTGCGTCCATTCTCTGGGCCATTACTTGCGCTCCCAGACTCTTTGGCACAGGACAGTTAGGACTTTGTAGTTGCTTCCCCACACTGCTTGAGCTCAGCTGGTACGTTATCAACACCTGGTGATTTTCCTCCCTTTAAACTATGTACAGCTCTTTCGACCTCTTCCCGTCGGTCTGGTAGGTCTGCAGGTTCGCTGTCTCTAGTCTGGTTGTTTTGGAGAATGTTGGCGTCAGTCTTCAGCTGATAATTGTACAGGCCTTTGCAGTATTCTGTCCATCGGTTGAGTACAGCATTGCCTTCTGTGAGAAGGTGATCATTGCTGTCTTCGATGACTGAGATCTTCTGCTGGTCTGTCTTAGTGAGGGTCTTTAGAAGTTGATAGGCCTTTTGCTGTCACCTCGTGCGATTCCATACTCTATGTCCCGGCACTGATTTTCGATCCAGCTCTCCCTAGCTCCCTTCATCCCTTTCTTAATGGCACAGTTCACTTCTTTGTATTTGGTGGTTGCTTCTGGATTGCTTTTCTTTTCTCTCTTCAAGGCCCTCCTTTGGTCACAGAGGTCTAGGATGTCGTTCGTGACCCATGGCTGTTTCTTATTCCTATATCGCCCTAGAACCTCCAGAGATGTCGACAGTAGCACCTCTTTGATGTTTCCAGCGAGGGTGTCTACATCACAATCCACCAGAATCAGTGCGCCAAATTTTCCGCCAACCGTGGCCTTGAAGACTTCTGCAATCTTTGGGTCTTGCAGCTTCTCCAAATCAAAGCGAATTCGAGGAGTGTTTGAGAGTCGCTTCGCTTTCAGCCTCAGCTTTAGGTTCGCTAGAACAAGTTCATGGTCGCTGCCTATGTCAGCGCCTGGGTACGTCCTTGTCTTGGCCCTGTTGATGCTGGATTTGAAGCATCTTGGCAGTAGGATATAGTCGATCTGATTATGAACCAATCCGTCTGGTGTGTGCCACGTGGCCGTCCTTGATTTCTTGTGGGGATATAAGGTGTTGGCTAAGGTGAGTCTCTGGCTCTGTGCAAACTCTAGGAGTCTGATGCCTCTGTCGTTGGTTTCACCAAGGCCAAATTTCCCCACCGTTCCTGCCCATTGCTGGTAGGCGTCTGGGCCAACCTTGGCGTTCCAGTCTCCGAGCACAACCAGGATGTCCTTTTTTGGAATTGCCTCCACAACCTTGTCCAGTTTGTTGGTAGAATTCTTCCACTTCGTCATCTCCATGTGTGGAAGTTGGAGCGTATACTTGGACAATGGTGACATTATGGGGCTTACCTGAAACACGAATGGAGATCAGCCGGCTGGATACGGGTGTACAGCTGATGACGGCCGCGGCCACCTACCTGTGCACGAGGAAGCCCACGCCGTACTCATGCCTGGCGTCCTCCCCACTGTACCACAGTTTTGGCCGTCGTCCGTCGTTGTTTCCCCAAATCCTGTCCATCTGACCTCCGCCAGTCCCACAATGTCCTAATGGTACCGCTTTAGCTCGTGTGTGAGTTGACTCACTTTTCCGGACTGGTATAACGTGCATACGTTCCACGTGCCAATGGATGTTCCTTCTCTTAGCTTGATTTCTGTTTTGGTTTCAGTCTTGGCTCCAGTAGCACACTTTTCGCTGATCCCACCCTGGAGGCTCGCTATAGGGTGCGCGGTCGCTGTTAGTCCGGGCCGCGACCAATCCGGCATGTTATTATCTCTTTTGCGGCGTATATCCATGGTCCTTACATTGTGCTTATACACTTGGTAGCGCTAATCCCTTCTCCAAGTGAACCACAGCCGATAGTCGGCCTGGTCATGAACACGTAGGCGCTGGGTCCTGGCCGGTACTCTCGTCATGGAGAGTCTTCGCCCGCTGATGCCGTGTTAGTATCAGGATTTTCTGTAGGGTTTACTTCCTTAGCCTTTTTCTTTCCCAAGATTCCCCCAAGGCAGTGGGGCCATTTTTCCTTGGCTAGGATTAGAGAAAGGTGTTATTCGACCGCTCCTTGCCGGTAGGTGAAAAATGGTGGTAGCGGCAACCACATGGTCTAAGTTTATATACTAGTCATATGATCCTTAAACTAGCCCATTAAACATCAAATATTAAGCTTACGGTCTTGTAAAAGCCTCTCTCAGAGTGGTTGGAGCATTTATAAAAACAAAATAGATACAAAAATAACTTAGCTGGCCTACTTCGCATTTAAGACGCCTGAGTCGACCGCTCCTTGCCGGTAGGTTAATTCAGTTTAGATCATTTAATTATTTTTAACTTCATTCGAAGCTTCTAAATAAAGTTCCAATCTGGCATCTACGCCATACCCTGGCTTTCTGGCTTGCGCACGGCACTGCGAAAACTTCTAAAACGAAATGCCCTCATTTGCGAACAGCCAGAGTTGGAAAGTAGGGACAGAATGAAATTGAATCCAGAATTCTGGATTTAAACGCTGGAGATCTTATAAGGTTCTCTCGACAGGTCGCCATCCTCTCAGACCCCACCTCACCTGTTGATTTAATCACGATGGTGTCAGTGCGACCTTGCTCATCGTAGCCTTTTCATTGGACTAGTTCACGTGAAAGGTTGCGTTCCATTTCCTCTAACTAAAATTAATAATTAACTGAAGGCCAATCAAGCAGCTCCAGTTAAAAACATACCCTCGCACCCAGGTAAAAATAAAAAGCCTAAAAGCATGCAGAATGAGCGAAATTTAACCTGTCGTAGTAAAACACTGAAGAATAATGACAACAACAAAAATCTTCGAAAAATGTAAGCTGGTAGAGATTATGTATGGACCATAACTATGGAGCACGAAAATTATGTTCTCCTGTTCTGCCCGTTCAACATTTTATTTGTCGACTCAGCATGAACTAGCTTAGCTGCGTATATTTGTTGCTAGATGCTTTAGGTCTTTCTTTCATCAGGAATCATGGTTGCAGTTTTCCTCCCTGTTAATTTAAAGAGCCTCTAATGTAACGTTTAAAAAATCAGTTTATTCAAGAATGGAAACAAGACATATATATATATACACACAAATTTTTACGTAAAGCATTGCTTACAGGTGTTTTGTGCGCCACCCGAATGCATTTAAAATATACCAGCTGACAAATTCTTGCACTGATAAGTCTTGCATTGTCATTCTTTAAGTAAATCTATTCTCTCTATACTGTTTTAAGTGTGATATAACTGTCTTATGATAAGAATGTTCATTTGCCGTATTATCATCGCAGTTTGTAAAATGTAATGTACAGATAGGATTTTGATTAGGTGCTATATCTTTGCTTTGTTTGTCTTGCTGTTCATGGCTACAAATCCTTCTCTGAGCCTATAGCGAAATAAAGAAAGAGAGAGCAGCAAAAGCACTGAAAATCTATGAAAAAAATTCCAAAACTTAATGATTTTCTCCAGCATTATCTTGATCAATGATGCTAAGACCACTGGTCTTATAGTCGTTAAGATGCTAAGCTAAAACTTTTCTTCGGATTTGTTACAATGGTAGACGATTTTAAAGCAGAATTGATTGAGCATGAATCCAGAGAGTGGAGAAACATGCGTTGAAAAATGCCTCTAAGTTGATTTGCATAGAAATGTAGTGTTCTGCTACAAATACCGCCTGGATCTGAAGCCATGCATGTAAACAGTTCTGCTACTTGCTTTTGACAGATTACACTCCTTTGAACAAGACTGAGAGAGCCCAGCACTTCTTTCGTCTTTGCTAAGAAGTCGCTTGTCTCGAACCGAGTAAAGAAAGCATTAAAAGCATTAGCCAGGGCCCTACTGTCTACACCTGAGAGGATGAGTTTTACTTCCGAACCCTTAAGTCGATCTTCAAATAGTGGCCATTTTCCTAAGGCCCTGCCACGTTGCACGAATGTTGCATGTACTAAACTTGGACTCCACTTTATCCTAATACTGCGCCTTGGCCTGACTTCTTTAGTTACCAGCTTCTTGTCGTTGGTTCGGCGCACCAATCTGAATACAGGTTTATTCAATGGTACAAGATATTCACTCAGATAGTACGACGCACCGAGAATGAGTAGGGGCTGTAGATATGTAAGAATGTGACACAGTTCTGCGTGTAGGTCTGTAGCGTACAAGGGGGTACAGCAGTTGAGTATTGTTTTGTTCGACACACAGGTGTGCCTTGGTTTGACACTGCCACGCTGGAAGTCACGAGAACTTGAAAGTCTCGGTTTTTACCTTATTTCACGTGCGAGCAGAGCAGAGCTCCATCCGTCCAGGTGGTTAGGGTGTCTTGTTTTTCTGTCGCGGTCATGCGAGTTGCATGAGAAAATTGAGGTTTTGGATATTTTAAAATTTTATGTGTGGGGCGGGCTTAGCTCACCTTGTGGCGATGTAAACAAGGGTGGGTATATTAGACCCGACATTTAGCAAGTAGGAGAATGCTCGATTTGGACGATCGATATTCCGGCAATCCTGGTGTGTTGCTTGCTGTGTGCTGTCACTGACGGGGGTGCAGTCTTCATTCAGGCCTACCAGTCGTCATAGTGTATGTCGACGTGAGGCGCTAGAGAGAGCGCTGGTTAGTGACAAGAGTTGTCACCGTACTTACTGGTATTCAAGCCGAGGGCTGTGATTCTACTACCGGTACAGTACAGAAAGAACTTTTGCTGAAATCTGGATACAGGCGTCTGAGAACTTATCTGACGTAAACAAGAGGGACTCCGCCGAGAGCGTGGAAGGCTGTGGGAAACTACGGGTTTTGACGGCTGTAGCTGGCGCATAGACGGCCTGTGGTTCGGCAAAGACGAGTGAAAGGGTGTCCGCGTATCTCCAAGGTTGGGGAGGAGCATCCGATACAGAGAGGCTGAATGACTGACTTGCGTGGGGGCGATATCCTACAGACGATATCCGAAGTTTCCGGAGGTCCACTGACGTGAGGCAGAGGCATGAGCTTCCGATGATCTAACACCAGAAGAACATCCCCAACGAAGTAAGACTTTGATTAAGGTAGAGTGACGCACCAGATGTCCTCCCTGTATAACTCATACGTGAGGAGTTGCTAAAATATTTGTAAAAAGAAATAACTTGAACTTTAAAAGAAAAAGGGTCAAGTGGAGAACTTTGTGTTTACGCTTCGGGTCCAGAGTGGGAAGAAATTAAGCACGCGTAGGAAGACGGATAGGTTATCCTTACTGAGGAGGTGATAAGGCCTAGGGTGTGCTACCCATTCTGACTCTGTTGTTAGAACCAAGTATTTGTGTGTTGGTGCCGAGGGCACTGTCGCTGAAAGACATTTCTTCATATTTTTGTTTTGATATACCTGTTAGACACTATTGTTTGTCAACAATTGCTCCTTGTGTATGCCTATTTATTGTTTACGTCAGCTTGAGCGGCGTAATAATTACAGAAAGAGAGGGATTTTCAGGCTACGTCTAGCCGTGAGAGTTTAAAGAAATGCTAAATATCATGTTTGACTAACTGCTCGTGTTAACTACTGATGCTTTGCCTTGTATAGAGCAGTACTGAGCATATTTCTTTGTGTATTTAAATTGTGAATTTTGTGGTCAATAAGTATTTGTCTCTTTGAGGGACGTTCTACACCAGAGTGGTCATTTGTTGATTCTGTTGAGTTAACGAATGCGCGTGTCTGCGGATGACTCGTTGTGTGTATGCGGGTGATCCGTGACAAGGTCATCGGAGGGAGTAGTTTAGCAATGTGAAGGGAATATTTGCTCTGTGACACTCAAGTTAACAGACTTTTTAGTCGACCCAAAATGTTATTTCATGATAGTGACGAGAGAATGACACATACACGCGAAAGCGCACCGTTTACCCTGGATACAAAGTAAACATACATTATCAAGCATTCTGGAATAGTACCATGCTACTTAATACATGACATACAAAACGAATTTCAAGGCAATATGTTCTTCACCACGACAAAATTGGTAATACTGACAAATACAGTAGTTTCATATAAGCACACATCATAGTCGGCCTACATCCTTAGGATCCAAAGGGCAAGATTATGTCTTCCTCCTATATGCATCAGCCGACTCTCACAGAATTTAACTTGAATCCAAACAACAACATATTTGACATCCATTACACCCTTCCGACAAAAATTAAATGAAGATTAGAAAAACAATATTTTAGTTCTGCACCCAGAGCATAGACATCTTTAAAATCTGAACGGCAAGTCACTCAACATAGGGGACATCTCCAAAAAAATATGAACACTGTATCAGCCAATTTATTTCCCTTCTTCGTCATCATCTTAACTTTCCAGTATTGAAACAACTAATTGTTTTCAGAAATGAGATATTCAACACATTCAAATCAAACTCCTCCCGGCTCAGCACAAGCCTTAAAGTACATATGTTTTCTTTCAAGATTCAGCATTCCTCTTCAACCCCACCGTAAATGAAATATTACACGAGACTAATTCTTCTTTCTGCTACAAAAATGTGTGTGTGTGTTTGGATGAGAGGAGTCCAGCAGTCAGAGTGGTGTCCACTCTATCTATTCTGTCCTCTCTGCACATAAGCAAACATAAGCATGAACGCACGTGTGCAAACATTAAGGACTGTGCTAAACACACGAACATACAAAACAAGATGAACCAAGACTTGAACGTCGATATGAGGGGAAAAAAAGTGGTTGTTTTTCTGTCCATCTAGCTATTAGTGATCTGCTTACACATATCCAAGTGAAATTGAAGACAGGCTAAAGAAGAAAGGTGTTGTCGTTAATATGTCTATATGTGGTAGGAGGAAGGCGCAAACAAACGGAAGAAAAAAATCCCGAAGGGTATCACATGACTTCTTCGTTTTTGCTTTTTAAACTTGGTAATATGGATCCTATGTCTGCTTGTCTAGACTACTTTATTTGCACACATTGTCGATTACGAGTGTTTGACGTATTTTAAGAATGCTTAAAGTCAGCATATATCTTGCGATACCTTCTTGCTTTTCTATTTACGAAAAAAACACTCAACACACTAAATATTATCATATTCCTTCGATTTTGTTTTTACCAAAGACCTTCCCTCTTTATAAAAATTTAAACTAGATGGCTTCAGAACAGTTTATTTTATGTAGTTCATATTTTAGTGATGTAGAGTACAGTGGCGTAGGAACGGGAGGGGGGCAACGGGGAAGCCACACCATCAAAAAAGATACTGAGCAGGCAAGAATGTGTACGTCGTTAATTGTCAGCATGAAGTTTGCCACCACCTCATCCCCAAAAGCCGCGTAAATGGCTTTCATCCACGTCTGAACAGTAATAAAGATATCCTTACTATATTTTGCAAATATGTTGTGCACATGTTCTGTAATGAAATGACCCATTCTCAAACTGATACATTAGAAAATGCAAAAAATACATAATTATTTGCCAAATTTCTTTGCTGTGAAAAATCAGTTTCCTCTTCACCAAAAGATCTGACAGAGGCTCAATTTAAAAAAATGTAAATCACAAATATACAAAAATTTATATAAAACAATCCAATGGAAACGTTTAAGAGAAATATTTTGACAACAGTGACTTGAACAAAATATAGTCCATCGCTAAAATATGAACTACGTCAAAGAAAGAATGTCTTGCAGCAACCTAGTTTAAATTTATATTAAGAGGGATGGTCCGTGCTTCGTCAGTCGAATCTTTTGAAGGAATGTGATAATGTTTAGTGGTTTATCGAAAATTGGAAAAACAGGTAATACCGTCTTACGAGTTATATGCTTAACTTAATGTTGCAAGGCCGGGTTACAACATAGTGCATTATATTTTAAACAAATATTGTAAACATTTATTACAGTCTATTTTACTTGTAACAAACAACAAAAACTTTTTAAGTACAGAAAAGGACCTGATTTTTTTTACCATCAGAGAAAAGGGAAAAAAAGCAATTCAATAATTTTGTTTGATGCAGACTTATGTATTAAAATACCTGCGTCATCACAGAAGAACGTTCCCCCAATCCACCCATCACAAGAACTTACAAGATGTCCTCTACTTGGGTCACGATCAGCACTTAGCATCGAACTACTGCAACTTGATGATTGTTATTGCAGCCAGAGATTCTTTCGATATTCGAGTTTCACGCATTGCTCCAAAAGTATAAAGTCCGGCAAAACAAAACAAAAAAAAGCTAAACGAAAATAGAAAAACAAACAGAAAACAACGAAATATTGAGAAAATTAAGGAAATTTGAAATCCGACTCAGATTTTTGCTACACTTTTTGCGTCACATCCCTACAGCTAGTGCGAAGAAGCTATATAGACTGTACATGACTCCTCCCCACCTCAACCATAAGAACAACTTGCTTCTAGTCTTGCCAAATATAAAAAAGCAATTATTGTTTTGAAGGATTAGCAGACAGACACTCCTTTGATTAATTACTCCCACCTGAATACATGATTCCGAAAAGAAATCATAATAAAGATTTTTTTTTAAAGCTCGCAATAGAATCCGGAAAAGAACACTGTGCCTTTGACACAAATCATAAAAACAAGAAATAAAACATGAGCATAATCACAAACTTTAGACAAGTAATAAGAAGATACAAAGTTTTAAACTTTATATCAATAATAACTTTAAATAGTTTAAAACTTTATATCAAGAAAAACAATTCATCGTTTTTGGAAGTGCGGTTTAAGCTGCTTCTTGACGCTGTTCAGACAACCTGGCGGAGGGGCAAATACATCGACTAGCGTAGGTGAAGGCAAATGTATCACATCTTTCTTTGTTGCTGTAACTCACAAAGGCTTGATGAATTGCAGGTTTTAGGTTTTACTTTAGAGGTCACTCTAACTTCATGTAAACTCCAGAGATTTGCTTTTTGTTTCCAATGACCGAAATTTATAAATTTAAAGAACAGTGGTTGCAGAAATATCTAGCTAACCATTTTAAAGATCTAAGTGGTCAAGTGCAATCCCTGATAATGTTGTCGTGTGTATTTCCTCCTACGGTGTCCGGTCACTTAATCTCCGACACTTAATTTTAATCCCTAGGCACTGAAACCCGAGACACTTAATCCTCAAAAATGCGCATTGAGTGATTCCACCAGTGCTGTACTGCTTGCTTCAGGAAAACTCACGTGCAACCTAAAATAGATTGTTGGATGCAATTAGAGAACTAATACCTAATGCAGCCCCAGAGACTATAGTAACAGACTTTGAGAAAGCTGCGATGACCGCTGTTCGTGAGAAGTTTCAGTCGTGTAGAGTAACGGGATGTTACTTTCACTTTAGTCAAGCGGTATTACGCAAAGTCACTGTACTGGGTATGAGAAGTGACTATGACCAGAACGACGAGCTACGTGGAATGGTCAGATGCCTCCCAGCACTTGTCTATGTACGTGAAGAAGACATTGTTGATTCTTTAGAATTGCTTGCAGAGTCAATGACACAATATGATCGCATGTCGGAACTTTTATCCTACTTCGAGCAAACGTATGTACGTGGTCGCAGACTGCGCGGTTGAGGGGATAAGTATGCTTCAGGTTTATTCTCTCCAGATACTTGGAACAAATACCTGGACCTCATCGGCGGTGTTGCACAAACAGACAACGCTGTGGAAGGTTGGCATCACGCCCTCCAATCTCTCTTCTCTCACCATCCAACAATGTGGACATTCCTTGATGGTCTACGTACGGATTGTCAGCTACACAAGGCATCTGTTCTACAGTCATGCGCCGCCACGTACAGAGAAACCTCCAAAGAGGAAGTAGGCTGCACTGGGCAGGAGAATTAGCAACATTGTACAGCGATATGAGGCAATGGATCGTCTTCTGTACCTCCGATCATTAGCTTACCTGTCATCTTGATTAACAGCAATTACCTCACGCACACTTAAGAACAATTTTCATATCATATTGTTGAAGAACATTGAATTTAATAGCTCACATGAACTGTAATTAATGTTATAGATGTTGAAATGACGTTGAAGTTAAGTATTATTTTAATTGTCAAACTTATTGTGATGTTTATATTAAAATAATTATTTGAATTTGAATTAAATTTTTCACTGACTTCATAATTTTTATAGTTGAAATTTCATTTTTATGATTAAGTTTCTGGGGATTAAGTGCTTAGAGATTAAAAGTCTAGGGGACTAAGTGTCTGGGATTCATTTCCTACATCTAGAGACTGGTCTGGGTTTTTTCCAAGAACATAGCAGATGTGATTTTTTAATAATTTTTTAAATTCTTATTGTAAACTGGAGTAGGGGAAAGTATGTACATAATACATCTTTTTGTTACTTTCAAGTACATGGAAAACAAACCATGATGAAGGAGTTGCATTTTATATCAGCTGTTAAACTATAGACACAATGTCTACTTCTATGAGAGATCCAAAATTTGTGAATTTATCTTTCTTCAGTAAAGACAATTTAGAGAACAAAACATTAACTCTCAGTTTAATAATATATATATATATATACAGTTTAATAAAAGTTTAATAATATATATATTATTATTATTAAACTGAGAGTTAATGTTTATATATATATATCATGTATATATATATATATATATCATGTTCATTAAAGAGACAGCCGCGATTATTTTTCAGAATCAACTTCAGTTTCAAAAGACCCAAGAAGACGATCTACGTCTCGCTTTTCCAATCTCGTTCTTCACAAAGAATCCCGCCTCCACCGATGACAACCTTACTCGCAGCCCCCAGCACCACCAAGACCTAATCTATTCAGACATTTTTGGTCTGCTATCTCTTCAAAACCATCAATGCTAAGACCATCTAGTTCAGCGACCTTTACCAAGTGTAAGGTTCTTTTTGGACTTATAGTTTGTATATTGAGGGAAATATAAGTGTTATGTTTGCGTTATGCATAAGAGAGATAGTTAATCTCATTGTACCCACACTTAAACGTATCAGCATTAAGAGAATCCTTGCTGTTTTTCAGGAGAAACACTTGGATTGACCCAAATCCTGCAGTGGAAGGTGGACTGCTTTAAAAGACAGAAAGGGCAGTGCAATGTGGCTACCAGCCAACAACCTCCTGCCCTGACTTTGTGGTTTTTTCCATCACAAGAAGTTGCTCAGCTGGAGGACAATGCTTTTGCAGAGGAACGCACAAGGCATAGAATGGTAAGAAATCATACCAAAATGAAAAAATTGTCAATACGTACAAGTCTAACAGTAGAAAGAATGGTCAGCAGTATGAAGTGACTTTTCAGTCTAAAATATTTCTACTTTTGTTAAACCTTGTCTTAGGGTATTAGCTCACATCTCATTCTGTTGAGTTTGGGTACATTCACATAATTCATTAATTAATACATGAGATTTGTATGTGTATAAGAATATTGTTGATTGAAACATTGTTGATTTCAGGCTTTGAAAATCAGGAGTTTCAGATGACAGCTTGCAGTGCATTGTACTGTCTGCTGAAGCTACTGTTTGAACCAAAGACTGTTGTTTGTCTATAAAGACAATTTATTGTAAATGATTTTTACAACGGGTATCAAGTTCAATTTTTGTTTCTACTTTGTTCTATTTGTTTTGCTTTTTGGAGACTGTAATTATTTTTTTACAGAAATAAAAACACCTATTCTTAATTACTGTATTGTCCTGCTTAATACATCAGAATGCAAGAATTATGTGATTGCTGGTTGCAATATCACTCAATCTAATGAGAAGCTTTTAGACGTGGTCTTTTGGAGGCCAGATTGTAATGCTGATTGCCTCTTTCTTTATTTCAGTCGCACAGTGTGAATTAGCCAGACTCAGATAACCTGGACCATCTGTCAGCCGACTCAGCCCTAATGACCTGCAGTATTCTTTTACACCTCTTCATCCTCCAGAAAAACATCAGGTGCTTAAAGGGCAAGTCTTTTTTAAGCGATTGGGCTGAGTTTCTTACAAGATAGCAAACATCCCCCTACTCCTCTTTTGATATAAGCATAAAAACGCTACTACCCAGAAAAAGAAATTAAAAACCATGACGTCAAGAATGTACATGGATACGCATGGTTACGGTCAGTGGGAGCACTTAGAATGAGGCCTGTAAGTTTGACGTTATCACCTGCGAGTGACTTCCCTTATTTGGGGTAAACAAAGCCGCCTACGAAGCCGCCAGCTTCGTGAGATTCGAAAACTATAAGACCAGGACATTATTGAGCTAGTGTTAAAAAATCTGAATGCACCATATGCTAAATATGGAAACAAAGTAGTAAGTCATTCGCATTTTTTCATTGTTAAAAGTCCATGTGTGCTAGTTCTGTTACTTATCCAAGTGCAAAACGCGGGCCGCTTGATGACAGCCAGCTGCCTCCTCGCAACTCTCACTTCAAGGTGCATCGGGGAGGGGGAAGGTGCTTCGGGGAGGGGGGTTATCTTATGTTGTACCCGCCCTACGTGTGGTTGCACCCCCTGTACGGCGCTGCGCGGGTTTCCATTAATTTGTTTATTCTGCAGGGACGTTTATTTGTATGTGTGTCACCTGCACTCTACAGTGCCTTTCAGACGAGTCAGTAACTATTAAAACAACAAACACAATTTGAATTTAAAGACAAATATAATTGAAAAGAAGAATTAATAATTAACTAAACAAAAAAAATCTAAATTCAAAATAACAACTAAACACAGTCAAAAATTCAATGTTCACCCTTAGTTCCTTCAAACATAATATTCCCCTCACTCATAAAGGCGCAGTCCTCCACTCCTGAAGGCGCAGTCCTCCCAAACACAGTCTTCAGAAAAGAAAAGAAAACCCAACACAAATCACACAACACAGTCTCCGGTCCTGGTGCTGTCTCTTCTGAATCATGCACGCCCCCAGTCCCGACCGCCAACGAATGCACAGTCAATTGTCCAGATGAATGAATAAAAAAAATGAAATAAAAAAAAATAGTAAACCTAGACAGAAAATAACCATATTTAACCCACAATATATCAATATCTAAATATTTCCCTCCCCCACTACAATAACA
The DNA here is from genome assembly GCA_004794655.1 of Marisa cornuarietis. Classification (NCBI taxonomy): domain Eukaryota; kingdom Metazoa; phylum Mollusca; class Gastropoda; order Architaenioglossa; family Ampullariidae; genus Marisa; species Marisa cornuarietis. The sequence goes on along the minus strand of SMMW01000010.1, from coordinate 7,710,134 downwards.
TACATTCATCTATTTATCTCATACAAAAATTATATTAATCACTCTCTCAAACTCCACCATTTAAAAACAGTAAGTAACATAGACATACACTCACCTCAACAGGTTTAAATGACAAATTTTACTCAAGTCTGGTCAAGACTTGCTAAATAAACACAAGCGTGGTCAGGACTTGGTACATAAAGTCTGGTCAAGACTTTCCCAACGCCCGAGGAGACCGTCAAGTTTCCCCGCTCCCGTCAAGGAGAACCAGCATACGAATAAAATCAAAGTACACCGAAACACTCTTCTCATTCTTTCCATCCCATCCTCTCAACAACAGACTTTATCACCATAAATCAATGGAAACAATAGAAACAAAGAAACCCCAAAACTCTCTCCCTTCGTCACCATCCCCCTAAAACAACTTGTCACACCAGTTAATTAAGCAGCCGACCGGCCATCACGGCCCGGCACTGACTCACCCACTCAGACCTCACACCGATACACATTAACTCTTCCGCTCACACCTCCCCCCTTCCAGTCCCGTTACCTGTCCCCTTTCAGGATAAAAATTAAAAAAAAAATTTAAGACAGCAGGTTTGTGACAATGTGTTATCTAGACATTATTTTTGGCAGTGTTCACCCTCTTCTTCTCTCTTACAATTTGCTTCCATCTTTAATAAACGCGTGTTTTTTTACTGTTCCCACGTGTGCGCGTCACTTTTTAAACTTAGGGACGGTTGGATGCGTCGCCGGCATCGAGCGTTTAAGTGCTTGTTGAGTCTGTGTGACAATTAGCACTATTTACATGATAGATTTAAAACGTTTATTAACATTCAAATCACTTCAAATTTTTCCATTTCATGCGTCCTATAGATGACTCGGCCGTTAGATGAAACGACTTAGTCGAACCGCCCTTAGTCGAACTGACCCTAGTCGAAACGACCGTTAGTCGAACTGACCCTAGTCGAACTGACCCTAGTCGAATCGACCGGGAACGGTATTTTTTCGACTGTTATTGCTATTAAATAACAGGCACATACAGCTGGTGTGGCCAATATTTTGACTAACCTACATAAAAGTCTTGAAGGCAATGAGACGGTATTCTTTGAGTTGGCGCCACTTACTATCAGTAACTATGTAAGCGAATTACAACTGTGACAGAATAGGGACTTTTAGTAAGTTGTGTTGATTTATTAGCCAGCTAAAAAAAAAACAAAAAAAACAACAAATGTATGTAGATTTTTCCACATAATATGACCATGTATTTTTCACAGAAAAAAATCGTGTGAAAACAGATTTTAAATGCTTAAAAATGCGATGCTGTCTTCCTGACAGCACACAGCCGCGTAGTCTTGATCGTGTTTGTTTACCTCAAGTAAGGGCAAGTAACTCTCGCTCACATCAAACCTTACATGCCTACGGGTGGTAGCACAAAAATCGCTCGTTTTCAATTCAAAGTATTTCGTTGACTATCAGAAAGAGAAATATCACTTTTAAATCACAGTAAAGAACAACTTTTCTTCACGCGTTCATAGTATGTCTTTGTTTTGCGTGACTGGGATAATAATGTGTATTTTGTGAGGAAAAAATGGTACCTGGCACGAAAATCGGCAGCCGCGCGGTGTCCACTTTCCGTGTGTCGTGTAACGCGTTTTGATGGTTGGGTCGGTGTTTGTGCTCGTGTTCACAAGCTTTCGCGTGGATATTAATGAATACATATTGAACTAAGTCAGCGAAGATTGGCGGACATGTAACAGTTCTAAAGCACAGTACAGGTGACGCAAAACAACTTTGAAATGACGTAGCTCGACCCACGTGCAAAATACCACGTGCTTCCCTAGGTGAACGTGAAAAAGAAGTTTCTGCTGCATCCGGTGGTATATGGAAGTACGTCTCGAGTTGATGATAGCCAACCGCTTGGGGGACAAAGAGGCCTACTTAAAAAGTTGCTACAAACGGGCAGTCACAATATGGCGGCTAACGCAAAAATATCGGTGAACTTCTGCTGAATCCGGTGGTGTATGACATAGTAGTTTCGAGTTTGGCGGGCAAAGAGACCGACCCTTTTTCAAAACGTACGAGCGTGCAGTCACAATGGCGGCTAGAGCAATTTATATAGTAATGCGAAGGCAGCGGGACAGACTGACGCAAATATACAGAAATACTTGGGTGAATATTCATTTGAACACTTATTTGACAAATGCTTGTGTTAAATGTGATGTCTTGGGACAACTGTGGCTGAACCTGCTTGAGGATCAGATCCCCAGCTTACATTTAGAAAACCTGGACAGAATGTTGCAGTTTATGATGACCGACACTTTCCAAGTTGTAACTGTTAGTGACATAATGAATGAACATAAAGTAATTATCACATTTATGAAGAAAAATGCTTTAGAGAATAATACAGTAGCGTAGGAACAGGGGGGGCAAGGGGGGCAACCGCCCCCCCCAAAAAAAAAAGATGCTGGGAAGGCAAGAATGTGAACGTTATTCATTGTCAGCATGGAGCTTGCCCCCCCCCCCCCAAAGCCGAGCATCTTCCTACGCCACTGTAATACATACATTTGGCCTTCAAAGAATGATAAAGACAAAGTAGAAATAATGAAATATATTTGTATATTTACATGTAACATCTCATCTGTCTCTCCAGCATTCAACAACGGTCGTATATTATTATTATTATTATTAAAGGTTATTTTTATAGCGCCATATCCCAGCCCTAAGAGCAGGCTCATGGCGCTTTACACATAATACTAATCATAACAACAATAATCATGATAGGGAGAAATTGAAGAAACCAACCAAGACGACAGGAAAGAAAAAGGGATAACGCATAGAAACGGGAATAATAATAATAATAATATGGAGAGCAGATGAGCAACACGTACGACCTTCACCAAAAATATAAAAATTACAAAATTAAATATATGCAGTTTAAAGTTTCTTACATCCCAATGTGGGAGCTGAGTTGTGGAAATTTTTTCTTTTTGTACATTTACGGTTTTTTTAACATGGTAGTATTTTTTGAGAAAATGAAAGACAACTAAATAGCAACCATTTTAATCAAAGGGGGCAGGCCTGACGGGAGGTCTGGTGTACCCGGGCCCGCGGCTGTGAAGAGGGGCACAGCCTTGGTTAGTGGATTTTGTTCCTTTTTCTTTTCCTTTTTCTTTTAAAGTAATGTCTGAGGAAAGAACACCTAGCATTACACATGCAGATGCTGAGTTTCAAATCTATAGTATACAATATCCAAGCCTCAGGTAGGCGGGCCTGGGGTGGGAATCGTAGTCAGCGGTATCATATTCTAGCTGGAGAAGCTTCGAGTCGGAAGGCCGCTGGACACCGTGCAATAACACATCGGCCGGCAGTTCATTAATTATCTGTCCTTCCAGTCTCCGACCTTCTTTCGCTCTTCGCCCAAGCAGCACCGGGTAAGGAAATCATCTACCCGCCATCCGTCCCCAAAAGCCAACTTGCAATCTTTCTTATCGTGCGCTCATTGCAGTGGCGTAGGAACCGGGGGGGGGCAAGGGGGGCAGCTGCCCCCCCCCCAAATAAAATGCTGGGTAGGCAAGAATGTGAACGTCGTTCATTATCAGCATGGAGCTTGCCCCCCCCCCCCAAAGCCAAGCATCTTCCAACGCCACTGCATTGTATTCAAGGAAGGGGTCACATATGCTGCTGTAAATAGAGTTTTACGGTGGCTGCGACATTTGTTCTTCGAATAATTACATGCCTTTATTTGACTGTCGTTTTTAAGGAGCTCCGTGTAATGTATACTTGTTTCACGATTAAGAAGGGATAAGGAGGAAAAGTTTATAGATGTGTTATGACAGCTTAGTTTGTCTAGGTTTTAATTAAACGGCTCCTTTTCTTGACACACACAAACCAGATACAGGCAGATTATGTTGGCCCTATTTTGGTTTATAGATCAGTGACTGGGATGACAGCAACTTCCACCCATGGGCCCGAATGCATTGTTGCTGCCCACCTGAGAGGAAGGGAGGGGGTGATAGTTTCTGGAAGATTCGACGAGATGGGATTTCGTGGGAAATAAATGGTCGGGGCCGACATTTTTATGAGATATTTAGACGTCCCTCCCTTTTGCTTGGACGGTTGGACCTTAGAGAAAGCTATATACACTTAGTATAACATCACACCACGCTCTCCTGCCTGTACTTCTAGACTCTAGCCCTTTGTTTTTCTTATAAGTACAGTATTTTTCATGTATATTTCAATGATTTTCTGTTTATTGGCAAATAGCCAAGGCAGGAACATCAGTGTCGATGACAGTGACTACCAAGCCTCTCAAACTGACTGACAGTAATGAAGCTTTTGAGAAAAGCTCATAAATATAGCCTTACAAAGTCCTTAGTCAGCAGATCTTGGTACTGCATAACTTTGTTTCTATGTACTTTTAGAATTCAGATAAAATATACTAAACGTACATATTTTTATGTCCTTGTCACAAAACTGTCCTTTTGATCTACTTAAATGTTAAAATTAATAACAGTTACTGGCTATAAATTAGTCTTTAAAACATTTGGTTTGTCTTCTAAAACTGAACATGTATTTAAAGGGATAGTGACTGACGGGGGTTGAAGTCGTAAAAAGTTGGATGTGTTCAAAATTTCAAAATGTTAAAGAGGCCGAAGGAGTTCCGTTCAGATATGTCTTTGCGTGTCACATAATGTGTGTGTGTGTGCGTGCGTGCGTGCGCGGTTTTGCTAAAGGAATAAATGAATAAATCAGTGGCGTAGGAACAGGGGGGGGGCAAGGGGGGCAGCCGCCCCCCAAAAAAAGATGCTGGGAAGGTAAGCATGTGAACCTTATTCATTGTCAGCATGGATTGAGTTTGCCCCCCCCCCCCAAAGCCGAGTATCTTCCTACGCCACTGTAAATGTTACTAAAAAATTTAAAAAAAAAACCGTAGCAGCAAACTCTTACACAAAAATTAATGAGGGTATTAACAACACTCGATGAAGACTTATTTAGGCATAAACTTCCTCTAATGCTTGACACTGTTCCTTGTACTGTATATACTGCTAATAGCCATCTTTATCACACCTACAATAGGCTTTGACAATTGACATCGCTTTTGAAGTAACATTCCTCACTCTGGGGATTTTTTCTGTGGAGCGGGTTACTACACGTTTGATTCCTTAACGTTATCTTTCCTCATTTACTAACCACTCAGGTGTAAACAACTCTTATGTTCAAATAGGGATGCAGATCCTAGTGCACTTGTCCTTATGTTTGCAGTCTGTATTACATTACTGAATTAAATGTAGACATTGACAATAGACTTGTAGACATTGTTATATACTGGGAAAATAATTTACAATTACAAGGGGCCCAGAGTATCTTCTGTCCCGGGGCCCGTGCTGGCTCTCGGCGGCCCTGAAACGGGGTGGTGACTGTATTATCCACAGAAATTTCTGGGTTATTAACTTATTTTTTACTTGGAAATGCACTTGTGTGTGTTATTTCTCCTATCACCATCAAATAAACGTTTGGGTTGGCTAAGAAGACTTGATTGTCCCGAGCAAATATTAAATACTTACTCTTCATTTTTCACCACTCCTCCCTTTCCCACTACATGTAAAAGTAATTAATATAAATTTCCACAGATTAACAGCTACGTGTGTTTTCTATCAGTGTTTAGTAGAATCGAAATTACGGCTGTTTTAAGTTTGTTCATTTTACAGACTGAAAAATTGATGATTTTGTAATATTTGAAGTTGTATCCCTCACAAATGAGACCTAAGCAAGTTTGTAGAAAAAATTAGGACAACAGTATATAGTGGTTACTTTGGAAAAATGTTTTAGGTGTATTTAGTAAATTAGTATTTGAAATAGAATACTTGAAATATGGTGTCTTCGTGCAAAATGACCAACTGCAAAACTGTGTTTTTTCAAATTTGGATATGTTTTCTTCCAGTATGTGTTTTTGCAAATTAGTTTTTCAGTCACTTGAGTAGAACGTCGGTGCTGGTAACTTCTCATACAAAGTCTTGGGAACTTCTAAGATTTTGCGATGCTACATATGAGAGCTTCAAACATGGTCCAAAATAAATAGTTATAGCTGTGACGCAAATCACGAACTTCAAACAGCAATATCTCCAATACTAATAAAGATAGAGACTCAGTATTTGTTTTGTTTTTCTTAGTTGATATTTTCTTGTACTTTCATAAACATAAAAAATTCATTTAATAACAAATTGTGTGTGCTGGTACTACTTAGGATGTTTGTTAATTAGCATATCCATGAACAATCATGATATCATAGATGGACTTCGTTTTGTAGACCCACCACCACGCACACCAACATGACCAACCACACCTGTAACTTTTTGCATATACACAAGACATAGGTGTAAACATTGTCTTTGAGCTGTATATTTCAAAAGTGCTAAGAAATAAAGACACAATTACAAATAAAACCCAGTTACACCTTCTTGATCGTTCAACTAACAATTTCCTCTGTGCAAAAAAGTTTCCATGGCCAATCTCTAAGTCTAACATTCACAAGCAAGACTTTGCTATTAAAAATAGTTGTCATGATTCGACATAACCACCAAATTTGAGGGTTCAGGTCTTCTTCTATGGAAAACTTCCAACAACTGACTAGAGCTGTGGAATAGTATTTTATATAAAACACAACAAACATTTTCCAAAAAATCACCCCTGGAAAATTAATTTGTTTTTGAAATCCAGGTTACAGTGAATTTAAAGCTTGCCAGTTTCAGGCATGTACACTAAAAACACTGAAAGATTAATAAAAAGGAAAAATCTAGTGACCTTTACCATCATCAATGTCATCATCCCTTATTCTTTGGGAATTCCATAAGCAAAGGGACATGCAAAGGGATATGCAAAGTCTGGACCAGGACATTTCTAAAAAAAAAAGAAAACCCCATTTTACTACTTCAGCAGAAAAAATGAAATGAACAATTACACACATACATTTTGTTTACACAAACATGCACTACACATAGCAAGTGGACAATATTTCACAGATTTTTATGATTTTTTTCCCCAAATTTCCCTGCATTTGTGTGGGTTCTGCATAGCCTTGAACATACCCTTATATTTTTGAAAGCTTTTTTCTCCATTTTTTAGCAACTTAAAAAAATCATATCATGTTTTACTTAAAAAAAAATTTCTTGACAGTTTAAAATAAAAATTATGCATTATTTTAAAACTGGTTTTGCCGACTGGCATTGCATACATGCAGAAGCAAATTTTTCAAATGTATTTTTAGAATGGCAGTGCTTCCTTTTTGGCCTGTATGGATTTCTCATTACTATATACTATATAATGCTTTGAGGTCTGTGAACTCTGAACAATGCTGATACAAGTCAGATAGACACTACAGAGGGATGGACCAAAGGAATACATTTCTGCAAAAGACAAATTCATGCACTCAAAAAAACCACCACCAAACCTAAGCATAAATACATTTAAATGTGTGACAGTTTTATGTTGAAGGAATCAATAGATATTCAGTAATCCTTCCAGAAATAAAAACAGTAAAATAAAATGTCTTTATTTTGAATGCTGTGTTTGTTTCTGCAAACCACAGTCAAAACAAAACATAGGTAGTTTAGCTCAGAAACACTTATAATAACACTAGAATGCCCAAAGAAGACACACTGTTTAGTGTATTGTCTGGATAAGGCATAAACCATCGACTACCTACGGTAAAGGACTTTTTAGCATTTGAAGATGTCCCTTATGCAACATACATTGCCATCATGTACAACATACAGCCTCACAGTGCTTTAGCATGAATAGCTGCAAATTTCAATATTTGGCATGAAGTAGGTGACACAGGATATGGTATGAAAGTCTTGTCGTTCCAAGAGCAAAATTTAAAATGTTAATTCATAATTAAGATTGCTCAATCCACACTGCAATTTTCTCAGCAATAGTTGACACAAGCCATTTCTCAAACCAAAGGCACACCAAATTACATATTTTTCTAAAATATTAAGCACCATTCAAATATCAGTTCTTCTGCATGTCATCAAAAATATTGCAAAAAATCTCAAGGCCATTACATGGAATTCTCCCCCCCCCCCAACACAATATTCATTTTCAAATCATTTTTCAAAATGATGCTCTTAAACTTTACTTTCAGTTGCAGCAAATATCACTCCAACAATGTCAGCACTCATAGATCCTAAAATACATATTACAAACTTTTACTGATAAAGCATCCCTTGTTCCATGTTTTTCGAATAAAGTGCTTAATAACAAAGCTATGAGCTTCTTCAGCATCCAGAATGTTATCCTAATAAATGTTATGTACTGAATATTGCATGCTGCCCACAATGGCAGTACCATCCACACACTGCCTTTGTTGAAGGGTTTCACCAGCTTTTACATACCCATCACTGTAAGTCAATCACAGTTACATTAATCACTAGTTTTCAAAGGGCTTAAAATAGGTAGTAGCCAGGATGCAAAAGGTCACTTCTGAAGGCTGTGGCTCTCATATTTCATGATAAAGATTATAGCAATACCATTCTTTGAAAACAATGAAAAAAATAAATTAAAAAAAAACAAGTTTCTTCAAAAATTCTTTCTAGATCTTTTCAGAATAAATTTGCTGTTGTGCCAGTAATGGTGCCTCTCACTGTTGATAACCTTGACGAAAGGGCCATGCTAAAATTGCCCAAGTCAGATTTATATTTTTTAAATGATTTAAAAATGTTTATTCAAGTTAAAAATAAATCAGATCGCTTGTGGTTGATTATATCCCAAAGCATACAGAGAACTCTGTACCTTTTATGACTGCTCTGAGGCACCATATGTATCAGCACCATCCTGTTTTGTAAATTTTAATCTATATAAAATTTTATCTATTGTATTTACTAAAACAAATGTTTGTATAGGACTCCACAAATAAAGAAACATGTCTGTGATATGTTTTCCACATTAATAAGGATCGTGTGCAACTTTCAAACCTTGTTACAAAGCCTCCCCCCCCCCTCGCAGATATTACCAAATGCATGGAAGACTCAAATACAACAATTTTTAAATCTTAGTCATATGTTCCTGTAGGGCTAACAAGTTAATTTCTAGTGCAATCTCTTTTCCTTGATCATATTCCTCCGCATTTGACGGATCTTTGGTCCACCTATTTGTGGAATGATATTTTATGAAGATGCAAACTACAAGGAATCATTAATATATTCACAGTGCACTAATGCTTTAAAATCATTTATGCAAGCTTTTGAAAAGAAAGGAGAGCTATCTGCACAATGCAATGCACCATCAGGATTATATTAAATACTTTGATCTCTATGATAGCATAAACTTGTGCACTACCCCTCACAAACAATATAGAAAGGTGAGTTGGACTTTCTGCTTCTCATTGTTGTTGTTTTATTTTTGATCTTGGTGAAAATTTATAAAAAATAGTCCATATTTCTGAAATAGTTAACTCTGCAATTAACTCTCATACCAGGTTATTAAGGTCTGTTTCATATTCATGATTCCCCACTAGCACTAGCACATTCACATGTACCATCCATTCACAAGAACGGCTTTATTCAGAATAATCAGAACACTCGTATTATAAATGACTGCCCACTTTTTGTTTCACTGTCCACAGTACAATGATATCCATGCTAGTTTTCTTCGAAACATACCACCATACAGTGAAAAAGAGCTTCTTATTAAAATGCTGACATAACAAATCTGCCAATACCAAGCAACTTTACCTTTTAGTTTGAGGAGGGTTAGAATGACTGCTAAGTTATCAAACAACTATTGTCTATAATAGCACAGGAGGTGTGATACAGATCGAATACTTACTGCATCCAATGTAATACTTTTAAAACCTGCATGCATACGTTTCTTTATATAAATGTTCAGGTATATATTTGTTTATGAGTGTATATGTGATCAGGTGAATGAGAGTGAGTGCAAGAAAGTGTAGATGTGAGGAAATGATGCTTACCCTGTGATATTGACAGTAATTGCCAGATATCAATAAAAAGTCTGCATTCTCTCTCTCAAACACATACACATGCACAAAGTGAAAAACCAGCCTGCAAGAGAGGACGATATACATTTAAAGCCAATTTTAGGTCTATCTACCAGGATTAGCCAGCAGGCCAGTATACCATCAGTGCCATATTACTTCTTATTTACTAATTTGCATAATTAGTTTAGATGTAATCATGAGTTAAAGTAAATTTATTCAGGTGTCAGACTGCTTGATTTTTTTCCATTCTAAATCTTTTTTTCAAAGTTTTACAGTCATTGGCAGAGGTAAAAGGCTCCTTTGATGTCAATAAGTAGCAGTAACTATGGTGCAAGAGGAGCATGTGACCTTATTTAATGCTTCTATGCTAGATGAAAACATAAGCACTAAATCCATTTTTGGGAGTCTTCTTGTAAATCTTTCATCAGTTTTCATTAATACATTTTCTAGAGCAGTAAAATTTGAAAGGAAGCCCAGGTTGTGTTGCTGAAAGGGTGGCATGCCCATAGTTCAAAAAGGTTAATACAGTTTTTGCAGTATGATTCTTGGCAAGACATCACAACAAGGAACATCATTTTTTGTATTTTTTTTCATCCAATATACTCATAATGTGACACTTGTCAATGATGAAAGAATGTCAGACTGCAACAGAAAGCCAGACTTCAGTCTGGCACTGTGGTATAGAAATAAAATATATAAGGAAATATGAGAAAAAATTATGACCATCAAATTTAAAGAAAGTTTTAGATTTTAGTTTCTAGACAGTTTTTACAATAAAAAGATCCTCACATCTTGGCACAAAGAGTACAAATAAATACACAAAGTAACCATATCCTCAAAAACACAACTACATCTCATCAACAAAATTAAACCTGAACTGATTTCAAGGATCACATAATTGTTCACATATGTACTTTGGTGAGACAACTTCAAAGAAAATTATTCTAAGCATATTAAATTTCTTTCACCATGCATAATCCCTTTGACCATCACTATGGAGGACTATGGAATACTGAAAATCTGTGGCAAGCTGTTCAGATTTTCATTTGGTAAGATGGTTTTACAAGGAATAGGAGGACTATGGAATACTGAAGATCTATGGCAAGCTATTTAGATTATCATTTGGTAAGATGGTTTTACAAGGAATAACACCAGAAACATGATATGACAGAACTTTTATCTGTTTAGAAGGCTTCACATGTAACTTTACAGAGGGACAGAAATTGACTCTTGATGGTCATTTCTTTGTACTGATCACAACGTGAATAAATAGTGCAATCGTTTTCCAACCTTCTCTGAAATGGCTTTACAAGGCATATTCATCTTCCTCATAATTGTCTTCATCATCAACCAGCTGCTCCACATCATCACTTTCTGACATCAGATCACCCTCATCATACACCCTGGAGATGTTTGACTTGAGATGTGACTCAGGAAGTGCATCATCCAATCCTTCAAGAACACTTAGGAGAGAGAAGCAGACACATATTTGTCCAAGCTTCCATATAGTACAAAATTGGGAACAAAAACTAACAATTGGTTGGTTGGTTGTGTTTTACACCGTGCCAGCGACTAAGGCTATATCACAGAGAGAGAAAGTAAACATATATTAAAATGTTTAGGAACAAAAGCCCCAAGTTATATAATAACTACATCCTAAACAATAAAACCCAATATAAGAAGCAAGAATAACATTAAAATTGTAGGTAATAGGTAAAAGAGGGCTGTTGTGACTTTGAAAGCCATCAGAAAACCAGAATCTTAAACCAGAATCTAACAAAACATAAAACCTTTAATTTGATGGTAAAACTCTATCCTCTTTAAAAATGAAAAAAAAAGCTGCCAATGGGATGGCTCTAAATAGGAAAAATAAAGTACCTGCTACAAAAAAAAATTGTTGGTGGATACTTAGGATTCGATGACAATTTATTAAAACATGCACAACTGTGAAAAATTCCCCGACACCAAGGGCAACCAGATGGGGGCTCACCTCATAAAAGATGTGACTGTGTGGTCAGAAAGGTGGTCAGAAAGACAGGGAAGGATGGCATGTATTGTTTTCTGGCCCACTGTCCCAGTGGTGTTGCCACAGGGACTGAACATAGGCCATGAGGGTAGACTTACAGTCAGATGACACTAGTGACTGCAATTGACCAGTAGACTGGCAAGCAGTCTTGGCAGCCTGGTCCATTCGGACATTGCCAGGAATGCTAGCATAGCCAGGGTCCCAAATGAAAACAATGTCCTTGTTGCAACAAAGGAGAGCCACATGAATTGTGTGAAGCAGAACCACAAGAGGATGGTCAAAACAACTGGAAGAAGAGCTTGGAGAGCAGAAAGCGAATCCGAAATTATCAAGAAGTTTTGCTCTGAAGAGTGGTGAATGTGCTGCAAGGCTAACAAGATGGCATGAAATTCCACAGAGAAAATAGAGCAGCCATCTGCAAGTCGTTTGGAACTTTGGAGCTGTCTGTAAAGATAGAACAGAATGCAGGATAGTCAAAGAGAAGGTCCTGAAAGTGTCTGAGAAAGATGAGTGACTGGCATCACCTTTTTTGTAGGCTGTAAGAATGAAGTGAACCTCCAGAACAGGAAGAGACAAAGGAGAAGCTGGCAGTAGAGAGGCTCTACCTGCTGAATATCTACTATGGCAGCTTTTAAGTGAGGTGCAACACAGAGTGATAATGGTTTTTGCTCCTTGGTATGAATGGCATACAGGGCAGCATGGTGAGGTCCAAAACAATACGGCAAGCAGGGTTTCCAGGATGAGCTTTCAAGCAACAGATATATAGGATAACACAAGATTCAGACAGCAGAGAGAAAGTGGAGGTTCACTAGCTTCTGCATACAAACTTTGTACAGAAGTGGCGCAAAAGGCACCTAAACAGATGCAGAGCCCTTGATCGTGAATAGGATCAAGAATTTTGAGATAGGACACAGATGACAGACTAGCTTGGAGTGGACCAGGGTGCAATACAGACAAATCAGAACCGTGTGGTCTGCCCCTCAGCTGACATGGCCAACTACTCGAAGAGTGTTCAAGGCTTTCTGACATAAGAGGCGTAAAGATTTGACATGAGGGAGAAAAGATAGTTGGGGTTAAAGATGACCCCAAGAAATTTACTTCCTATTTGTAAAACACACTTAAATCCCTGTCCTATCCACAGTCCTGTACTGATACAAATTTACAAGGGCAGTCCCTCCACACAAGCAAACATACAAAAACTTAGTGCAACCTTAGTAAAACAAAAAAAAACCTTTATGTCTTCACAAGACACACCTCCGCTCACCACTGCAAAGCTCAGGAAAGTGAAGTTTCTCTTCAGCCGAGAGATTTAACTGTCCCCTACTGACCTTGGTCAGTGTTGAACACCCCAGTACATAATAACAGCGGCACAGTTCCTGCCTGGGTAGCCTAGTGCTGTCCTTTATTGTGGTGCTAACATAGTGAAGCTGACATGCTATAAAATTTACAACACTGCGGCACGCATTCAGGCCGACATGTAAAGTGTCACTGGTCAAGATTTACAGCTGCACTGTTCTAACCATCATCACTGGCCATTAACAGAGTGGTAGAAACTTGGCCAGTGGACTGTTGGTGGTCTAAACATCATTTAAAACTACGATGTTGAAAACAAGTTTTCTACAGGGGTCAATTCCACTCAGGTGGGTAGTAGATACTGTATATAACAGGAGCAATATGGTTTGGGTCACAATGACCAGTGACTCAGTGAACAACCAGTCTCTTTCAAAATGTACATAATTTATTTTATGGGATTTTTGCTGAAAATTATTATATAGGGAAAACAGTCTATTTTAAAATGTACTTACTTTTTTCAGTCTGCAACTTTTGCAAAAAAGAATTCATCATAGACCATGAACTGCTGGTTATAAATCGGGGTGGGGAGGTAGTTGAAATAGAGATGACTTTTATATAGGGAAATAAGTTCATAAAAAAAATGTGGGTCATCACTAAAAGGTGGGTCGCAATAGGGAAGGTTTTAATAAGGAGATTTTACTGTACAACAATAGGGTTTTACAAAACAAAAAACAGCAATCAGTCTCAACGATATCACCCAAAGATGTGCCTAAGTCTAGAAACTAAGTCTTCAAATCCTAATTCTTTGCAAACTGTACAGTTTCTTTAAAGAATAATATAAAAAAAAAATAAGGAAAATGGAATATTTAAGAGAAAGTGACTTACCTTAGGTCACAAGATGGACCAAAATCTGGTAGCTGCTGATTAAAACCTGAGCAAGACTTGGCCAGTGGTATGAGACACTCATCAAATTTATGACCCATTTCCTCAAGCATGTGAGTGTTAATGTGCTGGTCCTAATATATGAAAAGGAAAAGTTAGCATGTAAGGTAACATTCATAAAATGTATAAGGTGAAAATGTTTTAATATATGATCAAAGCCCATTTGAATTCACATTAAAAAAAACATCTATTAAGTGAATTTCGGTCTTGCTCTTTTTTTCCAGATGTTTGCTAAAAGAAGCCTACTATTATTGTTTTTGGCAACTCCTATCTTTCATAAAGGACTTAAACTTAAACAACCAAGCAACACTTGTGTCTTTATTTTTTACTTTCCTGGTGTTTATCTATTTATTGACTTTTTTTTTTCTTCTTATTTTTATTTATTTTGTTTTTGCTGCGCAATGAGCACTCTTCCGAATGGATACCTGCGCATTACAAATGGACATCATCATCAAAGGGCTTCGTAACATTCTTCTTTTTTTTTTTGCATCCCTTAACTGGTACCATCTTGACACACAGCTTGGGGGAACTGACATCAACAGAGCCAGTTGTTCACTCATGAGAGAAGGACCAGTGCACACCTGGTCCACTCCTTCATGTTAGTCATCCAGACTTTCTTCTGCTTGCCTCGGCATCGGTCACCTTCAAAGTAACCCTGGAAAACTGTTTTCGGCTAGGTGTCATGTTGGATGACATGACCAAACCACAACAACTTCTGTCGCTTAACACTGGCAAGCAGAGGCTTCTAGGGACCTATCAAACAGGAAAATAGACTGCGAACAAAGTTGTTCATCTTTTACTCCCAGAGGAGTCTCCTGAAGCACTTCATTTTGAATGCTTAGTTCTGCCACTCCAATTCTGTGAGCTGGGTTTATGGCTTGCAGCCATACAGCATAATGGGCAAAAGAGACTTGTAGAGTCTAAATCTGGAGGGTAAGCTGACACTTCTGCTATCCCAAATTTTGTGGAGCCTGGTCATCACTGCTGATGCTGGCGTGATCCTGAGAGGCAGTTACCATCCTTGGAAATGGTTGTGCCCAGGTACTTAAAAGACTGCACCTCCTCCAGCTCTACTTCATTCATTTGGATCACCACCTTACTTGATCCAGCTGTGTTCACCAAACTCTGCTTTTCTCACTGCTGATCTCCATCCCATACTGCTTGCACTGCACTTGTAGCAAGTTGTCACTGTCTGTAACTTGCTATTGCTACCTGCCATCAGACCAATCTCAGCAAAGTGGAAGTTACTGAGCAGCCTTCTGTGGATCCACAAGGAGAGGTGATGGTCCTGGAGTGTATCCCACATAATTTTCTCCAAGCAGATGTTAAACAGTACTAGGGATAAAGGGGAGCCCTAGCGCACATGAACTATCCTGGGAAAGAGCTTACCCACCTTGTAATTGAAAAACACTAAGCTCCTGGAGCCATTGTACAGTACCTTGATGGTACGTAAAAAAAACCTTCTTTCACATTGAATACCTGTAGCACATTCCATACCCCTATTGCATTACTCTATCAAAGGCCTTCTTGAAGTCAATAAAGTCATGGTAGAGATATTTGCCATGCTGCAGGTGATTTTCAATGAGGATCCAACTGCTGAAGACTTGTTCAACACCGCTCCTGCTGGCCTCAGCTAGCAGCTTTTCTATGGCTGGAGTTAAGTGATTTTTGGATAATTTTTCTTATTAGGCAGGGTATGACCAGGGTATGACTCTTGTAGCTAAATCTTCCCCAAATCTTCCAGCACAGTGTAGTAACCGCCTAAGTTATCTTCCCCATCACCTTCGATCAATTCTGTTGGGACGTTGTCCATCCCCAGAGATTTACCTCTCTTCAGACTTCAAATCGCATGCTCAGCCTTGTCCCTTAGGACTTACAAGTCGTCTGGGTTTTGTTTACTTTCTGATTTTCCTGGAGGATGTAGTGCTAAGTCGACAGCGGAAAATTGTAAAGCTCACTGCAGTACTCCATACATCTGTCTAGGACTGCTCTGTCATCCGAGAGTGGACCGATGGAATATGGTGTGCGAAGTAAACGCTATATTTTAAAATAAGAAACAAGACATAAGAAAAATGAAAAATTTGCTGACAACCTTGTATCGTCCCTGATCGAAGCCACAGTAACTGCTCTCCATAGTGTAGCTGCGAACAACGTTGATCTGTCGCCAGACCACCACACGAGCCGTGGACTCCTTGGCACGTTCCACCATGAAACTACAGTTTTGTAGGCAGAAAAGTGAACTGCTCATGTGCAGCAAGCGTGGCAAAGTCTGGAACATCAACCAATGATGGATTGTTTTATGGTTAGGTTATATAATTGAAAGTGATTCCACCTAGTGCTCAGAGAAACCCCCTGACAGCTATCACTTTGAACAGGTGCTGCAAAAAAAATCTGCACCATGATGAAATCTAATTATTTTCACTGCAGTGGTAATGAACAACCATTTTATCGCTGCATTACAAAGTGCTCCTGTCAAACAACTGTTACAAATATAGTCTAATTAAGGCCTGCAGTTAACTGTCTTGCAACAGCAGTATGTCTGTGATTTCCCTAGCACAGCCTATTTGTTTTTGGAATGAGAACTTGATTGCTGTTACAGTGCTGAAAATTCCCTCTGTCTTATATTACTTGATATGGAGCACAGAAAATGTTATGATACCACGTTTCATAAAGACCCCTATTTCCTAACTCATCAGGGACGTTTTAGCCACAAAAATTGTCTCCCTTGACCTAGTTGCTGGGATTTTTGTTGTTGTCTTTTTAATAAGCAGGCTACACCACCTTATATCTTGCATGCTCACACAACAAACAGAAAAAGACAACATGCAAATAACTATATTAATATTTCTATTTTATAGAATAAATATTTATTTATTTTTAGCTTGTTGATAGCATACAGACTTTTTAAGATTTGCTCTTTTTTGACTTCTTAAAAATTTGTGCATGTAGTCCACTTTGGAAACATTTTCCATAATTGTCCATTATATTCACTTGCCCTCTTTAAAATATAAGTGAATTTTTACAAAAGACTTAATGAATGACCATGAATGTCACATCAAGTCCATGGTCACATAGTTTAAAACATTATCTACTGAAATTTTCTGATGTTATTATTTATTTATACTATAATGAAAATCAACACTTGAGAACCTGGTCTAAGAGATTAAAAAAACAGGAATTTCCTGGATGTTTGCCTGTGACTAGGCCCTCGATACCCTCCCACAAACCTGCTTCACTTCAATAATTAAAGCCTAACATTCAGGTCAGTGTTAAGAAAAAAAAAAGGGAATTTATGATGGCACTGTTTTTGACCTTGTTCACCCAGTATAAGCCATACCTTAAAACCACTGTCCTCAGTCTTGACGCCACTGCAAGCAGGATTTTGTGTGTCATTTGGCAACCATGACAACTGAGGGCTGCATCCATACATGAAAATGTTCTTGCGTCGAGAGTGGCCATGGTAATCACAAAACACCTACATTCAGACAAAATGCAGATGCTTTAGGTATGATGCAGAATTGGGTGACTTCTGCACAATTTCTCTTACATCCCCTCTCGACATGATCAGCTTCTATGAAACTGAGCCAGTGATCAAATACATAATATTTATTGTGGCTAACACATCCAATGTATTTTGACTGAAAAAAATATTTGCTTATTGTAGGCACATGAATCATGGCTGCCGTTAGATTTGAACCTTGAAAATGACTAATTTACACCAACAGATAAGTACAAAGGAAGGTAGGTGGGTGGGTGAAAGGTCAGAGTGAAAGGAAGAAATCGACAGTGTAGTGGACGTGTGCACATGCATACCAGTGGCACTTTGTTGACAGAGCTCAGATACTGAAGCAAACCCTTTGTGTGGTAGATGGTGGGATGCAAGCGTGGACATGGCTTATTCCACCTCCTGTTTAGGTCTTCTGCCACTAATGAACAGCGATGGCTGCATTCCAACAAATAAAGCGGACTGGCTTAAAAATATTGCCCAAGTAAACAAAGTCATTTGTGAAAATATATGGGGGAAAAAGTGCCATTGCCACATTCACCTGACATACTTCACAAATTAATGAACATAAAACTTACGTTGATTTTTAGTAGTGTAGACATTTTTGGAAAATGCAATCCACCTAACTAGACTACAACAAAATGAGAAACTTATAGACTTTTTATGGCTTAAGTGAGCCTTTAGCATCTTTTTGTTCTTCTAAATTTTAATATTGTAACTATCAATGCCCTTACTTTCCATTGATAACACCATCTGGATTAAGCATAGGAACAATCTTGAAGATGTACATCTCACGAAGCTGTTGTGCTGCAGGCTTGCTGCTCATGAGGAAGTCAATTGTGCCTGTACAGTAAGGAACTCGCTATCAGCATTTGGCATAGAATTTGTAAACTACATAATGTTGTGTACACTGAAAATGTGTTGTAATAAAGTGTATGATATTTATATATTTATTTTGCACAGTCACAGCGGCTCAGATCTATTAGCTCCACTAACGAGGAAAAACCCCTGATGACCTAATTTCTTTTGCAGAGCATTTTATAGTGGTCTAGGGTGGATGCACCAGGGTCAGGGTGCACTAAACCCACTGACCAGGGGCAATAATTCATTTGGTTAAAGATCAGTTGTAACCCCTAAGCTCCAAATAGTCGGTTCATCTGGTAAAGTTGGATTATGGTAGAAGTTTATCTTATGTGTCAGAAACTGACAGTCAGTATCTTGTGGCATATACCTAAAGCAGCCATACTGCTCCTGCAAACTTGTTTAGCACTAGAAATAGCTGCAGTCTTGCTTAAAGTGTGCATTTATATGTATGAATGTAATGTATGTATACAGTGGTTAAATCCAAAAATGATTTGCAATCATATAATCATGACAAGGTGCTTACCTTTCATGACCCAGCTAGAGTTGCTCTCTCCAGGATGCACACGGCCAGTTAGAAAAATATATGGCCTACTCCCTAACAAGAGAGATTTTGAGGATACAATACAATTTTACGGACAAAGCCAAGCGCACAAATCTCAACAAATTTATGCTTAAAACACATGACTGCATGCATATAATGCATTAGAATGTAAATGCATGCACGTATGCATGCACACACACACACACACACACACACACACACATAATTCAAATGTCCTACTTTTTTTTTGGTGGGTAGGGGGAGATCTAAGGTGTAAGGCCAAAGGTAATTCCAATGTTTGAAAGAAATGAGGAAGATTTTAGATACTAACAATGAATCTGATACAGCATTATACACTTACAAAATTCCCCTAAGTCTTCCTTTAGTCTGCTGCGTGGCTGAGACGTGATTGTTAACAAAGGTACAGCATTGCCACCGAGTGTCTCACACAAAGTGTGGTGGCGGAAGAATACTTGGTTGTGATCTACCTGTCCTTCCCATTGATATAAGTGTGTCTATGTAAAAAGTACACAATAAAATCAGTTTAATACTAACATCAAGGTTGTCTGAGACATGCACCATAACTCATCAGAAAAAAAATTAAAAACCCAGCAAGTCACTAAAAAATAAAACAAATTACAAAACATTTAACTCAACCAGCTTTGGCCCTGTGGGCAGCTCAATGGTCAAAATGAGAATGAGAACAAAGGACTAAAATGAACTAAAATACTTATTTTCCTTTATCAATGTGTTGTTCATGTTATGGAAAGTATTAAAGAACATTTATGAATACAACAGATGAAAATTGTGTAAATGTTTTATGATACATTTTAATCCTCCACTGTTGTGCAAGCTTGAAAATCAAGTCTTTAACACATGTATGCATAATAATGACCACTACTGCATCAACAGGCAGTGTGTTAACTCAGTCAAAATGGTTCATCATTTGAAGATGTTGACAACCAATATGCACAACCTGATGTCCCGAATGAGTTAATGACTCCACATTTAGGCAAAAAAAAAAGTACAAAAAGGAAAAAAAAGATGCGCTATTTTTGTGACATAACAGAAACAAAGCTTTTAAATCTGTAGCTTACAACTCACCTTGAGAGCAGTGTATGTGTAAGGATAGTGGTAAGCAAGATAGCAAACATCGTATTGATGCTCAAAACACACGGTGAAAGTGGCCGTGTAGTATGCCTTGCCCTTTACACCACCTGTGGTTTGTGGTGCCCGCAGAAAGTGGTTGCGGTAATAACAGATGTCACTGCCAGTTCTCACCCAGCCTGGGCGGCCTTGAATGGCCTCCGTCACAGAAAACATTACTGGTTGCATACCTGTCAAAAGCAAATTCATGAGATCTGTGCAAATCAGCATTCCTAACCTTAGGACAATCTTTTATCATGAAGGTCATTTCAAACTTTCGTTCTAGCTAAGGGGAGATTTCTGTGCCAAGGACATACCAAAGTTGAACTGGCTGTTCATTTTCTCACAGTTGACAATATTGAAGCGGTAGCTACACTGTGCATCCATGTTGCTGACTTCAAAGTAGAACCACTGGTGATGGTGATTAGTGTTTATATCAGGGTTCAGGATAAGGTCATATTCATATGCTCGAATCTGCAAATGCAAGAGCCAACACCAGTCTGAACAGCACAAAGAAACATGGTATCTACCAGCTTTCAGTAGCTTAAGTAAAACATTAATAACATAGGGAATTTCTTGCACTTGGTGGCGAGCTCTACCTGATTAAACAAAAGAGCATCAGATACACACAGCACAGTTACATAACTACAAAAGGAAGGTGTGGTGGGGGTTGGGGGAGATGGTGAAAAAAAGAGACCATTAGATACTGTAGGTATTTACAAAAAGTGGTAGGTCTTAAGGCCAGCTTTGAAAGCTTCAAAGCTGATCACAGTATCAAGGGTGCAATACATTTCAGACACTGGAGTCAGAGAAGGAAAAGGAACAGCTGACTAATGAATCTCTTGGATATAATAATAATAATAATAATAGTGAAGATTTTTATAGCGCATATTCACACTCATAGAGAGCATGCTCTTAGCGCTTAAACGAGGAAGAGACGTGGACTAAGTAGACACAGAACAAAGGGGACGAAAGAAAACGACAGTACTGACGAAACAGAAAACAAAAGGCATCAAGTAACAGGAACAGAAAAATATAGTGATTCTGCGAGAAAGATGGGTAAAGTAGCAAGAGGGAAGGGGGCGGGGTTAAGAAGGACTAGCTGCACAGAAAAAATTCTAAGCACTTTTTTTAAGTGAAAAACTTTAAAATATGTATTTCACTTTAATACTGACCCCCTACCTCCCAGAAAAATAAACTTGCAATATCTACTTCAAGATTATTGGAGAAAAAAAAACTACACAAACTGCTGGCAATTGCTGACATGAATATCCCATCTCTTCCTAACAAGATCTTTCTGCCCTTTAATTCAGTCTGTGTAAACCCAGTTAACTCTCAATTGACCCAAAATGTTCTTAAAAACAGGTACATTGACAGTTCGGCAATCAGGTCTACATGTTTGATAAATGTGAACAATGTCATATCCTATTACACCCATTAATCATTGGCAACATGTGCCAGAAAGGAGAGTCAAATGGCAATGTAAGGAAATCACCCAAAACTTCTGCACATATGAAACTTGAAGAACCAGTGAAGAAACAAAATTAAAAAGAATACATTTCCAAAGTAAGGCAATACAAACGTTAGTAATTAATTACTTCTTACCTGTATAGCTTTTCTCAGATTTCCACTTTCAAACTGTGCATTGAATCGAAGCACACTAGGAGTGCCCTCAAACCCACCCACCCTAGAAAGAAAATTAATGACAATAACTACAACCACTCATCTAAGATCAACAGGTTTACAAAATAATGATAATTTTTTCAGGTATTTTATTATTCCAGATATTTGTATACATAAATAGTGTAAGGTTTCAAAAAATTACACATTTTCTTTTACATAAATAAAAATATATACATCACAGACATTCAGATGTTTAAAAGTCAGTCATCAACATCTATATGTACATTATTTTGCAAGGACAAATACTTGATACAAAGATGCACATGGTAGTCTGACAGCCTTTAAAGAATAATGTGTAAATATAGACAGAATTATAAGAGAAGCCTATGAGTACTTGTCTCCATAAACTGCCATTAAAAAGGAAGCAAAGTCCCAGCTTAAAAAACTTTACAAGAACCCAATTAATCTAAGGTGACAAAGTAAGTATAACAAAACCAATGTGAACTCAACAGATTTTGTCGATAGATACATTAAATTTCTTTCCTCTATCTTTTGTTTAGAGGTAGAAGAAATGCTGATAATGTAAGATGTTTCTTCTCCAAGTTACACTTGTAGATGAAAAACTTTCCTAGCAGTCTTGAGTAAAACAGTGTCTGGTATATTGTCTGATGATGACTGTAATAGAACTAATCATAAAGATAATAATACCTCAACTCGTCTCTGTTTGTCAGGTTGGACTTGGTACTGCTATATGCTGAGCCAGCTCTTGTCACAATATCATCCATGTCATACAAAACTCTATCGATGACACATTCTGGGTGAATCATTCGGTCGATGTCTTCAAACACTTTGATCCTGGAACAAGGAAGACAGCTTTATAAGAAGGCTTGTTGATAGGCAGCATTATCTGTGATGAATGTCGGGACTTTGAATTTGCTGTGTCGACATTTGTTACAAATATGTGAGGAAAAGTTTAGGATAGACATGCTAACATTCTCTAATGAAGGATGATAGGAAGTAACACAGCGGTGTCAGTACATGTACATTATGGTCATCCAATCTGGAAAAATATTAAAATAATAACACATCAAACTTGTGTTACTCTACCTCTAAAAGCAAGGCAGGGAATGTGATGATCCCACTTACAAATAAGCTATCTCCAGCTAGGTGTATAGCACTAGTTGGATGGTTAACGAAAAACAGGTCATAAAATATAAACAGTTTAAACAGTTGACTGCTTTACTTTAACCACCCAGCTAGCACCATTGTGGTGTTGTGTGCCTGGCCCATGGCTGCCATTAAGAGCACCCCAAAAATGAAAACAAAAAGTTCTTTTTCAGGCTATGCTATGTATATTTCTTAGAGCTTAATATCCCATAACTTCAAGGAAACACATGAGATAAAAAAAATAAGAGCTTTTTGTTATATACAAAAAATAACAAAAGATAATTGTACATTCTCACTTTGTGCGAAACTTGACAGTGCAGCCAATTAAAGTTTTCTTCCATAAAGATAAATAACAGTCCGGACATTTTGGTTCCAGTAAAAATGCCATATATCTACAGCTAATATTTTTCATAAACTGACACAGCCATAGTCATTAAGTGAGAGACACTCACACATAAACAAACACACAAGTAAATACATTGCTTGGCTTTATTTTCTGTTGAAAATATTCTGAAAATCATTGAAATGCAGAAGTGAAATAAAAACACAACACAGATATCAGTGCATTACTTTATTCATTCTTTTGAGTCTCTATCTTAAATCATATTTACTTTTCCCGAGTCTTGAAAGCTTCAGGTGGGCACAATATGTGATGTTTACTCCTCATTCATTTATAACACTTGTCAGCCTCTCAAAAATGCATCCTTAGGTAATGCAAACTCTAAGATACCTTTATAAGTTAACATCACTTTGAAAAAAGTTGATCCATAAATTTATGAACATTGATATACATGAAACAATATTTATTTCTTAGGCAGATATTTCCGTTCTTCCATGGAAATGTGTATTCTACTACAAATCTCTACAATGTCTTTAGCTTGTCTTGGATTATCTTGGACATAAGTGTAATCATCTTCTTCAAAGTGACTGGCTTTTCATGAAGCAGATTTTACAGATTTTCTGCACAATTAAGTATTCTGCCTTTATATTTTGTTTGCAGCTTTGTGATTGGAAATGGATGCTGCTGTAGTCATTTTTCTCCTCACGCTGAATCTTCTCTAAGGCTGCTCTTCTTCTATTTGTTCAGGCTTTGCAAAACACTAAATGTGTAAAATTGTAAATACACAAATTACCTTTATCTTTAAGTCTACACAAAATGTGCATTCTGCAGTTCAGACGTCTATGCAAAGCAAATATACCAAAAAAGAACTTTAACTCATGATCAATTTATACTTCCTTTTATTTTCATATGTGGAAAATATATTAATATATATAAAACTCCAAATCTACTCCAATCTTTGTGTGTCAAAACTTGTCATTTCCCAAATTTTAATATCCACTGTTATTATGGCACCTGATTCCAGTTTTGCACAGTGCAAGCAAAACACCAATGATCTTAACAAAATGATGGCACAATGAAAAACCAGTTTTTGTGGCCATGCTTCTTGGCAATATCATGAATTGTATCAGTTTGACACAGATTCATGGACTTTTGAGGTGGATGTCATACATGGGTGACTTGTTTTCACCATGCATAAAGCTTTTCAATTCGAACTGTGATCATCTTGAAGACTACTGGATTTTACCAAGCAAACCTGCAAGATCCATTATATATCTTATCAGAAATTTTAACGCTTTTCTGCCTGCTGGAACAAAATACTCTATGCTAAGTTTGCTGATAATTTCACTTTAGATTGCTGATGAAAACATCTGCTTTGCACCTCTGATGCCGTAGATGAACTTTTTTCCTTTTTTTTTGTATTCTATGAACTTCCACTTTGTATGCCTATGACACAGAAACTTGAAATGCACCCTCTTCATTCCAAATTCTGCCTTGTTTCACAGATTGTTTTATCTCATTGAGGCAGTGTTGACTCTCACTGGGTTGAATATGGTCTTTCTAAGCAATGTCTAAGGCTCTCTACACCTCCTACCTGCAAAGATTCTAGCCATGTTGGTTAATTCTCCTAGAGATACTGTAATGTTCACGGTCACCAATGCTATCTTCAAGAACTTTCTCAGTTTTCACCATTTTATAGGTCTCCTTATCAATCATTACTAATTTACTGCTCATCAGTGCAGTGTTTTGTGCAGTGTTTTTTCCCCCAATATTTTTTATCTTTCAATGAGTCAGTCTGCTAAGGGTGTATGAAGGGAGGTTTAGGACTGACCACATTTTTTCTCTGAATGGAGCATCATAGATGATACAAGTCTTTGAGTTAAATAGTTTTACAGCTCTTATTTCATTCTTTATTTGGTGGTTTAAACAGCTAGTCTTTAATGTTTGATCAAGATGCTGTTATTCATATCTCTTACATCCATTTTTTCTGTTTTCATCTTGAAGATAAATAACTGGAACATAGCTATGGTGTTCAAATATCAATGAAGGTACAGAGAGCAGGGTACTTGTCATTCCACTTCAGCCACAACAGGCAGGGATCTTATGCCATGGCCACTTTAGGCAGCACCAATCTTTAAGGCATTCAACCTCGATAATTTGTATGTCCCATTATGTCCATTTGTTTTGTATCTCTTTACTCATCAATCTCCCTAATAATCGACTGGCCAAACTTCAGAGCGCTCAGAATAATACTGCTGGTATTATCTTCTATAGGAGACAGGTAGACCATGCTACAGCTCTGGTGTATGAGCTTCCATGCCTTCCAGCTTGAGCTGATGTTGATTACAAGATCACCACAACTGTGCTACTCTTGTCTTCAAAGCCTTGCCCCAGCATGGCTGCCTGAACTACTGATGCCCTTCCACTCTATTCGATCTCTTTGGTCTGCTTGTGTTGCTCTCCTCTGCATGAGAAATTCTTCAGATGTTCTTTCACCTTCTCTGGAATTCTCTACCTCTCTTTGAATTGTGTCTACATTTGAAGCGGTCAAATCTGGCCTCAAGACCCACCTCATTAAGAAAAATCTTTTACGGTCAAGCAAATTCATCTACTTCCTCCTCAGTTCTTCATCTTCCTCCATGCACTTTATTCATGTTTGCCACAGTGTCATTGCATGTGTTCCTTTGTTGTATAGTTGACTGTCGGTTTGTTTGATGTCTTTTATGCACAGGTCATTAAGCTTGCCTACATGGGGAAATCCGCTCGATAAATTTAATACTTATTGCACTTTAAATTTTTCACCATTTATCATCCAGTATAGTTCTAGAGACTAAGAGAGAGGAAGACAACAAGGGTTGCAACAGATGTGAGAGGAAATTGAGAGAGGGCCCTTCCAAAATTTTCTTCTCCTAATAATCAAAGAAACTCCAGTTTGTTGTATGCTTTTATCTTCAATATACCAGCTCCTGTACCCTCGTGAATACATAAACATCCAAATTTTGTTTTGGATTGAGATGTTCTGACAGTACAGTTTTAGAACTGACCTCGGTTCTGTGAGTCTGCCAGTAGTCACTCTTCTACATCCCTATACCTGCATCTTTCCAGGTATTTCTTTCTCTCTCTCTTCCCCTACATTCTCTTGCTCATCAAAAGATCATCTGTAGCACAACTTTTGACAAAAACATGATAACTGCAAAATGATTGCAACCGCTGCTGCACCATTTCATCTGTAGCTTTCACTTTTTTTTAATTTCAAAATTTCTACCATTCACACTGTTCATGTATTTGACTTGTGCCCAGAGGATGACACTAATATTGTGGTATAGCACTACACAAATATTCATTTAATATGGTGGTCTATGTTTGCTTCATTGTCATGAAGGAGGCTTCTCTGGGTATCTCTTCGTCAGCATTCTCTGACTTTTAGAAGCATCCATATTTCTGGTTAAGACTAGTACAGCTAGCACAAAACCTGGATGGGCCAGGATGGATGATAAGGTGAGTGTCAAACACTTTACATCACATAATTCCACAACTCTTGATTGCTGAAATTTATCACCAAGAAACCCTATATACTTCAGGATAAAAACACATCACTAATAACAATAATCAATACACCTATAAACAACACGTTCACAAAAAAGCAGAAAAAAATTCTTTTAATTTTTTTTCCACTACCAACATTATAATTAAAGATACAATTCAATATTCAAACAAAATCATCTCTCCTACACATTAATTACCCTTCCCCTTAATAGACATGGCTAGTGCAAGTTCAAAACTACTGTAGATCAGCTTTCTCTATTATGATCTCAGCCCTTTCAAGACCAAGGTTTAACTCTTTATAGTTCTGTTAGCTATTAACAGTCGAAAACTGATAACTTAGTGGTTAAGAAAACTGAGCTGTAAAAATTTATGAAGTAGGTGAGGATGACATGTAGCTAAACTGTCAAAGAATAAAGAATCCTTGTTTTGTTATGTTTTTAGACTTTTTTCTGGTGGTTAGGAAGCTGAACTGGAAACATAGCATGCTAAATGAAGATAAAAAATTATTTTTCAAAAAGGAATATGATGTGATATTATTATAACAGTCTATTTTGTTGTGTAAATTACAGTGTTCTTAAATGAAAGGTTTTAATAAGATATTGAAGTAAGCTGAGACGACAAATCATGATAGTGGTCATTACTGATGTCAGCATCAAGGGTTCTCTGAGTAACCAACACTCACCTCTGCACGGCAAACTTCCTGAAGTACAAGGGCTCAGGGTTTACAGTACCTTTTGCACCATTCAGATCAGGGTATGCCAGCTTAGTGAAACGATATACACTGTGTGTATCACCTGCCAATGCTGCATAGATCTGTGGATCATGTACAAACTCTGCCATGTCCTCTTCAGGATCATTACTGCTGGATATTACACCCTGCTCTGTCTCATCATTCATATCACGAGGTGTTGACAGGGAGGTAATGCACAAAGCTCCTGCAGCTAACTCTTCCAAACCTCTCAAAGACGAAGTCTTCCTCATCTTTCTGTCTTTTATCTGTGCTGCTTTTTTAGAAACTGGCTTGGGCTTTCTTGATCCTGTGCTTTTTGAAATAGATGACTTGGAGGATGGTTTGCTTCTTAAAGACGAGGCAGGATTTGAAACAGTTCCTGGGGAAGGGAACTCTAAGGAAAAGATACTGGAACCTGTCTTGATGTTTATGGCTGATACAACTCCTTGAACTCCTTGATCCAAGGCCATGAGGGACCTTCGCTGACTACCCTCACTGCCAAAAGAGGATTCACTATCTGTGCAGCTGTAACCATCAAAACTGCGAGCTTGCTGGCTCTTCTCTTCACCAAGACTGAACACTGATCTGTCAGACTGGCTCAGATGCATCGATGGAGCATCTTGTTCCAGATTAGAAAGGTTTTTCTGTGAAGGATTGATGGAAAAAAATCATTAGCAAGAGAAGACTGCTTCAAACACTTTGCTGTAAAATTAAAACAGTTAGCTATCAGTATGTCTTGAGATGTTTACTTAACATCCACCATTCAGTGCTGAAACCATTAGAGACTAACCTGCAACAGTAAGAGTGACATGTGAAATACAGCTCCATATACAGGTCATCCAGACATTAAAGGAGTCAGGCACCATCTATACTAGAACACTCTCAGCAAACTCATCTCACTTGACCCATGTACTATGCATCCGGGTCGAAAGTGATGAAATGATGACCTTCTGGAAGAAAAGATGAAGACTATCACTCAAAAGATTATCTCTTGAGTCCCAGTTCAAAATGCTGTGAAGAACTCCTGGTACATGGACCTGAGCAGCTTTATTTTCTCATTCCGGCCTTTACATGGGGAACATCCCAGTGATGTGATGGCTGTGGTATTCGGTAGCAACACAGATGATTGGTAAGAATGAGGGAATGGTTTCAAATTCCATCTTTTTCTTAAGCATATAATTCCACCCAGAGGGTCTGGTCAACATGTGGCATATTAAAACTTATCATTAATATGTAAGCATTTAAACATACATCATACTGAAGCCGGCCAGACAGACGTAATGGCAATTTACAACACACCATGTTGAATAAGATCAGCCTTTGGAAATTCATTGCATGAATCAACCCACCATGCCACATTATGCCATTTTTAATAAAGCTAGTTGCAGAAACCAGCAACATATGGTAAACAGTACAGAATAAACCCAGGTGAAAATATCTGTATGAAAATACAGCATGCCAAGAAAAGATCAGATAATACTTCTAACTTTGCAGTTCAGTTGCACAGTTATCATAGAAAAACCATGTATACTTGGCAGATGAGCAAGAACCTTCAAACTGTAAAGAGTTCCATGTTGAACAGGACTTGAGAGTTCAGCACTGTCAGATCAACTACACTACTCTCAAACCTGAGCAAAAGAGTATGAAAGCATTAAGATCCACAGGAATGAGCAAAAGTTGGTTTTTTTCCAAGTATGTCACAACAAAATGGCAATACAAAGAGATAATATTATCTGTATGAGACAGCACACCACCTTCAATCAACATGGTGAAACTGTGAAGATTTTTGGACATACCATAATAAATTGCCCTTGTGCATAAATAAAGTGGTATTGCATTGTGTATTGTAAGATGTGACCACAGAGACGTATTACTATGCGATACATTCTTTTTATTTCAAGAACTCGTGGTTTATCTTCTGTGTAAGAAACTGAGCAGTTCTTGGAGAAAACTGAAAAGATTATACCGTGGATGTCAGTGATAATATAGAATATTATATTAAATGCATAATGAGTGCAAGAGAAAGGACAGATTGGAACACTGCCTAAAAGCTGTAAACTTTTCCACGGAGTAGCTGGCATCTTCAGAATACAGTACTTGAAACTGAATATCAGCTGTCTCTCCTTCACAATTAACTGAAGACAACAGTTACTAGTTTCAATAGGATGCCAACCCCACAGCCAATGGCTGAAATATGCCAACAGAAGAAACACCATCACAAAAAGTACTTTCCTGCTACTGGAACATGAACTTACCTCAAATTCAAACATCTCTGGGAAGAACTTGTCATACATGCGCAGCTCATCAATGGATCGGATCTCAGGTGTCTCCAACACGTCCACCTGTTCATCCTCTGACTGCTGCCATACCCAGAAAAACAAAATCTCAAAGAACATGTTAGAACATTACTCTGTTTTCTTGGCCATTTCAAGAGTCCAAGAAAGAATTCTCTTGATAATTTAATTCTTAGAGATGAAAAAGACATGGATAACAAACTAGTGACCCATGAAGTAAGCATGCTGAAATCAAATCTATTTACCTCCTCCAGATTGTCTGTTCGAAAGCGTTCATCATCGCTATCAATGTCATCATCGTCATCAAGTGAACTGTGATCACTATCATCATTACTCTGCCGACTTGTAAAGGCCAACATAGCTGGAAAATAAAAGCTTAGTAAATAAGCATCTAAATCTACAATTCAAAATCACACCAAAATCATGTTCTCTTTTTAAGAGCATATAAGTAAATGCTATAATTTTTTTTTTTACTGGAGCATGTTTGTACAATGTCTTAAAAACCATTTAATTCTCTCTATTTGAGAAGGCAGAAGTAACAAAACAACAATATGAACAAATTAAACAAAAAAAATCCTCATCTAAATTTGCAAACTTATGCAAGAACTTATACTTCTCTCAAGAACGGATATAAACATAGTGTGTGTATATATATATATATATGCACATTAACATTTTCTGGTGCACATATTTTTATCACCAAAATGATTAATCTACTAACAAATAGCTAATAACTGACAAAATGCTCCTTTTACTTAAATCTTTTTGGCAATTTCCTCAAACAAATATTTTGGAAAATTAAGAACATATTAAGATTTTCCTCCCCAAAATTACAAACAAAATCCTCTACAAGTTACTCACTTTGGAACTCTGGCAGAAGATAGCAATCGGGAACATGTTTGTCAGAATGTGGCAAGGAAAAGGTGACGGCACTTAGCATGTTGTCAAGCGGCAGCCGGTTGCGAGGACAGCACTTGCGCATAATGAGAGATGCCAGCATGACCAGACTTTCCACTTCTCTGCACTCGCTTGCTTCCTGTGCAGTATTATAGAGAATGCGGATTCCATCAGCTTCTAAAAATGCCCGCCTGCCAGACTCTGCAAAAAGTAAGTTATTTTTAATATTCTGCAAAGTGCATTCACCAGAAATAGTACTTTACATGCTAAAAAGACATTAATATTGTGTACATAGAAGCCTTGTCAGATCTTCACTTGTCTATACTGAGTGAATATATAAATTTTTTGGTTAAACATGCATCACAACAAACACTTAGTGAAACATGGTGCCATCCATAATCATGATCCACAATTGTAAACCATAATAAATGATGTGACCTCATCTTACCTAAATACCATTCAAATCTTATCTGGAACCTTAACGTTCAGAATCATGAAAAATAATTCTAAACATGTCAGATAACATTATAGTGAAAGATAATAAATAAACAATTTCAAAAATTTTTGTTTGTTTACTAAATTTTTTAATAGTGTATTTTTCTGTAACAAATTTAAAATGACCTCATAAATATGAAACCAGTCATATCCCTTTACATAGATGACTCACTGAGATTTGTGATGTTTTTAAGAATGTTGAGGATACCCTTGCGTGTGGTCAAGTTTCTGTTTTTGCTGTCAGCCTGGTGCCACTCAGTGTGTTGTGTCAACAGCAGAGGAACCCCCCCCATCCCGATGAGTCGTGCTGAATTGCTCTCTTGTGAGGCAGACAAATCAATTTTTAAGGCATGCAAAACAAATTTTTTTTTTGCCTTCAAAGAAAATTGTACTATTTACTCCATCTCAGTTACAGAATTAAGAAAAATGTCATTTCTCAGCCCCACACATTTGGTTCTAATATTTCAATGACATGTTTTCTAAGACAGACATCAAAATACCTGGCAGAGATTACAAAATGAAAGAAACATGGTAAGGTCTGAAGAAATGTAGTTTTTTTTTTTTTTTGAAGATACTCACTGGACTTGGTCATGTTGTAGAGGTTTTCTATAGCTAACTTTAAAGACGTGAGATTTTTGCGTCCACAGAAGCTTATAATACGGAACATGATCCCAATGGCATTGTGCTTTCCTAGATAGGATGCATTGACTGCTGCAATATTCAAGGGGAAAAAACCCACAGCCATAAAAATGGTTTTACAGACATAGCTGACTAAGCAGTCTTCAAAGCAACACATCTCTTTTTAAGAATACATCTCACAATGATATGCCTGCATGTATCATATGCATTCTAGATTCTCCTCATAATTCTACATGATATTTTCTTTATTTAAGGAACTTTTTACAGTAAAACAAATATAAACTATGGTGTCACTTTTTATATGTTTATAGTTAAGTAGCAAATTAAGTTTCATTTACACTTTATTAAAGTTATTCTCTTTCACTTCTTGAAACATATATTTAAACTGTATTATTATTATTATTATTATTACATTTAGTGTATTTATAAATTAAAAAAAATCAACTTCCAATCATTCCAATCCAAATTAACATGTTGCTACTATCATAACTGAATAGGCCTATGGAGCTATATATGTTTGTGATGGTTGTCAAAGCTCCAGATTAGATATACATAGTGTAAAATACAGCACATCAATGACCCCACAGAATCTGGTGGCAGACTTTGAAAGGCCAGTATTATAAAATGATGTTCACACTGTGAAAAATTGCTCTGGCAATAAAGCTGTTTTTTTATTCTTTTTTTTTAACTTACTGTGCTGTAGCTTTTTCTTGATGGTTGTTTGACTGCCTACATTTGTTATGTGCATATGTGTGAAAAAATGGCTTTGCATGGGTATGTGTATATGTTCAGATAGGGAATGACCTAATGTTCATATCTCACTGTGGGTGTGGGTAGGTGTGCAAGCAACAGGGCATGATGCTCAACACGTCGTCTGATTATCATCATTGTTATCAATAAGTAAAAGAACACAATATAAAAACCTCCACTCAAATCAAGTTTTTTTACAATAATTCAAGATCTCAAAAATTCATCAGGCAAAGGTCAATACATAATGTGGTTGCTTACTTTTGACATGATGAGATTTAAGCTGGAACAAAAGGTCTGTGACAAGTAGAGTTATGCAGTTGATTCACCTTTTAATTTACAAAATTAGACGTCACTTACAGTTGGCAGTGTACAGTTTCATGACTTGAAGGAGAGGCAGCAGAAAGCGGAAATTACAACTGTTGTTCTTCATAAGATTCAGTGTCAAGAGAAGTGAACGATGTAATCTAGCCTTGACAGGAAACTTGCGGTCTTCACACAAAATGAAACACAGAAATTGTAAAATTCCTTGCTACATACTGTAAAACAACTTGCATCAACATCAATGGAAATAAAGATCAGAACCCTCACTGCATTGAATACTGTATAAAAGATGTGGAAATAAGACTGAAATGAAGAAGCTCACACTAATGTACAAAATGACAACATCTAGCACACAGGATTCAAAAATATAACAAGAGCTATTTAAAGTGCACACCGAAAGCTTAGTAATCAAAGTAATAGATTTCAGAACAAACTCACCTTTTGGCCCTATTTTGGCAAGAATGGAGTGTATTAGGAAAAGAATTTCATCAGACAGCAGGATCTCTTGACATGCTGACTGTTTGAGCAACCCAAATAATACTGTTGTCACACTATGGTTCACCATCACCAAAGCACGCTTGCTTCCCTCTGCAATGATGCCAAGATTTCACAATCTAAATAACAAACAAGATGGTCCAGTCCGAGCATGCATATAATGTATTTTGATGCTCTGTTTTACAAAATACCTGAAACTGGCTGCTGTTGATTTAAACACATCTGTCCTTCACAACAGTGGTGCCAGTAAATAACAAAAACTATCAAGTTGCAGTTTGAAGATAGGTTATAAAGTTCCAGTATTTGTTTTAATGATGCATCCAAAAGTTTATTACAAAATAATTGTTTTAAAAATTAACTTACGTGTCTTTCCCAGAAGTTCACTCAAAATGTTTATGGTGTTAAGAAGAACTTGATCATCTGTAACTTGCTGCAATAAACATCGATAAGAATACACTCTACAATAAAGGTAGGCAAAAAATAAAATATGTAAACAAAAAAAAAATGCCCACCAATCTGTGCAATCAGCGGTAACACCCTGGTAATGTTAGTAGGTTAGGATAGGGCTTTCTTTATTTCTGTAGAGGGTACTAGGTTGAACAGCCCAGTTACTGTCCTTTCCTTGAGGGGCTTTTTCTGGAGTGAGAGTGGAGTGGAAGGCAGGCCAGCCACAGAGGGAAACTGAAATAGAATCTACAGCTGTGCAGCCAATACTATCTTTGTGTTGTTGTTTTACAACTAGCCCACCCTGTGAAGCCACCAGGGACAGCTGTGTTACACAGCTAGTTAATCATGACATGTGCCTATTTTTCTACAACTTAAACAGTACCTATAAAATTAAGTCTTACCCTAAAAAAATGCCAGAGCATAATTATCACTTGGTAACAGGTCAACGTATTTTATCTTTCACACAAACTGACTGCAGTTATATCCTGAAGTGTTTCTTGAAGAAGCATAGTCTAATTCTGAATATCATTTTAGCAGAAAATGGCCACCTTCTCACAGAAAGCAATGCTGTACTCAACCAACAGATTGAGTACTGCAAAGAACTGTACAACTTCCAGCTGAAGACCGACTCCAATATCCTTCAAAACAACCAGACTAGAAACAGTGAGCCTGCAAACCTACCAGTCCTACAGGAAGAGGTCGAAAGAGCTGTACATAGTCTGAAAGGACGAAAGTCCCAAAAGCTAAACTACTCAAGCATGGCGGGGAAGAAACTACAAAGGACCTAACCATTCTGTGCCAAAGAGTCCAGAAATGCAAAAATGGCCCAAGGAATGGATGCGTTGACTAGTCATACCCCAACCCAAAAAAGGAAAAAGAAAACAGTGCCAGAACTACTGAACCATAAGCTTTATTTGCCACCCAAGCAAAGTCATTCTGAAGGTCATACAGAACCACATTAGCACAACTGCAGAGGAACTGCTACTGGAAGAACAGGCTGGCTTCAGACCACGCAGAAGCACAGTTGAGCAGATTTTCAACTGTCACATCCTTATAGAAAAGCATCTTCAGCAGAAAAGCAGCAGAACCTCTACCACCACTTCACTGACTTTAAAAAGGCATTTGATAGTCTCTCACAAAGGGCTGTGGCATGTAATGCAAAATTTCAACAACAAAGGTCTCGTTCAAGTCACTGAAGTGTTATATAATAGCTGAACGAGCGCAGTACTTCTGGATAACCAAATAGGAGCTTACTTTTGCACCACAGTAGGGGTACGTCAAGGATGTCCCCTATCACGGTGCTGTTTAATATCTTCTTTGAGAACTTCATGCTCGAAGCTCTTCACGACCATCATACTTCCATTTCAATTGTTGGAAGACCAGTCTGCAACCTATGCTTTGCAGATGACATAGATCTGCTAGCAGATACTAACAAAGAACTGCAAGACCTCACCAACAGACTGACAGCTCAAATACATATGGAATGGAGACCAGCACTGAAAAGAGCAAAGTTATGATCAATGGCAATGGTAAAGCAGAGATCTATATGAACAGCTTGAAGAGGTAAGCAACTTCAAATACTTGGGAGCCACCCTCTCCAAGGATGGCAGCTTCACGCCAGATATCCGCATCAGGATCGCGACAGCAACAGCAGCAATGGCAAGACTACATAGGATCTGGCATAGCCATAAGATAAGGTTCACTACCAAATACAAACTGTGCAAATCCCTGATAGTACAGATCCTGCTCTATGGATGCAACACCTGGACTCTGCTTGCCGAAACGGAAAGGAGAATCCAGGCATTCGAGAACAAGTGCCTGAGGAGGCTGCTCTGGATCTCATACAAAAAACATAAAGCCAACGACTTTGTAAGAAACAAGATTGCCACACTCGCAGGACACTAGGAACCTCTACTTCTATAACATATGCTGGTCTTCTTTGGTCATGTGACCCAGCATGACACCTTGTCAAAGACTGTCCTTGAAAGCACCTTGGAGAGTAGTCGACGCCACGGTTGCCAGAAGAAGAACTGGCTTACGAAAGTCAAAGACTGGACTGATCATCATATACCTGCTCACTATTGCCCAAAATAGGGAAGAGTGGCAGACCCTGTCAGCTTCCACCTCTATCCATGTGCTCCCTACAATGACAGGTGTTGGTCAAGGGACAACTGACTGACAGCAGAATAAATTCAGCAGCAAAATGAATATCGAGTATAGTTGACAACTACCATTTCATCACTTAGATCTCTGTACTCAAAAATAAAGTTTCTGCTTTCCTAAACGCATCAGCATAATTGGAATCCATTTTTTTCATTTGAGCTGTTTATGACATTTTGGGGTAGAAAGAGGGTATGCTCAACTGAGTATACAGAAGTGACTAATAGGTTTCTGTACTCAGCTCTATGCATCAAAGTTCAGGCACTAATTTAGCCCAGAACAAACCTGCAGCACACTGACAAGTGTTTCCAATGGTCCTGTCTGTTTGAATATAAATTCCCTATGTAGTTTTTCTGGAACAAATCAAGTACCACAATTATTTTTAATACCTAGACCATAATCAAAAATTTTGATTTCTGAATCATATTAATCATAAATAAAATGATAATAATATCATTGACAATGTTTATAGCTTCAAAGTATTTTACAATATGGTGCCTACTTTGTTACACTAATGAATTTTGGTTACAAGAACCAAAAGCAAATTTGAAACTACATGTAACATTATCACAATTAACAGTCATGATGCAGGAAAAACATACTGGGCCAGCGGAAATTGCATGCAGAATGTTATTTCATGTGCAGTTTAATATAGGACAACAGAGCTGAAGATTGGGATCATAGTCCAAAGAGTTCATCTGCTAAGGCTAACCTTGAGAACTCAGCATCTGAAGGAGTTTAGAGGATGCATATCGCACTTGGTTGATATCATCTGATGAAGCTTTCTTGCCCAGGCGGGTGAGTGACTTGTCAATGAGCTGAATCAGATTGCTCATACGACTTCTGTTGAAGAAACAAGAAAAGGATGTTAGTAGAACGTGGTGCACCCCCAGCAAACACCTGCTTCTGCCTAACAATTCCTACCAACAACTACACAGTAAAAAGATTTGTAAAAAGACTTCTCCATTATACAGCTCATCTACCAATTTTTAGTTTACCTTCATGTATGTGTACTTAAGAAAGGCATTCATATGTGCATGTATAAAGTAGAAATTATTACATCTTTATATGTTGAAAATAAAAATTGAGTTATACTAACCGATCCATTTTTTCGTGATCTGCAGCTTGTGCCATCTGGTACGGGACTATTAAACTATGCCTAATCGAGTAGTTCAAGACGGATCCAAGGCTCTGTTCTCATCCATTTATCTTCCCATTCAAATTCCTTTGTCCAATGATCCTCTGAAAATTATCAAGTATACTCTTCTTACAAGCTACTGAAAAAAAAATCAGATTGAACAAAACTCAGCTGAACCTAAACAATAATAAACATTAATTTTATATAAATATATTTGAAAATAATGTTAAAATAATTTTACAAACACTCATCTTTGGCATTTTAATCAACTGAAAGTCTGACATACAACAAATATAAGACAGGTCTGAAAACTTTTACCAATTAAGATTACAAACTTTAGAGAAATTAAACAAATGAATGGATTAAAAAGATAAAGATATGTATGTTATAGCCTCTCTGTGTGTGTGTTGTGAGTATACATGCATGCACACATGCATTGGCATTACTGAGTGAATCATATGAAGACAGCCAAATCAACTACACTTAACATGTATGGGTGCAAGTATGTATACATGCAGAGGCGGCTTTTGGCGGTGGCAACTTGGGTGACCGCCCTAGGCCCCGCACCTGAGGGAGGCCCAGCAATAGGAGATTCTTGGGGTACGGTATACAGCCTACACTTATGGCTCAGCCCCAGGAGGCGCCGCATACCACAATCACCCTGGGCCTTTAAAAAACAGTTACTCGTTTCCTATATTCTAACAATTTACACGCATCCCTCTTCCTCTGATCACTACATCTTAAGCATACCAAAGACACACACAAAATGGCAAGAGGGACTAGTCATCCAATACCTTGAAACTGTGGAATTCATTTCCATGCAATCTCTATCACACAAATTCTACTTAAATGATTAAAGTTTCACACACAAAAGAAACTGAAGGTTTACCTGTTTGAGAAATACTTTCACTAGCTCTTATTTTCAACTCTGTCCTTACTTATTGTGCTGGCAGTTTTCATTGGTGTTTGAGAACATTCATAGTCTGTGCAAACCTGCATGTTTGTTTGAACTATATACACAAATACACACATAGAGAGACATATCATGTATGTGTGCAATAGTACAATTTGTTTTTTTCTTGTATTCATTTGTCCCTGGATTGTACCAGTCATGTTGGTATCCTGGTACTTGTCAGAGGAGCAGCTGGATAGATGCAGCAATGACAACTGACAAGGACTGTCACTCAGCCGTCTTCAACAATGGTGAATGGTCCTGCACTGAACAACCAGTTCACTCCTGTAGATTATTTTCTATCAGGATGGGACAATTAAACATCATCTGCCTGAAGATCAACTGTTCTTCTGCTAGCAGTTCCTCAGTGGTGGTGATAATGTGGTTCTGGAGTACTTTCAGCATCACTTTACTTGGGTAGCTGAACAGGGTTCTGCCATTTTGGCACTGTTTTCTGTTTTCTTTCTTTGGAAAGGATATGACTAGTGATTGTGTCCAATCTTTGGGCCATTCTTTGCATTCATTCTGCGGCACAAAGAAGTGCCTCTGTTTTTATTTTCTTACACCTTTCACTAGCAGCTCAGCTAGGACATTCTCAATACCAGGTGATTTCCCTTCTTTCAGAATGTGTACTGCTCTATTGACCTCTTCCCGTAGGACTAGTAGGTCTGTAGGTTCACAGGATCTAGTCTGGCTCATTAGCAGTGGCTCTTACCTCAATCATGATGAAATCACTTGAGAAAATAGTTAGGAGCAAGGTTATGACTGCTGTTGATAAATATCTTGACCTACTGCAGTTTGCCTATAGAACTGGACGAGGTGTCAATGATGCTAAGCTGTTTATATTTAATATGCTGTAGAAACATCTGGAGAAACCTAAAGCTCATGCCAGGCTTCTCTTTGCTGATTTTTCTTCTGCTTTTAATACTGTGCAACCTCACTTGTTAGCGGAGAGTCTAGCCTCAGACTTCCATCTCTCCCACCAACTAACTCTCTGGATCCTGGACTTTTTAACAAACAGGCGGCAAAGAGTTTCTGTTAATGGTCTTCTCTCAGATCTTGTTGTCACCTGTACAGGTTCTCCATTAAGGCTGCTGCTTGTCTCCACTATTGTTCATGCTATATACTAACAGTTGTAGAAGCACTACTGATAGGAGCTTTCTGATAAAATTTGCCTTGCTGTCACTTTTGTATGATAATGAACATGTTCACAGTGGTGCTCTTCCTGACTTTGTCCACTGGTGTGACAAACATTTCCTTGTCTTGAATGCCTCAAAGAGTGAAGAAATGATCTTCGACTTTCGGATGAACAAACCTGAGACAGTCATCAGTAGTATCCATGATGATGCCATTGAGGTAGTCGACTCTTACAAATATTTAGGTACCATCTTTGATAAAAAGCTAAAATGAGACATCAACACTGACATGATCCTCCGTAAGAGTCAACAACGCCTGTACCTCCTATGGAAACTCAATTCTTTCTCTGTCAACTCTGTCATCCTCACTCGGTTCTATCAGTCTTTCATTGAAAGTCTTATCACTTTTTCTTTCATCTCCTGGTTCCACAACCTCTCCCTAGGAAACAGGAATGGTCTTGTCTCCCTTGTTAATATCTGTTCTAAGATCACCTGAATCAGGCAGAGGGACTTGCCAGCTTTCTGTCATCAGTAAATCCTTAGGAAGCCAGCCCGTATCCTATTTCTGATCATGTGTTGGCAAGAGAGTTTTCACTCTTGTGGTCTGGCTGTAGGTACGAGATGCCTGTTTGCAACACCAATCGTCACAGCAATTCATTCATTCCACATGATTAACCATTTACCTGATTAACTCTACTGACCGTGATATCGTATTAACCTGAAGTGACCCAAGGTCACCAATTGTATCTACTGTTGCTGGGAATGTGTGTGTGTATGCGTGCATGTGCGCGAGAGATTTATTCGAACATGTATGTATGTATTATCTTTTCTATATCATGTATATACTACTAGTATGAGCACTAACTGGAATTGCCCTTGGGGAAAAATAAAGTTGTATTGTATTTTATATTCAGTCCAATGGTTAAGAATAGCAGTGTTCTCTGAAACTTTTCCAAATCAAAGCGAATATGGAGATTGTTTAATAATAATAATAATAATAATGAGAATTTATATAGCGGCTTGCCAAGATTTGCTCAGAGCGCTTTAAGTAAATAATAAATAGACTGAATAATCAATAACCATGCACCTATATTCACAAATAACAGACACACTCACTTCTACAACACACACCACTCATACTCAGAGTAAATTACAGACACACGTTATGCACGCTCATGGTCAAAACAGGGTTGCAGTAAAGTCGCTGTTCTGAAAAGATGCATCTTAAGTTTGAACTTAAAGGAGGTTAGAGAATCAGTGTGATGAAAGCTGGTGGCTAAGGTTCCAAGTTGATGGGGCTTGTTAGGAGAAAGACCTATGTCCATATGTATTTGTCTTAGATAGTGGGACTCGCAAAAGCTTGGTCTCAGAAGATGAGCGAAGAAAGGTGGGCGTTTAGGTGGTGCTTCACCTTCAGCTTCAATGTTAGGCTCGTTAGGACAAGGTCATGGTCAATGCTTATGTCGACATCTCAGTACATCATCATTCTGGCCTCGTTGATGATGGATTTGAAACACCTTCGCAGCAAGATGAAGTCACTTTGGTTGAGGACCACATCATCTGAAAAGTACCAAGATGCTGCCCTGGATTACTTGCAGGAATTAAGGCTGAGATGGTGGCTTTGTGAAAACTCAAAGAGTACATCTGAGGCTCATGTCGCTAGTTTCACCAAGGCCAAATTTACCCATGGTTCCTACCTATGGTAGGTGTCTGAGCAGGCCTTAGAATTCCAGTCACTAAGTTTCAGTACTGCCCTTAAAACTTTTTTTAGATAATTGCAAATTCTCCATTTAGTTGTGTTCATGCATGAAAGTCAGAATATAAACTTGAACAAAGATGACTTTGTGAGGCCTGGCAAAGATGCGAATGGAAATCAGCCTTTCAGAAATGGGTATATAGTTGATGATGGCTCCACCCACATCTCTATATATGAAGAAGCCCATGCCATGCTCAGTCTGATATTCTTCCCACTGAGCCACAGCATATGACCCTTGTCAGTTACTGTCTCCTTAAATCCTGACCAAACGCATGAGGTCTGCCAATCCCACAATGTCCCACCAATACCATTCTTGCTGATGGGTGAGTTCTTTCAACTTGTTGCACTGAGGTAGTGTGCAGATGGTCCATGTACCAATGGATGTTCCTTCTCTAAGCTTTAAAACCAGTTTGTTTCCAGTAGCACACATTTTGCCATTCCTACCCAGGAGCCTGCTTGTAAGGTGCATGATTGTTATTGGCTTTGACCAATCCAGCATGAAGTTTTTTCTGCAGCAAATACCCATAGTGATTTCTTGGAACTTACACTCTTGGTAGCACCTATCTTCCTCTCCAAATGAGACCATAGTCAATACCCTTCAACCAATAGGTCACCCTGGTCACAAAACATTGGGCAGGTCACTGGGCCCTGTCCAGTATACTTTGCAGTGCAGCATCATGATTTGCTGTGGAGGTTTACCCTCTTAGACTTTATCTTTTCCAAGATTACACACAAGGTAGTTATTTACTTAGCTTTAACTTTGTCCTCTTTGTAAAGTGTGGTAAGCATTTATTACTAATAATTAAAATGACTGTAATGGAGAAACTACACTACCTTAAAAAAAACCCCAGCAAAATAAACACATATGCCACACTGTGCAAATTTTCATCATAAGCAGAAATGTTTTTAGCCCTGTTTTGTTCACATTCTTCTTTTATCTTCACTGCTAGCACAAAACAAAACGTACATTCTTCAAGTAACTTGAGTCGTCTACACAGCTTTCTAATTTTAAAATATACATTTGAAATACATCGACTCTTAAACTCTATGTTAAAACTGAATTTTTGATCAAAATCACCTCATAGCAACGGCTAAGACCAGCAATCTTACAATCCTTACTCTCGTCTCTAGCAAGCTTGCAGAAATTAAGTGAGCAGACGACGGCATTATACTACATTAAAAAGACTAGTTATTTTAGCTGCACTCACTTACCTTGATTTTAATGATACAACATTCTTGCTAAAAAAAAGTAGCTTGATCTTACTCTTTACGGCATGTAACAAATCCTCGTAAACTTCTTAGACTGTCTCATTTGCGTCTTTCTGTTTATAGAGCCAATATTGTTGGATCCATATTGTTGCCGTTGTTACTATCCAAATCAGACTTCCGACCATTTGACAACTGAGATTTTCTTTCTGCTTAATGTTGCATTTGACTTATTCAGCTGAACATAATACAATAATGCCGTGTTTCCTCAAATATAATTTTGGAAATATTAATACCAAAACAAAAAAAAAGAGTTAGCGCCAAGTATATTACTAAAAATAGATGCGATCTCCAGCTTTATTTGCGCAAGTCTGTGGGAAAGCCAGTCGTATGTCTCGCACTAAAATAACAGTGTTTGTTCACCGAAATGATCCACGAAAAGAAATACTGCAACGTTGTAACAGCGGCGCAAGTATATGCGGATGGCTGACAAACCGAAGAACCAAAGTGGAACGTTTGAGTTAGAGGGGGGCCGGTCGATTCGATCCAAGACCAATTCGTCCCTACCAATTCGCCCCACACCGAAAGTCAATTCGCCCCACGTAGGTCCAATTCGTCCCACGCATGGTCCAATTCGTCCCAAGACAGAAAAGTCAATTCGTCCCAAGCTCAAAAAGGCGCTGAAACAAGTAGCTATTAACGTCAAATATTACCAAAAGAGTCATATGTCTTTCGAACAATAGAGTTATAATTAGATACGCAATCTCAGCTGCCTATTTTAAGCATAGCCATGCGAATAAGTTAAGCCACCATTTTACTAAACAAAGATGGCCACTAGTCAATACGCACGCATCTTACAATGGCAAATAGACGTGATTTTTCTTTTAGATTTTCTCAGCATTTTGTTGTGAACTTGTAGTTTGATTTTTTTTTTTAATTTTTGCTTATCATTATTAAAAATGTCCGTTAGCCAATAGGCTTGCAGCGGACGTCGTATCTTCCTTGAGCATTACTCCTAATACAGTCCACACAATGCTCGTCCTTCTTACCCTCCCCCTTCTGCTCTTGCTACTTGTCTGCCCATCTTTCTCTGCAGAATCGCTTTATTTTCTATGTTTCTATTACTTTGTGTCTTTTTGTGTTTTCCATCTTAGTTTTCTGTTTGTCGTCAGTATTGTCGTTTATTCTTACGCCCTCGTGTTCTATCCATTTAGTCGATCTATGTCTCTTTTGTTTTAAGCGCTAATAGCATATATGCTCTCTATGAGTGTGAATATGCGCTATAAAAATCTTCATTTGTTATTATTATATTATCTTACAATGGCAAATAGACATTATGTTTCTCTTCAATTAACACAATGTTTTAGATTTTGTTGTGAACTTGTCGCTGTCGTTAGTCTTTAGCTGGAGGTTCGCCGCAGAGACGTCGCGGATCGAGTAGACATTTAGATTAAAGCACATCGTAAAAAATGTTGGAATAAAAATAAATTAAATGTTAACAAATCTCATTTTTACTTATACAAAATACAAGTTCACAATAAAATGATGACAAAATGTTTAATTTAAAACATATTAATAAGAGTCACGTGTATTTGTGAATGCGGCAGCATGAGTACAAGTGTGAACGTGATAGCATGAGTTAGTGTCACGTGCGCTCTACAGTGACTTTCAGACGAGATCACAACAAAGAAATAGTTAAATTTAAAGATAAATATAATTGAAAAGAAGAAATCTATGATCTATGTCATCTTCAAAGCATAGGTTGCAGATTATTTTGGTCTTCCACCAATTGAAATGGAAGTGTGATGGTCGTGAAGAGCTTCGAGCATAATGTTCTCCAAGAATTTATTAAGCAGCACCAGTGATAGGAGGCGTACCTTGACGTACCCCTACTGTGGTGCGAAAGAAAGCTCCTGGTTGTTTAGCAGTACTATCCTCGTTGAGCTTTTATACAGCAATTCAACGACTTGAACGAGGCCTTCTTCGAT
This sequence comes from Marisa cornuarietis, assembly GCA_004794655.1. Classification (NCBI taxonomy): domain Eukaryota; kingdom Metazoa; phylum Mollusca; class Gastropoda; order Architaenioglossa; family Ampullariidae; genus Marisa; species Marisa cornuarietis. The sequence goes on along the minus strand of SMMW01000010.1, from coordinate 7,665,758 downwards.
GTAGAATATTCGCATCGCATGCCAGACTCTGTCAAATGCCTTTTTAAAGTCAATGAAGTTGTGGTAAAAGTCCCGCTGATGCTGAAGATGCTTTTCTATAAGAAGACGACAGTTGAAGATCTGCTCAACTGCGCTTCTACGTGGTCTGAAGCCAACCTGTTCTTCTGCTAGCAGCTATTCTGCGGTGGTTCTGTATGACCTTCAGCAGGACAGTGAGGGCTGCTTGAGCATCTCAGCTGGTACATTATCAACGCCTAGCGACTTTCCTCTCTTCAGAGTATGTACAGCTCTTTCGACCTCTTCCCGTAGGACTGGTAGGTCTACGGGTTCGCTGTCTCTAGCCTGGTTGTTTTGGATGATATTAGTGTCGGTCTTCAGCTGGAAGTTGTACAGGTCCTTGCATGAACTGCTAAGTAAAAGATTTTAACCAAGATGTATCCAACTGCTAAGTAAAAGATTTTAACCAAGATGTATCCATGATACAGATCTGATAATAGCAGTGTTTTTAGGAAGACAACAGACTAGTGAGGACACATAATCTCAGTCACACATTAACGTTTGTGAGAGCCCGGTGCTCGCTTATTAGCCAGTGTTCTTGTGAGCAGACGACAGTTCCAATAGCCCTTGATCGAACCTTTTCAAAGCATGTGCCATAATTCCATGCTTCCTGTTTCCTGCTTTTTGTTGATAGGTTTTACCCTGCCTGCCTTCAGATTTAATTTAGTTCTTGTTTCCTCTCGTACACACATTAGCTTGAAGTAGTTTGATATCTTTCTAGCCAAAGTAAATTCTCCTTTTGGCAGACTAGACTTCAGTTCTCATGAGGTTAGAGTTTCTTGAGTTGTGGAAGATATTGATAAAGTCTTTTCCAAAATAGCAAGTCCTGGTGAGAGTTGCAGACCCTCTCCACTCATACCTGATTACTGATAACTAGAGGCTTCATACATTCCAGAAACAGAACCCACCCTATTCTGTTTACTCCAGTTATGGTCTGTACAGACTCTCCGCATCCCAACCCCAAAAGAAAAAAAAGAGAAACTTTTGGCAACATATCTTTGGTTAGATTGACCAAAGATTGGTGAGATTGACAGTTGACCTCACCAATGATAGTAGGAGTCCGTATTTTGTATGGCAGTGCAAGATGCACAAAAAGCAGGAAAAAATCTATAATGTGGAAAATATATATTTAGAGACTTTTTAGTTAGTCACTGAATTAATGACATATGACACTGTGCCAAAAGTTCGTCCCACAAAATGGGCCATGTGGGGGTAAAATTAATTTTAATATTCTTGTTTCTTTGGCTATGTAAGTGGCATGAAGTGTCCATAACTGCAGTTTAAAAGATAACTGCTCATCTGGTTCTTATGCAATTACAGTGTAGTGTGACATCCAGGTGTTTAGTGGGTGTCGGACAAAACAGTACAGCAATTACTCAGTACTGCTATCAGAGAAAATCCACAGCACTGGTTCATTAATACTGTTTAGTCATACGTTTCAAAATGAAGTACCTGCCACGCGACTGCCGCAAGGCACTCACTCACTAACACAAAACCAAAAACCGAACAAGACTTAGTATTCGTAGCCATGGTCAACAGAAATAACGAAAGCCTCTGGAATTACCCGAACTCGTACTTCAGATGTTGGTAGATACCCTAGTGGTCTTTGTTTTCAACGAAAAAAACAGTCTTTAGTTGAATCTATTGACCGGAGGTACAGATGCCTCAATGCAGCAATAACAGTTGGGTCAGCGGCTACAAACCCACAAGCGTTTACTGTCTTGTTCTGTGTGTGTGTGTGTGGCAAGTCTGCTGTAAAACTGAAGACGAGACGAGGGTCCGAAGACTTTTCTCCTTACTTTGGAGGACAAGATAACCTGGATGAAACGCTGAAGCGAGTGGGGCTGCCATGTGGGTTGTGTGGCCACCCAAAATCTGATGTCACTCTTTACCCGTGTCGGCACAAGTGTGTGTAGCGGGTGCAGTGTAGCAGTCACGTGGTGCCCTAGCTCTTTGTGACGAGGCTGTGAAAGAAAAAAAATAAACACAGGACCAGGTCATTTTTCTTACATACTAAAACATCTGATCATCAATGTAGTTACTTCGTGAGTACTGTATCTACGTATGTACTAATAACTAAATTTACGCGAGAAAGAGACATGAAAATGGCGGGAGGAATATAATTATCAGCATTCAGTCTTTTGCATACTTGTAATAAAATGTCAAAGAATTAAAAAGTAAGGTCCGTGATTTGTACCAAAGATGAGACAGCTCACAGGCTAGTCGTCGGCAGTCTCTACAACTGCATACATATATATGTCCTCATTACGCACACGCGCGCACATGCACACGCCCACACGCACGCCCACTCCCACACCCCCAAATATAATTTTCTAAAACATAAGTGTAATATCAGTTGTGGAGGATATATCAACCCTACGAAAACTTTAAAGCGTATAACAGTGAGTATAAACTGCTTCTGTTAAGTTGCACGATGAAAATAACTATACAATGTGTGCGACAGGCACTTGTAGGGAGTAAGAACTGATCAATGGCTGGGATGGTGCATGAAGCTGTCCAGTGAATCGCTTGGGAAACAATAGTGGGAGAGCTGAGTCATTGCATTTTCAGGTAGAAACGAATGTCGAGTGGATATCTGAGAAAACTTTTTCTAATTGAAAACAAAGAGTGTAGAAAAGATGTTACCTCAGCTCTGTGTGTGTGTGAGAGAGAGAGAGAGAGTGTGTGTGTGTAGACACTCTGTAGACACATCAATAGCCACACGTATGCACTATTCACTATTAACATACGGACAGCAAACCACTTAAAGCCAAGTAGCTCGACAGTCTTCATGCAGACAGCTTGAGAAACAATAGCTAGGACATGTCGACGTGGCTTACAAGGAGGAAAGTAACGTGGGAACGAAAGCTGAGAAGACTTCAGGTTCAATAAAAACACGACAGAAACACTACAATCATGGCCTTGGAGAGAGAGAGAGAAGGAAGGAAAGAGAAAGAGAGGAAAGTCCTACACTTGAACTGCAGACATCCAAACTACTGCAGAGGATTTAATTCCCCCGTCCTGCCATCATTAAGTTTGTCAGACCATCTATTTATGGAAATGGTTAGTTCAGTTTTCCGCGTGTGCTTCTGACTGTGCGTGTGACACCGTATTTTACACTGAAATAACAGAAATAACTATAGTACAATACTAGTGAGTACAACAGCATCCACGACTAACGTACGGACTACTAAACTCAAGAGAGAGGAAGAGTACAGTACCCTCACAGTGCCCATCAATCAAAACACTGAGAAAATAAGTGACTTATCGAGTAAGTGAGTACTTGAGTGATTGAGTAGGTATTAATGTATGTTGACAATGGGAAGAACTATTAGAGACATCGGAGATTTGTTCATTCACTCTCACCTGTACATTGCTTTCATCACTACTGTCTCTTTCTCTTGCATGCACTCTTAAACGAACAAACCTCGCTCAATTAGTTCAAGACATGTAATTTAATTTCTCTTTATCACTCCTTAAAATAACAATAACTTTTTTAATAGTATAAAATGACAATTAATTCGTCTCCTCATATATAGAGACACAACTTGAGTACTGATTGATTAAACACAGTGGTCAGAATTTTAAAAGTCACAACTAAGCTGGTCTGGTTCGCCCAACACGACTCTCCAACATCGTCCTTCAGGAGTCTAAGTATAGTTGTCCATACAGAGATGAACGAAGAACATTTTGGGTAACAAACATAAAAGAATAAACTAGCTTTAACCATGAAAGACCGGACAAGACAAGTCTACTCTAACATTAAACCACATCACCCACAGTGTATCTATCGAGTTTGATACCCCAGAAATTCTTACTAAGTGCACATGTTCGCGTGTCTATCAAAGTAAACAGCATGAGATTTTAGTATTTGACATGGAGTACTGGAAATATGGTGTCTATGCAAAATGACCAAATGCAAAACTTTTTTTTTCAAAGTTGAATCCCCCCACCTCCCCGTATATCCTTTTGCAAATAATTATTAGTTTTTCGGTCACATGAGTAGAAAGTCAGTGTTGGTAACTTCTCCTACAAAGTCCTTGTGGATATCTACGATTTTTTCACAACGCTAAATATGAGCGCTTCAAACATGGTCCTAAGCTGTGACGTAAAGCAGGAACTCCAAACAGTGGTGTCTCCCAAACTAATTAAGATAGAGACTTAGTTCTTGTTTTGTTTTTCTTATATTGTCCTGTGGTTTCATGCAAACAAAAAAAACACATTTAACAAAATCTTAGTGTGCCGGTACGTACTTATAGAAAACAGCAAATGTCATTGCCCACCAGATAGAACCAAATCTCCTATTTTCATTTTTTATGAGTTTTAAATCTTTTGCAAACCTATTTTTCTCTTACTGAAACACCATCGGAATCAAACTGTATTATTACTTTCTACTAGTATTTACAGGACATTAGAATACACACACGCCCCCAAAAAAATAATAAAGCCCTAGGGCCATAATCTCATCGTGCAGGCATCGTATGCCTCGCTTTACCTCTACAACAAGCCTCCACCAAGTGTAAACATCAGGTCAGAATTAATACAAAGCACTCTTGTCAGATCAACAAACCCCTTATGGTCAGGATAATTCCTCACACCAAAAAGACTTCTCAAAACTTCATCCCAGATTCCATAACCTCTTACAATATAAGCTTAGAAGAACACAAAATTGGCAGTCTGTACAGACCATAACAGAATAGGGTGCAGGGGTTCTGTTTCTGCAATGTATGAAGCCTCTAGATTATTAGTAATCAGGGATGAGTGGGCAGGGTCTTCGACTCTCACCAGGACTTGCTATTTTCTTGTTATGCCACAATTTGCTGACGTACTGTGCTGTTTGGACCTCCTGGTGAGGAGGTTTATAAAGCCGTTCAGGGGATCTGCCTTACAATGATGGAGCAGTAAAATGTAAGGCTTTAATGTGAACACCAGATAAGCTTTTTTCTCCTTATCTCCAATATTAAGTGCGCAAGTCTGTCATTCTCTACTGAGTGTCGGTAAAGGCTGCTCTATGGCACTGTACCCTTAGTTTTCATAAGTCGGTATTCTGGCAGTTTACTTAAGTCTAGGCCTTTTAAAAGGGAGGAGAGAAAGCTGTGTGTGATTGTGGGTTGTAGATAAAATTATAGTACATCTGAAATTACCTACTAATAAATACCCTAGAATGTAGACTGTTCAAAAAAAAAATTATTCAGACAGTAAGCATTCTGATAATGGGAACCACAATTCCATTATTCTTTTGAAAATAATTTGTACCTCATTCCGGAACACCTGAATCCTGCAAACCCCTTTCCCTAAATAACGTTTACACTCTTAATAACTCATCTGTCAAATTGGTTAGCATTTTATCAAAAGAAGGTAAACAGTATTCACTAAAAGCATGAAAAATTTAAATTATTTTGGAAAATGCAATGCCTTTGTTTAGTAATGAAGTTTGCAAGTGCAGCTACTGCCTTTGTAGTGTTTTTGGATTTGTTCAAACTTTTTTTTTCAGAATTCAAATTTTCAGATCTTTTAATTTAGGACTTCTTTCTTATGTCAATGGTTCCAGTAGCAGGGTAGGGATTTAAAAACCATCATTTCTTACAGCAGGAATTTTAATACTAAGGCCTCTGATACCAAGATTTGAGTATAGCTGTTCCATTCTTGGGATGTAAAATTACTTGTGATAGAGTTTAATGTGAGAAAATTTTAATGTATCTGATTCATCACTAGGAAATTTAATCTTAGGGCATTTTTTGTAATCAAGTTGTGTATTTACAGGATAAAAGCATAGGATCTGCTTCTGCTAAATATACTACAGCTCCCATTGAAAAGAAACAAAAAGTTTTATTGGAAAGAGACATTAATATTTTATAATGCAAGACTTATAGAAAGTAAATGAAGAAATAGTCCCAGTATCCCAGTCCCAATCCCACCTCTTACCACTTTGTAGCAGATTTCTGTTATTCCCCAGTTATTCCTAGTCATGTATCATATACTTTGTCGTCACCAGAGCCAGCATTAGAGGCTATATACCGTACAACAGAATCTCTTTTCACGGGGCCCCCTCAGGCATGGGGCCTGGGGCGGTCGCCCTGCTCATCACACCCTAGTGCCATCTCTGTCACCACCCTCATCTCTCATCCAATATTTTGCTGGACAGATGGTGACGATATAATGAGTTGGGACTGTAACTAAAATGAATCTTCAATTAACCTACTGGAATGCTTGTCTCAGAATTAACTAGAAAAGACGGGATAAATTCCATCACCTGCTTCTTTGTTTGCATTCAATGTTAATGCCCAGTCAAAAAAAGGATTGCTTGAGGACATTTTATCCATCAAAGCACCTTCATATTTCCATAGCTGACAAGCTGTTAATTCAAAAAGGACATAAACACAAAAAAAAGACAAATTTAAGCAAATTTCATATGCCTTTATTCAAGTAGCTCCACTATAATGCTGCATCCCCAGTACCTTAATCTTTCAGTATTGTCTAAGTTCTTTAATAAAGTGTTTATGCCAACATGTTACATTACTTCACCAGTTTGTAGCACATATACATCTGACCATTTATAAGAGTGATCCCTAACCTTTTCTGTGCCTTGCACTCCTTGGAAATGTTTGGTTAATGCTTGCATCCCTTACCCCCCCCCCCCAACAAAAAAAACAAACAAAAGTAACGTTTGAAGTTGAAGGTCCAATATCTAATTTTTGAACCACTTTCAATAATACAAGTAAACACAGTGAACTTTAAAAAAACTTTTGACTTAGTACACATATAAATGTAAATTGAGCAACTACAGATTCTACCATCTCTCAAAGCATATTGGCAGCTGGTCGAGTGATGACTTGTGACTCAAAGATACAAGCCACTCTGTAGCACCCCTTGAAATTTCAAGATTTCCAAGCACGCACCCCGGTTGGGAATCCCCATTGTTTAAAGATATGTCAACTATGTTGGGAATATTTTACTATTTCTTACACAGGATTCCTGTAATTTGTTTTTCTGCCTTGACTAAGAAATTCTCCAGACTTGAAGCCAATAAATAAACAACTTTCAAAGATAAAATTTCTTTTAAAGGTTTTTATTCAAATTTTAAATTTAGATATTTATTTCTAGGATATAAAAAGAAAACATCTACCTTCTAAGCGAAACTGGCAGATATTTTATTCTGTCAGTATATTTTTGTGTTAAAGACAGATGGTTTGCATTGATGGATACACAATATGAACTGAAACACATCACAATTTTGTACGTTTGGTGACATTACAATGCCTTTTTCATGTAAATTACCTGCACCATGCAGTAAACATGTCAAAAAAGTTTGACTTTACAACATCAGGATTATGTTAGAAGATGAAATCACCTTCAAAATAATATGCTGTACCTTCTTCATAAATTATTTTAAATTATACCAAAAGTAACTCACAAGGTTGGTTTTTTTCCCCCAAGACAGCCACAAGTAGCTGTAAATCACTAGCAAATTAAAAAGTTAAAAATATAAGCATTCCTTCCAATTTTCTATGTACCCGACATAGAACAAATGATCGACAAATGCCAGTGTATTATGTCACAAACTTTGAACGAGACCGCTGACATTTTGACGCATCGAGAAATGGAACAACCTTGCCTAGTAAGTCAATCCAAGTCACACATCAAGACACACTTTAAGCAAAAACGTGCATGAAGAAGCCTAGTTTTTCTTAAATACAGATTTAAAAATGAATGAATTAAGCCTAATACTGGTAGAATAAATGAAATATTCAAGAATGTCTAAACATGCATAACAGAGAGGGAGAAACTTTCAAATTAATGTAAAGCTATATTGGTCAGATCGAGCTGCTTTTCTTCCTTCGGTGCTTTCTTAAAATATTCTTTTTGCATATTGGGCAACAGTATTTTACTTGTCTTATTCTTTTTTTAAAAAAAGCTTCCCAAAGTTCCAAGCAACAAAAAACAGATCTGACACTGAAACAGTTCACCTCATCATGTCTACTGCACGCTGTCTACTAACTACCGAACAATCAACATTTTTCGCAAATTTTCAACACATTTTTTGTTTAGTGTTTTAAGTCTATATACAGCTGAAATTAGAGATATGGTGTTCATTTGCTTAAAGTTGGTTACAAATATATTTCAAAGGAATGAAACTACACTTCGCTCAAAATTGCATGCATCCACAAAGCGACCTGACACAGTCAAAGAATCTTTAAAGTCTAACATTTGTGCTGATATGCTGATTCACTTGTGCTGGTTGATTTTTCTGCCCCCTCAACCTTTACCAATCTTTAGAGAAACGGTCATTTAAACGGTCTCTTAATGTCTCAGGATATGACACATAGTATCTACAATTTCTTTCCTTTTTGATGCAGCCGAAAACAAAATCAACCAGAATAAGTATTGCAGCACAAGCTCCAGAAACACTGCAACACTAGACTCTTCATTTGCTCCCAAAGCTGTGAAGGCAGACCGGCAAGGAAGAGGCTGAGCTGGTATCACACACAAGGCCAATCCCCCACACAAATACTGATCAAGAGGATATCCCATACAAAGATGAGAATGAAATAAGGCCAGATGTGAAGCAATGCATGACTCGTGTGAAAGACTAGGGCTAGACTGTCACAGAGCGCAAGTTGTTCAGTCGCCCTAAAACTGATCTGAAGGTGGGTCGCCGCTCTGGGTCCAGTTCCCAAGCCTGCTTCATGATGGCATAGATTTCTGGTGGACAACCTTCTGGTGCTTCCATTCTGTATCCCCTTTCCACATGGACCACAACATCTTGTAGAGGCTGTAAGCAAATGAAGGTGTCACAATTTAAACAACTTTATCAAACAATTTTTAATGCTAAGTGCATCAGTGATTTATCTGGGCATGAGACTTCAAACAAATTCTCTGACTCCACATTCCCTGCACTATGCTCTGCTGGCCAGCAAGCTTTTCCATGTGCTGGTTCCGCTGCCACTCTGCCAGACTGCCTCTTTAAGCTAAGTGGTCTCACCTCTTGAAAGTGACTTTCAATCACTCCCCAGTGCCTTTAACTCAATGAGGTCACTTCCCTTTCAGACAAGATGTCTCTATCAGTTGCCACATTTTGGCTATTTTAAAAAAAATGTATAGAAAATTGTAGTTAAAATTTAAATTAAACTTTACTATTTATAACTTACAATTCTAGGGTATGGCACACGACCAAAAGCATATATCTCCCACAACAGAATTCCAAAGCTCCACATATCAGATTTGGTTGTAAAATTCTGCAAACAATGAAAAAAAAATAATAAAAGTTAAAAAAACAAATTAACATGCAGGTAAAATATATAGCTTTGTCACGTTTATTCAAATACCCTTGACATTTTTTTCAAAACAAAGAACGCTTCCAGCAATTTTCTTTCTCTTTTTATATGTGTCAAGGTAATAAAGAGTTCAGTTCCTTCACTCCTCGATTCTTCATCCATGCACTCCCTCCTCCCCCAGTATCGTTATCTATTTGCTGATGCTTATGATTATTGTATGGTAGAATGTCGGTTCATATGTTGTCTCTAAGCTTGTGTCCACACAGGGAAATGCACTTTACATATCCAATTTTTATTATGAATGTACATTTTCTCGTAGAGCTTCTGGGGCTGTCCACTTGATGGGAAACTTCTGCCCGCTCTGACTGAAATCGCCAAACTTTGCAAGACCAAAATCTGAAACCTGCAAATAAAAAATAAAGGAAAAAACAGTCAAACAATTAAAAATCAACAAATTTTCTAAATTTTGTAACTCTTTGGGAATTTTCAAATACATTGTAACACTTCATGATGCTATTTCTGCATCTTACTGCCTGATAGCTACTCACTCAACCAAGCTATATTTTTTAAAGTGTCCTCTTTCTTAACTTTAATTTCAGTGGTGTAAAACTAGACCAACCTTGGCCATTCCATTGTCATTTATCAGCACATTTCTGGCAGCCAAATCTCTGTGAACCAGGTTTTTGCTCTCTAGATACTCCATAGCTGCACAAGTATCACTGCAAGACAAAAAAAAAAAAAAAGGCATCAACGCTACTATTTATTTTATTCTGGAGGATACAGCCAGCAGAAACATCTCAAAACATGAGTAATTATTTTGAAATTATTAGTGATGAATGTTTTAAGATTACTGAAAATGTACCGCATGTATACTCTCAAATGCATTCTAATCTGCCATCTAATGGAGTAAGAATATAGCTGCATGACTTGCACTTCTATGCACTAGGTCAACATGCACCATTTAGAGAGCTGAAATATCCATACGTGGCAAAGTTGATTTGATCCTTCTTTGTGATGACACTGCGACCCCGAGAACGCAAGTACTCCACCAAGTTGCCTTTCCCCATGAACTCAGTGACAAGGAAAATATTTTCACCCAGCACCACACCGATTAGTCGCACAAGGTTATCATGCCGTAATGTGCTGCACAAATCATGAAAAGTCCCTGTGACAACCTTAATCCCAGCAGCATTAGCTCTTGCCTAAATAATAGTATTCTATAGTGTATAACTGTACATTATACTCTGCTGAAAGTTGTAACCAACAAATTTCCAGTTTGGACTTTACTAGCCAAATTCAATACTTAATATTCTTAAATAAACTGATTATCACACTCAAACTATTCAAAACAATTTTTTTTATGTAGCATACGTATATAGGCCCACAGTCAGCATTTTAAAATGCTGAGCATGTTTTTAAATCAAATTTTAAATTGCTAACATCACAGACTGAGGCCTACCACTTGAACGGAAAGCAACTTCCTAGCTGAACCGTGATCATAATTTCCTGAATCCATCATCTCCGCCCCCACAAACCCATGAGCTTCATCAATACAAATAGCAAAACGTTGGATTGTAATCAAGCAGACTTTATTACTTGAATACGCTGGTTGAAATAACCTAGAAAAGCATCGCTCACCTGTGTTTATTATTGACCCCTTCTTTGCAAACTGATTCAAAAACTAACTGATCAAAAAAAAAAAAAAAGAGTTAAAGGAATTTAAAGGTACATAGCAAATCCTACTCTGCACTTACGTCATGACTGAAGCTTCCTGTAAGAAGGACTGTTCTCCTCTGTCTTTATCTTTCAACTGCTTAATAGCAACAGGCTGGCCCTTGTATTCTCCCTTGTAAACATCTGCACAAACATGGAATCTTTTGGTGGTGGTGGCTTCAGCTTAGTATAGTCCTCGATGTCATCATGATGATTAAAGAAGGTTTCATGGCCTTATGGTTAATGAAGCACATAATTGCTGGTTGAAAGTGAGCTAGGGCCTTTGTACCAAAGGAAATCGATTTATCAGGGATGGTGAAAGGCAGCAGAAGGAAAGGGTCTTCCATACGCTGGCAAACCATTTTCAGTTCACTGCCACTTCAGGCGTTGGGCTATGTTATATGTGTATTTTCTTTCTACTGAATTCCACAAATATGACAGATATATCAACAAGAATGTGTAGGAAATTGAATTCAATCAGTTTGAAAAATGAAAAGAAGTTTTTTTTTTAATATGATGGGTCTTTAATAGATGTAGCACTAACTAGCATATATACATTCATTGGAATAATGAGGTTTAAGAGGAACACTTATCAGTGAATTGGTTACTTGACAGAGATAACACTATGTCAGCAAGTAATGAATGCTTAGTACATGTTTTGCTTAAACAGCCTCTGACATTCCCAAACTTGACAAAATAGGGCAAACAGACTGCCAAAGCCAGAAATAATCAGGGGCAGATAAAAGAAAGGAAGACATTTTGCATGAATTTTTCTGTGACATAAATGGTTTTAAAAAACAGCATGGATATTCCTGACAGTCCACCAGAATACAATTAAGATTTTACAATGTTAACCCTACCAGACCACTGTACCAGTTTTCCGGTAATTTCCAAAACTGCCGCTAGACTGATGTACCGGTTTTTCGGTACTTTGCCTAGTACACGGAAAAAATGCGTCACAAACTTAAAATAGCCAACCAATCTCTGCAAACCTTGTGATTACTCATTGCAAATGGCTGCGCCCATGTGTATGAATTGAGTTTGTGTGTTTCGAAGTGAAAAAATCGGAAAATTCACAATGAAACGAGCGGCTGATCAACTGAGCACGTCAGCAGGAAAGCGATTTAGGTCTAGTCTTCTCACAGTGCAACAGGTGGTCGAAACTTTGTGTGATTCAGAGTCCGAGGAATTAGAATTTCACCAATAACACATTTCTAGTTCAAGTCACACAGTGAGAACTCGAGTGATGAGAATCTTGAACCTTATTGATCGCTAGTAAGAGAAGGGGGGGTGGGTGTCGCTCAAACAGTTGATGTGTGAATAAAGGTTCATCCTGCTGGGTGAATTGGCATACAAAGGTGGAATATTAGCGCTAGATGAAACTTCGACCTTTTTTCTATGTTGTCTCCAACTTTCATCATATTCTAACCACTTGTTTGCTCCTAACAAACATTTTCTTAACCCACATTGGTTTTTTTCTTTTTAACGCTCAGGAGCCCAGGTATAGGGGACAGTTAGGCTCAGGGTCTCAGGTCTGGTAGGGTTAAATAAAAAGAAAAACAGAATTCAAACCTTCTGCAAGAACGAGTGCTTTTATGACTCTTCCACAGTGAACATTTTGAGATATGTCTTTAACACTGTATGCTTATGTTTAAAGGTTTTCTTATATTAACAAATATAATTATTTAAGTCTTTTGGGTAATTTTGTTACATTACATGCAAACGATTTTTTCTATATTTTACTTAACTGAAAAAAAAAATAGTGGGGTGTGCATTTTTTACTAATAATTTGGTAAGTTCTGTGCCAGATACTATCTTTTCAAATCTGAAGCCATTACAACCTCAGTGTATTCATGTACAATCCTGAAGACATTAAAAGCTCAGTGTATTCATGTACAATCCTGATGGCTCTTTTTTTTTGCATTTTTGTAGGTATGTGCCTGGGGGTGGGGTGCTGAAATTCACCCTGATTTGGGAATCAGTTTCTTGCACTGAGTTTTACCAGTCAATAGGAAACAAAAATCGCAACCCACAAGACCTTTCATAAAAAAAAAGAATCAACATTCTCAAGCGAGCAAATACTGCATTAAGACCTGATAGATACACATGACCACAAAAGGTCGGCATCGTTCTTACCACCAAAGGCTCCTTTGCCGATGATTTCTCCAACCTGTACATCTGGTTGGTTAATGACCCATCCTCCATTTTTGAACTCATCAAGACTCACAGTACCAAAGCTGCCTCCTTGCTTGGTGACAGGCCTTGTCAGTTGTGTACACAGTCCATCTGCATCCTTAAGATAGTGCTGTGAGCAGGAAAACAGTGTAATTCAACTCATTGGCAAATGCTTAAGCAGTGTCAGATCCATGTTTTCCATGTATGTTTGCACATCTACACATCTGTGTTTGCGCATACACACACATAAGAACAATGGCTATCAGTACATGTGAACGAACATACTGTGGAAGAGTAATTTTCCACCAAATACTGGTTTTTTGATAAACAGTTATTGAAGACTAAAAATATCAAATATCTGGTTTAAAATTTTTTAAACCCACTTTTGGTTTGAAACCAGAAAACAATTCTCTTAAAAATCAGCATGCTCCAGTCTTAAAGTCGCATTTCCAATTTTCTAAGCACGTACCTCTAATAGCTGATATTTTTAGCAGCTCTTTACATATCTCATTTCTACATTCAGAAAGAAAAATTATTAAAATAAACTACAGAAAACTTGATGATAATACAAACAGCTTTTTGCATTTAGCATAAACATAATTATTGTTTACAATGTCATAAAAACGTCACTCTGTTATGAAAAATACAATTATTTAACTGAACATCAATTTTTAAAAACCCATCATAAACACGCAACATTCAAACACAAAACACTTGCAGTACAAGCACTGACTATGATTTCTAGGTCAAGATCTTGTGCACTGCAAAAAGCACTATCAAAATATAAACAGATTACAAGGAAACTGGACAAAATTGCCTTGTGTTGGTGAATACTATTTGAGGACGCAAGATGAATAAACATACCAAAAAACCCACTAGTTTCTAGGATTAATACTTAGATGCATGCTAGGTGCATATTTCTCACACTATTATTACAGCATTAACCTTCGAAAGGTTCCAGCACACAACCTGACAGACAAAACCTGTGTGCATGCTGGTTCTTGTTCAAACAAGTCAGAATGGACACCAATAATAGCAGTTTGTGCTTTTACATTATGTAGGTGCTCGCACAAGCAGGAAGGAGGTGGGGAAGTGACATTGTGGATGCACAAAAATGAACATCAAGGCAGGATTCAGAAACACTTGGATGGAAAGGGGGAGGAAGTGATGACACCAGCTATTGGAGAAAACACAAGAGTAGAGGGAAAACATCACCTAAAAGACTTCTTCACATCTAAAGGATTTCTTCCCATTTGTGAAAAGTGAAGCCACTGTCACAATGCCTATTTCTCTCTATACCACCATCCCCCCCACCAAAAATTAAAAAAAAAATAAATCAAAGCCCAAGTGCATTCAAAGACTGTCAGCAATTGTGACCTTATTGAATGACACGCAGGCCCTCCTTAGCCATCAGCCAAGCTCCCTCATTGCCTGAAGTCTAGAATTAGATAGGACCCACCATGGATCTGCTTAATTAGTCGTAATACACACCTGCCACTTTTAGGGATCATGATGAAGAAGGTAACACCTGAGAGAACAAATAGATATATATATATATAGATATAGAGAGAAAGACTAAATAAAGACTGCATTAAAAGCTGTAATCTCCAGAGTTTAAAGTATGCAAAGAGGTACCTGATGAATGGCACAAAACTTTTCAAAACTACTCCTGACCAAAACCAGACCATGTACCAATAACAAAGGACAACTTTTTAAAAAAGTCTGAAATGCTTATGCACCAATATGTCCCCATACAAGCCTTCTGTCACAGTGGATGTGAAGAATGGGAAAACAAATTTAAAATATCAACTAACTGCAATCCAAAGAAAATGGAAAAACAAATTAATAGCCAGAAGTGAAGACACCCAATGTTTAGGTCAGGCTTTTGCTATTAAAAGCATCATATATAATGGATTTCCAGTCAAGAGACTACAATCATTTCACCTTCAATAAGCAATCAACAACAACAAACACTGACTTGTCCCAGCACAATCAAGACACTAGCCAATTTAAACCAACAACTAAATATGCATAGAATTCCACATCAGACTGTCAACATAAGCAGTAGACTTGTCACTGGAAATACCACAGCTAGGCAAAATAATGGTGTCACCAAAAGAACTAAGAACAGACACTTAGAGTGCTGCTGCTTTTTTTTTTTACACAAATGAGAAAGAAACAAATTCCAAAAGATGTGACATATAACAGAATATCAAGCCAATGGCTCCAGACATAAAAGGCAAAAGCTGCTGGTGGAGAGATCAAAAACTGTCTATTGAAAAGCAGGGTTACCTTCACCAACTCATCCAGACTGCTAAAGAAAACCTCGTCATCAATTGTGAATCTGTTGCCACGGTATTTAATGTGGTAGTGTTCGACACCCGACCTGAAGCGTACACACAGAGTGTAGTCCCCCTGATGCCTGTTGCTAGGCCGCACCAGGAACAGACCGTCGACAGGTTGGTCCAGAAGTTCCTCGCACTGCTGCCGCGAAATCTTACCATGCAACCATCTAGAACAGACAAGATAAATGCCTGTTTACCTTAACAAGTTCATCTAGAGTCTTAAAGAAGCCCTCTTCATCGATGGTCAGCTGGTTGTCCCTGTAGAGAATTCGATAGTGTTCCACTTTGCCGTTATGGCACACGCACAGTGTGTAGTCACCAGGATAGTTGTTGCTTTCACGGATGAGGAAAAGGCCATTCTCACGTGGCTTGAGGAGATCCTCAGCCTGCTGCCGTGATATTTTACCATGAAACCATCTACAACAGACAAGGCAGACATGCAGCAAGAGCAGTTAGTCACCTTGCACCAGACATGCATCACAAGCAGGGCAGGTAACAGCTATTAATCTGAGACTACAGACATCCATTGCTAATCAAATGGTAGCAGGTCGGGGAAGCGATTACTGGTCAACAGGCTGGGTAAGGCAAGTCTGCAGGCTGCGCATGACAGAAACTGGCCACTGGTTTAAGGGAGAAAGCTGCTGGTCATCAGACTAGGTAAACAGCTGTATGAATGATTCATTGAAAACAATGCGAAGTCTGAAAGAACTATTAGTCTCATAAATAGGCACAAATGCTAATATTTTATATTAACCAATATCAGACTGAATTGCAAATAGCACTTTCTCTCTCTCACACACACACAAACACACACATGCATATATACAAAAGAGAAAGGGAGGGAGAATAAACATAAAAGAGAAACTTTAGATACTTTACCAAAAACATTTATTTAGAAATTGACACTGATATTATTCAGAATAGAGTCTTCAATGTAATCTACCAGAATATGGCAGACCTGTAATAAAAGTTAGAGATGCAAAATAAATAAAATAGTTTGTCAAATAATAAGTGTTGCTAGTATGCACAAACACACGTCTCCTTGTTTTTTTACATGTGGTCACAAGGTGGAAGCACAATGTCACCATCATCAAAATATATTATTCCAAAATGTTTCCCATTGTTGCATGCATGTTTATTCTCTTATACAGAATTGTTTCATTCATTCATCCCTTGATTAGTATCTGTAATTGGGGGAGGTGGGAGAAAATGGATAGATGCGGCAGCTAAGAAGCCCTACAACTTACACCTGTTTTACTAGTGAGCAGGTCCTGCACAGGATGACCTGTCCAGTCTTTGATGTTTGTAAACCAGTTTTTCCTTTGGCCACCATAGTGCTAATCACTCTTCAAGGTTCCTTGAAGGATGTTCTTTGACAAGGTGTCATGCCATGTCATATCGCCAGACTAGACCAGCTTATGTCACTTGACAGTTGCAAGTAGAGGTTCTTGGTGTCCTACGAGTCTGGCAACCATGCTTTATACAAAGTCATTGGATTCGCTGAGATCTGGTGCAGCCTCCTCAGGCACTTGCTCTTGAATGCCTGGATTTTCCTCTCTGTATTGGCAAGCAGAGTCTATGTTTCACATCTGTAGAGCAGGATTGGTAGTATAAAGGATTTGTACAGACTGTACTTGCAGTAAACCTGATGTTATGGCTGTCCAGCCTAGCCATTGCTGCTGTTGCTGTTGTGATCAGGATGCGGATATCTGGCATGGAGCTGCCACCCTTGGAGAGGATGGGTCTCAAGAAGTTAAAGCTGCTTATCTCTTTGAGCTGTACCCTGTTCAAGCAGATATCTTCTTCGCCATTGCCAGTGATCACAACTTTCCTCTTATCAGTGCTGTTCTTCATTCCATATGCATTTGAATTCTGTTAGTCTGTAAGATCTTGGAGTTCTTTGTTAGTACCTGCTAACAGGTCTATGTCATCTGCAAAGCTTAGGTTGCACATCAGTCTTCTGCCAATGGAAATGTGATGGTTGTGGAAGGTTTCATGCATAATGTTCTCCAAGAAGATGTAGACCAGCACAAGTCATAGGGGGCACCCTTGACTGATGCCTACCGTTGTGTGAAAGAAAGCTCCCTATTTAGTTATATAACAGTACTGCGCTTAATGAGCTATTATAAAGTGCTTGGCTGACTTGGACAAGGCCTTCTTCGATGTTGAATTTTCACATCACATGGCATAGCCTCTGTAGAAAGCCTATGAAGTTGTGATAGAGGTTCCACAGATGCTGAAGGTGGTTCTCTATCAGGATGTTACAGTCAAAGATCTGCTCAATTGTGCTTCTCCCTGGTCAGAAGTCACGCTGCTTGTCTGCAGTGGTGCTGATGTGGTTCTGTATTACTTTCAGCATGACTTTGCTTGTGTGGCTGATAAGGCTTCTGGTTCTGTAGTTCTATCACTGTTTGCTGTCTCCTTTTCTTTTTTTGGAAGTGGAATGACTAGTGACTGCATCCATTCTTTAGGCCATTATTTGTGCTCCCAGACTCTTTGACATAGAGCAGCGAGGGCCTTTGTACTTTCTTCCCCATCCCACTTGAGCAACTCATTGGAATGTTGTCAATGCCAGGTGACTTTTGTCCCTTCAGACTGCATACAGGTCTTTTGACCTCCTCCTGCCAGACTGGTAGGTCTGCATGTTCACTGGTTCTAGGCTGTTTTTTTTTTGTAGGATGTTAATGTCTGTCATCAGCTGGAACTTGTAGAGGTCTTTGCAATATTCAGTTTTAGTACAGCACTGCTTTCAGCAAGAGGGTGACCACTGCTGTCTTTGATGACCGAGGTCTTGCGGACCGGTCTTAGTGAGGATCTGTAGTAGTTGACAGGCCTTTTTGCTATCACTCCATGCCATTCCCTCCTCAATACAGTTCTCCCTAGTAGCTTTCACCCTTTCTTGATGGCACAGTTCACGTCTTTGTATCTGGAAGCTGCTCAGGGCTTGCTTTTCCTTTCTCTCTTCAAAGAGATCTAGGACATTGTTCGTGATCCGGGTTTGTTTCTTCTTCCTTTGATGCCCTAGAACTTCCTAGGCTGTTGATAGTAACACCTCTTTGATGATTCCAGTCTACATCGCAGTCCATTGTTTAGTGTGGCGAATCTACAGCCAGCTGAGACCTTGAAGACTTCTGCAACGTTTGATTCTTGCACCTTCTCCAAATCAAAGCAAATCTGGGGTGTGTTTGAGAGGTGCTTTGCTTTTAGCTTCAACTTCAGGCTCGCTAAGATAATGTCATGGTCGTAGTCTATGTCAGCACCTCGACATGTCCTCACCTTGACCTTGTTGATGCTGGATTTGAAGTGTTTCATTATAATTAAAACTGGGTCTTTTTAAAGTACTATTTGGTGACTAAGAAGGATTTGTATTTATGTTCAGAAACTGAAACAACTCTTTACTTCCAAATATAGCAATCATAACAACAGCATGAATAGTCAAATAGAAAAGAAAGGAAAAACTTGCATTCAATAATAATTATAATAATAATGAACATTTATATAGCGCTTTTCCAACGGATTCCTCAAAGCACTTAACAGAAATGATATACAGAACAAAACTGATTCACAAACAATTGTGCACTCATATTCTGTCCCTTTGCCTAACAGAATAAGAGGATTGGCTCTCCTTGACTATGTTTCTGTATTGTCGTCATGTTTCGATTTGGATAAGTGTTGGACCTTCGTGTTTAAATGTGCTTCTGCTACGTTTTCTCCCCTCTTCTGCTGTGCAGATGGAATGTATGCAATGCTATTTGAAGTGTGAACTGCTTGGATCTATTGGCTGGATTCCAAATAAACTGAAGTGACCATCATCTCTTTCCAGTTTCATATGATAATATTTCTTAATAGCTCCAGATTTCTCAATATATTCTCATTATTCTCCTGATGTTACTAACTGTAATTCTCTGGAGTCATTACAGTTAAATCTGCAGTTATAGCCCTTTACTGCTGGAATGCAGCGAGTCTTCACATTGTTCTTGACTTTGTTCTACATCTTTGTGACTATTTCGTGATCTTGTTCAGTGCATTTTACTTGTCTTTGACTGAGATATTGCGCTATATAAATTCTCACTCATTATTCACATATAACAGACAAGTTCACTTCTACAACAGAATTACCCGCTCATACACCAAGTAAATACAGACACACGTTAGGCATGCACATGGTCAGGACAAGGTCACACTAAAGTTGCTGTTCTGAAAAGATATGTTTTAAGCTTAGATTTAAACATGGTAAAAGAATCAGACCAAAGAAAGCTGATGGGTAATCTGTTCTGAGTTGATGGGATTTCGTAGGAGAAAGACCTCTGTCCATTCATCTGTATTTAGTGGTACTTGAAAAAGCTTTGTGTCAGAAGATGAGCAAAGAAGTTGTGTGGGTGTATAGACTGGAGTGAGTTCGGAGAGGTACCGAGGACCAGTGCCAGAAACAGAAGAGTAAGTAAGAGTGGACAGTTCATAGATTATACTATCCCATACTGGCAGCCAGTAAAGAAAGTGAATGATGGGTGATATATGTTCACATCTAGATGGTCTGCAGATTAAGGCAAACAGAAAATATAGAAAAGAAATCTAGATTTGTTACTAATATGGATTTAATTTAGTAGAAAACATTAGTTTGGAATTTATATGATACAAACACAATTATGTAGTATCTATAATTCAAATGGTTTTGGCATTTGTCTCATTAAACTGGACAAACTTCACATAAATGAACACTCTTTCTGGCCAATTCCAATTCACACTTTAAAGAATGCAAATGCATGTGTGTCTGTGCACAAACACACATGCACAAATGTGCTCAAACACATGTACGCACACACAAAACTGCAGATAGACTGCTACTCAAAAGACATTTTCCCTATTCCAGATGTTGGTTTCATGAGCCCTCCAGTCTTCTTCAACTGCAAAATTCTGACATGCAGCATGTAGCTTGCAAAAATTTTGGGCAGAAGACAGCAAGCTGTTAAAGAGTTACAGGTATAGGCATGATGCAGCAAACCCTTCTTCTACCTGTACCACGATGCTTCAAAACATGCAGCTATGAAACCTTTGAATTTAGGCCGACTCACAGCTCTAAATGCAAAACAGTTTACAGTTTGCATGTTAGTTACTGCAAATCCTGCTTCAGGAACTATCCTGCACATGCAGTACATTCGGCAGCTGTAAATTCTCACAGGCCAGGTACCTGCACCAGGTCACTAAGTGAGGAAAAGCTACAGTCTCCACCATCCACTTCAAGCCGGCCGCCCTGCGTCAAGATGCGATAATGATCGATGCGGCCCTGACAGGCCACAGAGAGAGTGCAGTCTCCCTGGAAGTGAATGCTGTCGCGCACTAAAAAGACTCCATCCTCACAGTACCGCAACAGTGCCTCTGCTTCCTCTCGAGATATGCGGCCATGATACCATCTACAGAGGGACAACCGTTGCTCAACAAAACACAAATTGTCTGGACATTTTAGTATACAAACTACACAGAGCAAGAATAGTAATACCAGATCTTGTACAGCAACAGTAGGTTGGGAAATCAAGTGTTGCATACTGGCGTCTCATTTAAATCTCTCGTGCAAAAACTGCTAGCAAAGAAAATGTTTGCATATCCACTTATATGCACAATCATACCAACAGATTACTTTGCAACACTGTCATATTCACTTGTGATATTTCATTATAAAACTAGTAAAGTGATGCAGACGAAATATATTCTTTCATTTATTTATACATCAAATTTCCCATCAATTTTTAGGTTCTAAATTTTTTGCTATTACACTTTTTCAAAAGTCAAAGTTTTTTTTCAAAATTCCAAAAGTACTGGAAATGAAGACTGTGAGAATATCATTTCCATACAAATGTTCTAAGCTGTACAATCTATTTTATGCTATTATATAGAAAAAATATGCAGGCTTTGCCGAGTTAAGTTTTTCTGACAGTATTTTTTTGTTGATAACAGCTTCACGAGTCAAAGACATAAACCAGCACATGTCTACATACAGTGTCTTTTCCACAACCCACTCCTTTGACTGTCAGAGTTTTCACAAACAATATACATGTATTTTTAAGTACAATGGCAGATTTCGACAACATACTTTGATCAAAGAATGAATGAAACAGTAAAAAAGCACTTACGGCATTGCATGGAGAGTGACAACTTTGCGTGGTTGAACATAATTCGCTGGTATCATCCCTTGCCTCCCTTGTGCATCGCTAGCTTTGTACCAGTTTTTGTCCTGAAAAGGAAAGTAGAGAATCATTTGTTGTTAAAAAAAAACAAACAACAACAACAAAACAAAAACATACAACTGGAAGTCAATTAACATTCTACTGCTCTTCTATTCATTAATGATACTTGCTTTTTAATGGCTTGTTCAAAACATGAAGAACTGAATTACTTTTATCTTTGATTGCTTCCTTTGTTGAAGGTAATGTCTGCGGTCTGCGTTACATGCCTCAAAGAAAATAAGGACTTACCCTTGTACCATGCTGAATGATAAGAAGGTCTCCCTTCTGGAAAGCTAAATCCTCTGGAGAACGACCAGGGAAGTTGTATAGTGCCACTACTTCTGTACCTTGATGCCATGGTTCATCCTTTATTAAGACAGAGACAAATGTTCTTATATTTCCTTAACACTTTCTCACTTCCAGATTCGGCCTCATTTATGACAGGCCAAACGCCTACCCTCTTCTATGGAAAAGAATGGTTTGACCCAGGGCAGGGAGATGATTTCATTTACACTTGTGGTCATGCTTCACTAATTGCTTCAATCTGGACTGAAAAAAAAAAGGGTTGAAACATTCTTTCGTGCAGGGCAAAAGTTCTGCATTAATGCACAAGTATATTCAAACTCGTTTAAGCGTGGCCTTCTAAACCGATATGTGGTTGCCATATTTCACGTATTTGTGTGAAATATTAGCAACGAAAAAAAAAGCTAACACTGAATTGAACTGTCCCACATATAAAAACGAAAGAATACAATGTTAGAAATGTTGTTTATGAGCTTTTTACTAATTTCTTTTATTAGTGTTATTCTATGGTATAAGAAAGCTTGGATAAGGAAATAGTGAATCGGTAACAAGTGGTTTCAACATCCCTCTGATTCAGAGACATTACAGGGTAAAATTTAGTTGTTGTGCAGGCCATCAATTTTAAGTGGTTCATTTAGTTTAGGTCTCCGAAAAAATAAAAAAAATAAAAAAGTGCATCTGTCAAACTGAAAGATAAATACAGTGTCAATAATGTTTATGTTACCCCAGAGGCAGACACACAGAGTAATCCCAAACTACAGGATTCTTAAAAGTCAAATTTATCTAAAACTGTTTTATGGATTTATAAATAAAACTATATAATATAGTATAATATCTGTTACTGTTTTTCAAAAGAATGCGATGTTTTTTAAAAAATTTTAAACAGCTGATTCTCATTAAAAGTGCTTGGCAAGAGCTTACACATGTGGACAACAGAAGAAGTGGGATAAATCCTGGTCAGTATACATGCCAAAAACCAGATGCTGGCATACTCCAGTTATAGCTAACTTGCCAATTTTACTCTTCCAGAAATTCTGGATTCACAAGTAACTCTTGCAGCTTTTAAATTTTCAAATAATAAAAGATATACAAAATTCATACCTGCACTTGCTCCATTGGCATCTTAACAGAGCAGTGCCAAACTGATCAGGTTGGTGTACTGACTAAATGGAAGACAGGCTGCAGCAATGCAGCATTTGCTGCGTCCCACCCTCAGCTTAAAATAGACAAGCAATATAACAAACATTTTTAACATCTTGACACCTTTTATTCACACAAAGAAAAAGCCATCTGGTGTTACTTTTCACACAGTCTTTCTCTCTCCTCTTCTCACAAAAACACACACATATATTTTTACACACACTGACTGATCATTCACATTTTAAACATTTTTCTTCCAAAATTCAATATTTTCAAGTTTATTTACTGTAGTCCATGCATTAGTGTAACAAGTATTGATATCTGCTAAATGCCTACATATTGGCACCTGGCATTTCAAAAAGTGCTTCTCTTGAAACTAAAGCCGTATCACTGACACATACCAACCTAAATAAAAACAGCTCTCATTTGTCTCAGCAGTAATCACTAAGACATATTTTAGTTTGATTCATTATTTCTAGATGGTTGACATTGAGTGTGGAAAGAATCACTACTGCTAAAAATAATTTGCCATATATAGCAACATCCTAAGATGCTAAAAGTATTGTACAATAGATAAAAGGTAACTGGTTTTTAAACTTGATTCCCCCCACCCCCCACAGTCTTATGCTACAAACTTTAAGTCAGAATCATCTTCCAGTATTTTATTATGGCAGAAATGAAGTATATGCCAGCATTTTAAAATGGGAAAACGTGACTTTGTATTTATCTATTGCCATATTGCATGAGAAGAAGGCTGGTAACTAAGGATTTATTAATGTTATACTTCATCAAGTTTGGCTAAATTGCATGCAAAAGGTGATCAGAAATAGAACCAGTTCTTAACTGTTCCATGTTAATACACGTTTCTGACAAATTATATGCAACAAGTTACTGGCTTACTCCAAAAACCCTACAAAGTTTGATACACGGAAGTGGTCATATCTGTATTCTGGTCTGTCCCTTCTTCACATAATTTCTTCAACAATGACTTAAAAAAAAACCTGCCTCCCTACTCAACCCACATAATCTTTTTATGTAAACACGTCACATATGTCTTTTATCTGCTTAGATGTCAGTAAGTTTGCCATCTTTACGTCATTACATACTAATATGAGAGTGGTGTTCCTTCACCTTACCGGCTTGAGGGTGCTTGGTTTCTGTACTTTTTTCTGTTATTTTTATGTTTACCTGCTGTGAGTTAAGTGACTATTATTCGACACATGCTTCTTTGTCAGTAAGTTGCATTTTCTGCTTGTCTGCGACCTTTTGGTTTTCATCTACAACTTTCTATTGTTTCACTACCTGCCTCCTTTATCTACTGCCATAATAGTTTCTATGTGCAGTTTGTGAGTGAAAAGGTAACACAGTTGATGCACTCTTGTATGTCCTCTTTGCTTCTTTCTCATGTAGCAATCTATGAATGATTTGATGTATGGACAACTATTTTGACTATTAATTGATCTGACTTTTATTGCAGATTAATAGTATCTCTATCTTCAACTTCACTACTGCACTTTTACCAATCCCAATAAAAGCACAAGTACCAATGAAAGTAATACCAATTAAAAAATACCAATCGTTCAAAAGTTTCCTGTCTAATGTTAAAACTTTATCACTGTCATGAAAACATAAAGACTTCCCAAAGTCCAAATGGGAACAAAAAATCCTTTAAAAAGAACATATTTGACAAGAAAATTATTAGATGTGTGTGGGATGAATCTAACAAGCTGTTTGTTTTCATGTTAGTTGAACCACTTGGAAAAAAAATAACTGGATGATATTATCAACTGCATGTTGTACCGGGAACTTGGACTTATTCCAAACAAGTCATACTGTTACTAATGTATCTTTTATGGCACTATCAAAAAGAACATCTCTGTTGTGTGTGTGTATATACATATACCACCTGGTTGACCTAATTACATATTATTTTGGAAAAGTTATTTTGGACAACTAACTTTGGGTTAAATGTGATAATGAAAATACTGTGCATAATTTGGGAAAATCTAAAGTCAAGGTATATGTCTTCAGTTAAATTTACAGGCTACACTCCAGTGATCTTTACATTTCACTCTACAGTGACAGTGTGAGTCAAGTGAGCCAATAACAGACAAAAACCCGTTACCGTAAGAGGCATGGTCTGCATATGTACTAGTTAAGAAACAAGGAAGGAAAGAGAGGGGAAAATATGGAGATATTAGTCGAAAAAATATGATGTTACTTCACTCAATTTGTACTGCTTAAAATGTATGATAAATTCATTTCTGAGCGTATCTCATTTAAAGCTATAGTAAGTAATTTTTTTTATTTGTTTACATATTGCATGCTGCATAATTTTTCAGTACAATGTATTTAACAGTTAAACAATTGTATGGTTTACTTGCTATTTTAAAAAACTCGACAAATGCACTTCCTTGTTTGCTGGAGTCATGAATTTAGTTTCCAGTGTTGTTCTACATAATATCTAAGTGACAGCCAGATACTCTACCGACTTGAAGCGACCGACAGCAAACATGATAACTGTCAGAATTATGAACAGCTGATACAGTATAAAGAAAATGCCTCTATGATAAACTTAATTTCAAAATTTACATCGCTATAATTTCGTATATGTACATCATCGGCATGATCTAGAAACAGCCTTTTCTAAAAACAGAAAAGTTATGTTTTATCACTTGATATGATGCATTCCAAAGACAACACTGTACGTGTACTTTCACTCATCTCAGCATAAACCAAAAGAATCACAAGCAAATTAATCGAATCAGGTAAAGCACATCTGACCATACCTTGAAACAGCAACGTTGATTAAAGCACCAGCCTACACTCCTTTGACGATAGCAGGAAGTCAATTCACGATGAAAGTATGGCAGCGCCCCCTTCCAAGAGGAAGTTCAAACACTGCATTTTTTTCGACAACTGATTAATTATCACCCTTTGCCCACCTTTTGATTATTGATAAATGCTTTAAAGCAGGCGGTTGTTATTTATAGCTGTAATTAGGCAATTCAATATCGGGTAACTAGGTCCAACAAAGAATTATTTTTTCTTTGCAAAGGCAATAGCTCACTTTTGTTAATTGTAGCGTTTAAATGTTCACTCCATGAGACGGCACACACTGTAAGAGCTAAAGGGTTTGGTATATACTGTCTAGTCTTGTCGAATGTTTGTATTATCTAAATGTTTTACCAAACATTGACTCAGTATGGGGACATTTTGCTACTAATAAGGATACCTACTTTAAAAAAACCCTCCATAAACTAGATTACCTCCCCTTCTAACTCAACATCGCGCACGAAACTATCAAAAGTTTCTTTGACCCAAGAAACGCAAAGCAGATTAATAGGTGAAGTAAAACATCATACGTTCTATAGAAACCTAGGGAAATATGTTATTGCAGTAATCTACGTTAAATAACAGCTGTATAAGTAGTATGAAAGTATAGTGTTAGAGGAATTTGTTTCTTTCCTCAACAGCAGACGACATATTACGGTGGGAACTTGCGCTATGTTGCAAGTTGAGCCTTGCCCACACGAAAGTTGTGGAGACTACATGTTAAGAGTGAAAATTTGACATATAGGATTTAAAGAGCTAAATCCAAGACAAATACCAAAATATCAAGGAATAAAAGCATTTTTACGACAACCTTATTTGCACGTGGAAAATCAAGATGGAGGGAAGCATAACTCTGAGGAGTTTGGATACAGCAAGTATTGCATCTGCAGACCTTATGGGTTTAAATAACACGGTAGGAGTTATTTTATAAAGAAGAAACGATATACAGTTAGAGCTCGGAGATCCTTATGTGAAAAATTCAGAACAGTAAAAGTCAATATTCTGAACAGTGCCAAACTGTAGCAGTAGCTGAGGAGGTACTGTATCATATAGGCCTAGTGTATGTGTCTGTTTCAGGTAGTAAACATGAGGAGCGCAGTTAAATCAGCGAAAGTACAGGTGATTCACAAGCTGACAAAATGCATCCACAGTTTAAAAAGCAAAAAGTAAGTGGGAATCAACTCTGTGACACTGGAAGCATTTAGGATTTGTGAATTCATTGTGTGTGTGTGTGTGTGAGAGAGAGACGTGGTTGAACATTGATTTATTAGGCCTACTATTTGTTAGCGTTTCAATGTTTAATCTTGTATAAATAATATTGCGTCACCATAATCTGGATGTACAATTAATGGCAGCATAATACACATGACTTCTTGAGTGTTTCCATAAAAATGAAGCTGAGTGTTGTGTGTGATTCTGACTGTAAGTTTCTTGATTGGCCAATCAGTGTGGTAGGCATGCTTTAAAATGCAGATTTACTAGTAAATAATAAGACAAAACAGCTTTTTATACTAGTAACATGCACCATTTTAACCAGAACGTCATAATGCCTCCATGTGAAATGAAGTTATGAAAGACAAGTGAAATCACAGAAAAGATTCAGTACTTCAGTATCTATCATTGAAGTCCAACTTACCATTTCACTTGCTTTTTCATTTTCTGTTTATCAAAAAAGATCTTTGATGCTTAAATCTTCAGATTCAAAAGTTAAATTTTTTTAAATATCAGTACCATTAGCATCTTCTTCCTTGTTTTATTATTGTAGCTTGTGCACTACTATCAGTACCTTTTAAAAGTACAATACTGAATTTTACTAAAATTATATGGCACAGCAGCAGCTATCCATTGACCGAAATCTCATAAGCAAACTGTTTTTAAATTACGGCTGAGAATCATGTAATTAAAACAGTTCATTTCTTTATTTTCATTTAACTCTCTTGGTTTGAAAGGCAACGATCGTGGCTTTGCTGGGTAGCACGGGCAAGGCAATTTTCATTACTTTTTATTGCAAAGTTCAACTTTTCTCTTTTCCAAAAATGTATAGGTTTCTTGGTCTAATGTTTATCTCAGAAAAACAAACTTCACCACTGTCGTCTTCGGTCTTCAGTTATAAGTCAGTCATTGTAATGTTCATTTTTATCTTGAACCAAGAGGGTTAAAATAAAAAAAAATGAATACCCATCACTTATTCACTTATCGAGTTTTGTTTTTTTTTAAATTAAAGGCATTCAATTCACCTAGAACAGTAAAAGATACCTGTACAACATATTAGAATTAAAATGAACATCTAGATACTCTTTTAACTACTATGCTTCTCCTTTGTCTCCTTATATGACAGTCGGACCTCGCTAAGTTGACCTTCCCTAAGTCGAAAACCTCCCTATATCGAATTAATTGTTAGTTCCCAGCCAAATTCCATAAGAACAATGTACATTTTAGATCTCCTTAACTCGATTTTTTGGCTTCCAACCTCCCTTAGTCGAATTTTGAGTCATCACCAACCAGATGCAGCTATGTCTCAAACTGTTCCAAACTGTCTCAAGAAAGACACTTTTATCCCATTGTCCTTTCATCTTTGTGTAAAAGGTTCGTTGCGTGCTCTGTTGCTCAGTGGACTACTAACTGACTCTCACACCAGTCCCCCATTTGAAGTTGACTGATTTAGGGGTACTGGCCAACACTAGACTTTTCACACGGCCGCTTCAAGTCGGCGGGCCGCGCATCACTGGTCAAGATTTATGGCCACCCGCCATGACAATCCTTTCAGGCTTTGGCGGTGGTAACTTGACCAGTTGACCGTTGGTGGTTCACACGCAAACTTACTGTGAAAAATACGTTTTCTACACTTTGTCAGCCTCTTATCGGGACGAGCACTGAATAGAGTTCGTGTCGGTGTGGTTTTTCCTGTGCGGTAGGTGCCGCGGAAATGGCACTACATGCATCCATATAAAACAATAATACTGTATAATAAAAGGTTATAATACAGTAATTAAGCCGGAAAACACACTTGATTAACCTGCGCCTATTACGCCATTTTCCCTAACTCGAAAACTCCATAAGTCGAATTTTTTTCGGGTCCCTTTGAGTTTGACTTAGCGAGGTCCGACTGTATAAGATTTGTTGTTGATTTGATTTGTTTTTTATTCCAGGGGATCAGAAGAACAAAAACAAAAAAATCTGAGAAAAGCAGAACGATTACTGGAAGAATTATATGCCATAAAGGTATTTAATTAATTTTTTTAAAAGTGTTCAATTATGTATATTGTACCTTCTTAGACAGTTAAAAAGATCACTTTACAATTTTTTTTTGTTGTTTATTTTAAGTTGAATTTATGTGTCTGCATTCAGGAAGTCTTTAACATAACAGTCCGCACACAAACAAATCTACTGTAATTTCTGAAGCCTCTCAATAAACAGTTTTACCTCTACCCCCGGTAGAAGGTGGAGAAAAGTCAGCGAGGTGACGGAATTTCCCTCTAACTGGAAAATATGTCAAAGAAAGTCTTACTTTCTGTACACCGTGTCTCTTGGAAGTTCGGTGTCCCTGATAGCTCACGTTTGCCCTGCCTTCCCCGGACCTAACGGTGTGGTGCACGATGGACGTAGCTATCTTCGGCTCGCTCTCGCTGCCCCGGGTTAAAGAATACCGCGACGGCCCTCCCCTCAGTCGGTGGGTTAACTTCGACACTCTGGAACGCTGATGTGACTCATACCGCCTTTCTTGCCTGCTCCGGTTGTCCTGACTGGTTCTGGCAACCTTCCGTCAGCTTGGCGCTTGTTCTCCGCTCACAGCAGCAGAATGGCGTAGTCTTCAGCTCTCTTCTCAAAAACCCGTCCGGCGACAGCAATAGTAGCCTGATCTCTTCAGTAGCAGCCTGGCTTTAGCAAAGGTGCGACAACTGAAGAAGTAGCAGCAGCACACTGGCCGCTTGGGGTCGGGATTAAATACCCACCTCTGTCCACCTAGACAAAAGGTGAGCTCACCCCGGACCGCACGAAAAATACGAGATTTATGTGAATTCCTAACTTCCCCTGATCTCTATGCGGCAGCAACTAGAATCAAAACACCCCGTTTACCCGGACAGAGGGTGAGCTCCACACGGGAAATACGAAAACTTCATTTTCACGAGATTCCTGTTTGTCAGTGACAAGTCAAAAAAAAACAAACACCCTGTGTGTTAAACTACAACTTTTACTGTATTACTGTCCAAGCTCCCCCCCTTTTACACTACACTATGTGACAGTAGATGCTTGTTATGTTTAATTATTCCCATGTATGACATTTTTTATAGTTTTTTCATTTTATTAATATTATAACAATGCTTAACCTTCTATTCAGGCACTGAAAGCAGACCGAGTTTCAAAGTATGCGCTGGCAAGTACTTCTACATTTGAAGAAGTGTGCAAACAGGTAGATGATTTTTGATATCATATTATGAAATGTTATTTTGCTATAGATGTCAAGTTATTTTTTTATTATATTCAGTCAGCCATGTGTGAAAAGGAAAATTATTTCATGCTGACCTAGCAAATAAGGTGATATCCCAGCCAAGCAACCAACCCTTTCAACAGATCTCACATGCAGAGAAAGAGCAGTTATGTGTGAAGACTGTTGATCATACACATCATATTTTAAAACAAATCATTAACTTTGCAAATAGAAATAAGAAAAAAATTAATATAAAAGTAATTTTTATAACATTTACAATGTAAAACAAGTGTGATGAAAAATAAATATATTTTGTTATCTAATAGTTAAATTTATGGAGAGCTCATAAGCTAATTAAAAAATAACATTAACACTCTGTAATGTCTTCATCTTCTTCCATGTTCAAAGTACATTATAAATAACTATTTTGAAACGCTTTCACCAAATGCAAGTGTTCTTACCATCAACTGATACCATTCTGATCACTGGACAGTTGATAGTGTTTTGCAAATAAAAGTACTATTTAACATCCAAATTTTGTGCCTCCCTTTCCAGACAACTTGTGCAGAGCTACGAAGCCTAGCTCGTCTGGCAGAACACAAACATTTGGCAGAGAAGGTGAACACCTTTCGAAGCAAGCATTCTGACTGGTTGGCCCTCACATCTTACCTACTTGTGAAACAGACCGGGAGACGTTTCAAGTCCAAGGAAAAAAAAGCAGCCTCTCATCGTACTTCTAACACCAACATCATTGCAGCAAAATCTATGACCAGGTCATACCTGTCCAGGAAGCTGGGACATAGTGTAGCGATCGAAAAATTGATGACTGAGCCCAAAATGAAAAGAGGGACAAAGATGGTAGGAGAGGTATCAGTTACAGCTGACACGATAACGCCCTCTGTGATTGTGCAAGATGTAAACACTAATGAATTAACAAAAGAGAAAAAGGCTAACAGCTTGAATATTGATCCTATTCTTGCCACTGTAAAAACAGGTGTTGCGAATGCAAAGAAAGTTTTGATAACGGAAAAATCCAGAAGCAAAATCTATCACAGTGATAGCGAAGGCAATGAAAGTGAATCCGGAAACCATAAATTAGCAGCAGATTGTGTGCAGAATGCTCTTGTAGATGAGGACGGCTTGGGAGCAATTGCAAATGTCAGTGTGAATGAGGATGAAACAAGTGACAGTGATTTGTCAGACAGTAAACTAAGGGACTGCGGGAAAAAGGAAACTTGTGAGACCAAGCTGCTAGACAATGAATTGAGGGGCAGGAAGAAAGATGAAACAAGTGACAGTGAGTTGTCCGATGGTGAACCAATGGACAACAGTGAGAATGCTGAACATTCCACAGATATTTCTGATATTGATGTTAATCCTGAAAGCAATAAAAGTGACACAGAAGATGCTGACAATGACAAGAGTAATCCGATAGAAAATATTCTGACAAAACCAACCAGGGTGAAACATTCTGATGGTTTGGAAAGAAAAGAATCATCAAAAACATCAGTTGGGAGAAAGAATGAAATGGTAGTGAAAGTTCTAGATCTTAAATCTGAAGGTTCTGGTGAAATAATTTTGAGCAGAGAAATTCAGAATGATGATACCACAGATATTTTACTGAGGCAGCCACCAGGTAGATCTAAACTGGCTGATGATCCTTTCTTTCTGTGTGGTGATGATAAGGATACTTCAGATGGTGAAGAAGCCTCTGGCACTGACCCATCTGACACACCAGAAAATGAGGAGGACCAGACAGAATCAAGAAGACTAGTAAATAACTCAGTTTTCATTTCACTGGGAAGTGCCAGCACAAATCAGAACAGAAGACCATGGGAAAGAAGAGGTCATGGGTTGGTCAGAGGAGTGCCACCAAGAAAGCAATTTGGTTTCCAAACTAAAAATGAAAGATTTGGTGGCACAAACCATAATTTCTACAGAGAGGGGCAACCTGGTCATCGGGGTGCTTTTAGAGGACATTTTCAAGGAAGAGGTGATGGAAGCTTCAGGTCTAGAGGGCAGAGAGGTGGTTCGTCAAGACATAACAGAGAATTTGTTCCTCAAAAAAGAGAGTATGCTTCAAGGGAAAAGTACAGGTGAGAAAGGAAGAAAATAGTTGTATTTATTAAATTTTATAATATTTTCATATTCTTTCTGAAAACATCTGTTTTCATACTTTGCTGCAATAATAATAATTAAAATTGAAAGAAAACTAGTTATAAACTCCTGATCACCAATCACACCCCCAGTTTTTGCTGTTTTTCCATTTCATTTATATAGCAGACATCCACACAAACATACAGACTCCCGTAACAGTTGTTTATTGTGCTGAGTAGCAGTTTCTAGCTTCTACATATCCTCTGATTCCATTATCCTGAAAAGTCCATAGATAAAAGCTTTTGCTTTTATTTGTGTTCTCAGTGTGATAAAATTCTCTATGTAGCATGCTTCAATAATTTTGAGACTCCTAAAATGTACTTATCTTTCATTTCTTGGAGACAATAAGGAGAGAAGTTAAAGCCTTTAGTTTGTTAAAGTGTTCAGATGATTCAAGACAAAGAAATCTCATGTTTTTTATTTTGCAGCTCTGAAGATAAAAAGGAGAGTGGTTTCAGAAAACAGTCCACCAGTACTGGCAACAGCAAGACAGCCAAGCATTCCATCGATAGTAAATGGATTTTTTTCTTTCATTAGTGGAATCCATAAAAACAGAAACATGCATGCCTATCTTCTCTTTATTTTAGACATAACTTTTTCATCTGAAAGTGCATTATTATTATTAGTGGCTGAAAATACTTAGAGCCGCAGTTTTCAACCTGTGAGGCACGTTTCCCCCCCCCCCCCCAAAGGGGGTGCGACATGCTGACAAGGGGGGCGTGGAGGTGGTCATTTTTTTTAGTTTCTCATCTCTCATATCAGTATCAGTGAAATTAGCTTGCATTGTAAAATAAAATTATACTAAGTTCAAGCATTCAGAGAATGCAGGAAATCGCTGGCTAAGTGGGGGCATGCGGACATACCTTTTTTCGTCTGGGGAGGGGGGGCGTCGCAAGAAAAAGGTTGAGAAACGTGGTCTTAGAGTATACAGTTGTTCATCATGATTATCATCTTATGATTGAGTAATCGCATTATTACATTTATTGGTTTAGTGAAGCCAGCAGACAAGTTTTGTACTATCATTCATCCTGTCAAGATAATGTGTGCTATAAAATAAAATTTGATGAGTTAGAAGAGTTAAGAGAGTTTTGAAGATCTTACTTTGAAAGTACAGATTAGTCTTGAACCACTACTCTTTAGGCTTTGGCTGTATTTTTTAGAGTGGGTCTGTAAACATGTGGAAACTTGCACACTTGCAAAAATTATAGTTGTGTCTGATTGCATAACTATTCATAAAAGCACTGATAACCCAGCTTCCTAAAATTTTGTAAATGACTGATGAATTTTTTTTTCTAGAAAAAGGAAAGCTTGATGGTGCCGAAAAAATCCATCCATCATGGGAGGCAAGTAAGAAACGCAAAGAACAGCAGAGTGTCAATTTCCAGGGCAAGCGGACAAAGTTTGAAGATGACTGAGCATTTCACTATGATTTCATCTCTCTTGATGTTCAGGCATCGGCAGTTAATTTCTCATCTCCTTTGATATGTGATCTGCTGGAAATGTAAAAACTGACCTTGCAAAAATAAACGCTTATGAAACTACTGGTGCCTGTGAAGAGTTATCATTCATCTGATTGCTGAAGGCAGCCATGTTCTGAAAATGCCAGCAAAAATTTTCCATTATTCAATGATAGTCTTTTATGTGCCAATATGGAAACAAATGGTTATTGATATAATAGAAAACATACAGCCAGCTTTTACACAACAGTTGGAATTCATTCATGCCACTATAAGAAATTGCTTTTACACGTCAAGGCATTTGGTATACAATTTCCAAGCAGCTGGGATGGAGAGGGAATCCATAGAGTGCTAAAAAAAGGTGTTGGAAAATGCCTCCAAGTTGGTGCGCGCAGAAACGTAATTTTTGCCGCAAATACCATCAGGACCTGATTGTACTTGGATTGTACTTGGTAGTGAACCTTATCTTATGGCCATGCCAGATCCTATCTAGCCTAGCCATTGCCACTGTTGCTGTTGCGATCCTGATGCGGATATCTGGTGTGGTGCTGCCATCCTCGGAGAGGGTGGCTCCCAAGTATTTGAAGCTGCTTACCTCTTCGAGCTATACCTCGTGCACATATTATGATGTTTAAAAACGGATGCAAGACCACTGTGTTAACAAATCGTTTTGGATTTTTTGTATTCAGAAACAAGAAACTGAAGTCAGTTTTTTTTTCTTACCATGAAAGATTGTCATGGAAAGTGAGGTGTTGGACACCTAATTTTTCTGAGGCCTGTTTTTGGTGAGGGCGGTGCCCGTCTCCTCTCCCTCACTTCCTTACCTTTCACAACTCCCTAAAAGTCAGGAACTATATTATTAATATACATATTGACTAGGGTGTGTGTCATCAGGTTTCAACACTGTTGCTGTAACCAACTGGTTTTGTTTTATTGGATGTATGTTTTCACCTGCATACTTGTTGATTTGAAGAAAAAACAAACAGGATATTTATAGATGTGTGCCTTCAAAAATAAAAGCCACATAAAGCTTCTTATATGCTGCTTGTGCTACACAATAAAGACTTTTTCAATCTGGTATGGATTTCCGAATCCATCAAGATTTCAAAAGTATTGTGTTTACCAACGGGCCTAGTTAAAAGGAGAGAAAGCTTCTTAAGGTTTTCCCCACCCCCACTACAGAAACGACCACAACACACAGGGCTTTCCGTTTTCAGGAAGAATTGTGCAAGATGGCATAGGGTGCAGTGACCAGAATGGAATCAGAACTGATTTACAATATCCAGAGACAAAAAGAATTTAGAGGTTTAAGAGCTGGGTGGGGAAACAGGAAAAATAGCATTACATGAA
Organism: Marisa cornuarietis; assembly: GCA_004794655.1. NCBI lineage: Eukaryota > Metazoa > Mollusca > Gastropoda > Architaenioglossa > Ampullariidae > Marisa > Marisa cornuarietis. The sequence goes on along the minus strand of SMMW01000010.1, from coordinate 7,630,301 downwards.
ACTGATTATTTTACAGTTTTATTTTTAATCTTTTGTTAGTAGTGAGTATGCAAGTTCAGTGCGAATCTCCACACTTAGTCAGAAAGTATTATGACATGCCTTCAAATGTGGATCAAATTATGGTTATGTACATTTGTACCTATGAAAATTTGAAACAAAATTATAAAACACAAGATTATAATAACAATGTCTTACGCCATTCTTTTGCAGTTTCCAAGTGCCGAACTGTATGTCTGTTCTTTTTAACCATTGCATTTTTTTGTGATCTATGCTTCATAGAGCCACAAGGTAGTCAGCATTTTGTGCAGGAGTATGTATTGTCCTGCGTTAGAACTAGAGGAAGATTTGACATTAAATGAACAAGTGCATACATGCACGGAAGTGTTAGTGCATGTGTGCATGCATTCAAGATTGACATTTACCCACAACTTCAGTATGTATAATGTAGAAAGTTTCATTACATAGTAAAAATGCATTTTATATTTTTACATATGAAGCTGGGTGGTTTTCTTTTACCAATATCTTATGCAATCAAATGGATCCAGATTTAGTGCATGTTCACAAAATAATCCCTTCAAAGACACATATGTGAAGTAAATGGCTATATACACAAACTAAAATAGCTCTCTCTTGAACAAAATGTATTTCTTTAAAGAATGCAATATTTACATACACTTAATAAAGTCTACACCACATGATTGTTAAATCTTGCTCCATATCACTTAATGAAGGAATTTTGTGGATGGTGGTGTAAAGAGATGCTCATTAAATGAGCAGTTAAAGATTCAGTATTTCTTTTTTTGACAACCCTCATCACAGGATATATTCTATTGAAGTGTGTCTATAAATATAGAAAAAAGATAACTGAGCTTAAAAAATTTCCATGAGCAAAACATGACTCTAGACTCATTCAGTCCACACATAGTGAAGCAAACTACCGTACTCCATGTATCAAGTTTCTCATGCTGAATTCCACTGAATTGTAACCTGTTGACTTACCAAGTCTTCATGCCAGAAAAGAAAATTTCTACAGCATAATTTCTGCTTGTGAAAGAATACATTTTTGACAATTTTGTTGTATGTCTGTTAGAAGCCATTAAGTGTGAAGGTTGCATCACTGGGAGTGAAATAGAGTAGCGGCGTAATTGTAAGTTTATACATAGGAATGAAAGACTGTGGACAGCATATGCTATCATTTCCTAAACACTTGATGCTCCGGTGAGGGAAGGGGGGAATGAAGTGGAAATTTTCTGATTTCTGGGGTTCCATTGCTCAGTGTATTGATTGACTGGTTATGTTTTTCATTTCTTTAACAAACAAGATGTATAGTTTTCTAAAGTAACTTTGTAAACAGTTTGTTCAGAGGAAAAACATATTAAGGATTCACAGAATACTGATTCCTCTGGAAATGAGTAAAAACATGGGATTCAGACTTTCCTAACCCAGGTCCAAGGTAGGAAACTTGTGATTTATTCTGTAGACAGTATTTGTATCCTTGAAGAGAACATGGGATCTGAAATGGTAATACTGCTTTTTGGATAATCCCTTATCAGTGACTAGTTTCTTGGAAATAAGAAAGAAGCTAAAGTGAATGTAACAGCATAACCAAAGTATCATAGTTTTTTCTTACAATAATACAAAATATGCTAAGACATGGTTAATCTTGTTCAGTGGCCAGAAAATAACATTATAATAAAAACAATAGCACCAGAATATGCACGGAAACGGTGAATGAGATTAAAGCTTAGAACGTCAGGCAGACATGAAGGGAACAATTTGGCACGCACCCTTGCTCATGAAAATTTCTTCCTTATGACTGCATATATTCAATGGCATGCTCATCTTTGTGTAAAGAGGAACCTCTCGAACAAAGAAAAAAATGAACGTGCAGATAGCATCATGCACAAAATCCACATGAAAACGCGTTTGCAAGGATGCACACACACACACACACATTCATGATAGGAAGCAACCTTCAAGGTACATAAACACTATGTATAAAATAAAACGGGAGCATATCGCATTTCTCAACTGAAAAAAGACCTGGAAGTACTGTGATCTTTAGGTGTGTATGCATTTAAACCAGGACATATTTCTTGTGAATGTTCCACAGTAATGTTACCATTATGAAATCATGTCCATAACATATTTAATGATTAAGTACAGAACATTTATATCAGCTTCAGGCAGTTTCAACCCCATTGCATTTAAGAATGTTCATACATATATCAATAGCTTCACTAATGTCTTCTGCATTAAATCCCTTCTGGTTGCCAAAGAAGAACACATTGCGAAATTAAGAAGGGGAAATTTATAAAGTCAAGTCCAGGATGTTAATGTGTGTGACTTCGACGGCAGGCGGCACAACAGACTTGATTGTAGTAGGTGTAGGAACACAAACGAGCTTGCACAACAAGCCTGCAGTTCCAGAATGTATTTTTACATCTGTCATCTGAAAAGAAGACCAAATTAATGCCAATTTTCTCATGTCATCACCATTATGACCTTAACAACAATCGTTTGCAAAATGAAATACTGCTTTTTCTATTTTAATATGTTTGTGAAAATAATATGCAAAATGAAACAATGTTTTCTCTTTTAAATCATATTCTTGTTTTTTTTTATATGGGAATTAAAAGGAGCTCCAAGCTAAGCAGAGATGGCTTACCAGATCGACTTGTCTGTTGAAGCTTATGCAGCTCCTCAACTTCTCGACAAGAGGTAGACTCGCACCTCTCTCTGTCAGGTGGTGCATCGTTGGGGTCACAGGCATTAGACCGATGTTGGTTTTCATCCAGACATTGTACTTGACGAGTACGGATACCACTTCCACATGACACAGAGCACTTGAAAAATAAAAAAAGCCTAGCTATGTTTTTGATTTGATCTGAAAACTTGTTTTAAATTAGTCAGATGTGACATGTTTTAGCTGCTTAAACACCCATTAAAGTGAATTTTCTTTTTCAAATTATTGGGTTGTGTTCATTACAAGATAGTGTTTGCTTCAATCTTGTAGAATAAATAAAGCTTTCCCTTTGGGAGGCACAAACTTTCAAGACAACACCGTCATCTGTGCACAGAACAAGACTGAATTATCAGTGATGTCACGTATTTGAGCTCCTTCTATGTGGAAAGAATCTCATAAATGGATGGGGATACTTGCACATAACAGAATTATTAAACCCATTTATTGAAAACAAAACTCACTCTCATAAGTGAAATAATGATACAGAATCTCAAAATTGAGAATTGCTTGACATTAACATAAAAAAGCAAGTGAAAAGACAATTAGAGAAAAAAGTCCTGTATAATCTAAAATGATAAATTACAGTCAGCAAGATACAACAAGAATCCTACTATATGGTCATAGCACCAGCACCGACTTCCTGTGAATAAGAACCAATCAACATTTTCAGGAAGTGCATTTTATTAATGCAACAAATTTACAGCTTATCAAGGGGGTTGAATCTAGTTTCAGAAAAAAACTATTTCTTCATGTCCTGCTCATCTACTTTTAGAAGCTGGTCTGGACTGCATGCCACTTGTTCTCATTTCTTAATCATAAAATTCCTTAACCTTTTTTTTTTTTGTCAACTCCTTTGTTCCAGGATGAACCCTCAGGTGGTATGCTCGGTTTGACTGAAAAAACTAGGCCTTTTATGTTTTCTTTTGAGCACCACGGCTCCCTGGGGCTGCAGCTGCACCCATGTAATTGGTGCTGGGGACAGGACAGGTTGACCATGTAGAACATGACCCATGAAGGAAGTCTGGTGTGCAGGACAGACTAAAACAGTACTCACACCACAAACTGTCCAGTGCTGAGTCTGAAGATGAATGCTCTTAGCTTTCCTATGAAAGCTGCAGGCACTCCTATGAATGGAAGGGACAGCAAAAGAGATACACAGATACATAAGTCCAAGACCAGAAATGTAGTTTTCAACAAGACAAACCTCACTCCACTCTGTCATGTAGTACTGCGCCCCGCAAGCTATATTTAGGCACTCTTCCTCTGACTGTGGCTTTTCCAGCCCTTCACAATGCTCTTCCCGTGTCACACTCTGGCTCCCTTGACCAGCTTCTCGCTGCATGCACACCACTTGCCGAGTTCGAACCCCTTCTCCACAGTTCTCAGAACACTGTCAATGCAGGTACCACAAAAGAAATTTATGAAGATTTATTTTTTTATTCATTCACCCTCTGAGGGGTATGGAGAAATTTAACTATACACAATTAGCAGAGTGAATAATATCAGAAACAGAACAAGGAGGATCAGAGTTTCGTATTGCATTTGATGCACGGTCCAGAAAAATTACACAGCTTTTAGTAATTGCCAAGAATTGAAATATGTATTATTTTCCAGTTTGCAGTTGAAATGATTACAGAACAACACTGATAGAGTTCAAAACACAAATTTATGTTCTTTAAGGATACAATTATTATAGAAATTTATAGGTATGGATCTGTGTGAGATCTAGAATTAGATCTAGAACAGAAGCTGCACATGCGCAATTGCAATATAATGATTTTAGACCTATTGTGGTAAATACAAACAACTACATACAATTATATGCAGATTGTATAAATGTCTGCAAGCTTGACTGTGGCTGTGAACTGACCTCACTCCATGGCCCTGTAAACCACTGACCACCACACTGGGCGCTGCTCTCACATGCCTGTCTGTCTTGAGGTCGCTTGGAGTCCTCGCATGACAATTCAGACACTTGTCTCCCCATGCGGTCTCGGCACACCACGCTGCGCGAGGTCAGACCTGGCCCGCATTCTGCAGAACACTGCAGCAGAGCATTTCCAGTTTTCTTGGCTTACAAAGTGTGTAAGCATCGTCTCTTAAAAGTCTAACAGGAAGCAGTTTTTTGGATGACTGAATAAAGCTCAATAAACAAAGTATTATTTTTGTAAATCTAGGTGAATGAATACCCCCTTCTGTTCATTGAAGAAATGTTGACGTTTGTCGCTTGGTCCCTGGTCCATTGTTATTGCTTTTATGACCTTCCATAGATTCATACAAAGTTTCCATAGTACAGTATAAAGTGATGCCATTATCTACAATATTACTGATGTTAATGAAAGAACATGCAAAGGGTGTAAATGAGTGCTTACCACATTCGACCAATCGGTGAACCACCATTGAGTGTTACACGGCTGTGTATTGCATTCCTCCCTCTCCTGTGGCTTGTCTGAGGAACAATAGCTGTCGGGTATCTGCACTCCCTGCTGGTCCACACACTCTACCTGGCGCCCCCTTTCGCCACCCCCACACTCAGTAGAACACTGGAGCATTGGGACAAATTAAGTACATCATCGTCCTTAACAACAGCAAACAAAAATAATTTGTACATGTACATGATTCAAGCAAAATTGTTTACTCTCAATTGACAATAAAAAATAATAACTTAAGACTAAAACAATAAAAGTATAAAAATCCCCTCTACTCAAAAGTAAAAGAACAAACAGAATAACTAAAACACATAATGCAGCAGACTAAATTCCAGGCAAACTTACACAACGAACTGATCACCATTCACATTACCCTACTAAGAGCAATTAAAAAAATGCAAGCATAATGTACAAAATTGAGTGTTAAAATGTTGTGTATTAGTGCACAGGCAGGGAAATCCATGCAGTTAGCCAAATACCATAAATGGTCGCGGGCCAAAGGTGAATATGGAGAATTTAGATTTAGACATAGTCGAGTTACTGAGTAAATGAGTTAAAATGCAAATTTATACTGGTCAGCATGAAAAAATAATATTAATGTAAAAGTGATCATTCCCTGCAGATCTACCCAACGAATCGGCACTGTTACTTTTTAAATAGCCTTTTGTGAAATGCAAATGCTATCTTTTATTTATAAAGTCAATCACAGACTGGGCATGCATATCTTTATTGGTTAATCATTCACTGGTCCACGTTGCGAAATAACAGATACACAAAAAACAAGAAAAAAGGAAAACAAAACAAAAACATTCTCTGCATCTTGCTTACCGCTCCCCAGTCCCCTGTCTGCCACTGGGCACAAGGGTTGGTCTCGCACTGCTGGGCTATGGCAGGTTTCTGTGCCTGGTCACACTGGGATGCAGAGACCCTAAGTTCTGAGTTTTCAGACAGGCGGTGGCGACACTCGATGCGCCGTGTCTGAGTGCCGGACCCACAGGTAACGCTGCACTCTGACCACTCATCTGTCACCCACCTGTCATAACAGAGCAAACTTATGACATCATCTGGGCAGGGGAGGCTCTCTAGTAATTCTGCATCATGCCAAGAAACATTATAAAGATTGCATAGGAAAGCCCAATAGTCATCCCTGTAATAACCCAGCATAGGGTTAATCAATTTATGAAGTCCTCTGACATGCATGGGCATCACATACCTTCGTTAAGAAAGGTGTGTTCATGTCTTTCAACACCATTTTCTTCGTCGTCTCTTTGTCTTGCACAGTGGCACAGAAAGCATATGATACAGGGGCACTGGAAGTTCTTTGACCAGGGGTTTATGAAGAACCTTATCAAGAGGCACTGGATGTAATACAATACCCAGGAAAATATGAAAGACCTTAGTGAAGGGCACTGGAAATACCTTACACAGGGAGACATGAAGCACATTGGATTGGAATTAGCTTTCCCAGGAAGTACAGGAAGTACCTTAAATTTCTCAATGGTACAGGAAGCACCTTACCCAGGGGCACAGGGTTCATTGTGGCACGAGACTCGCTGAACACGTGGCTTAACAACATTCGCACAGTTCTCCTCTGTCACCACCACCTGCGTACCCGCGCTGGTCAACACACACACCACCTTCGTCTCCTGGAAACCTGTACACAGTGTGAATGTCCGGCTTTGAATGAGGTATAGCTATAAAGAGTGTGCTATCCATCAGTACCTGATCTATTTTCAAATACACAGTGTGAAAAAAAAGGGGGGGGGAAGAAACTGAAATAAAATCGATGTGAAAATTGCAAAAATAAACCGAAACATTATTGATCTGAAGATAAAATGTTTGTCAAAATTTTTGTTAATAAAAATATAATCCTCCAACTGGTTGTACAATAAATGTTCTAGATATGTAAATGAAAAACTTTGATCATAAGATTAAGATGCATCAAAGATGCTCTGGAAGTTTTTATTACATGATTATTGGCAGAATGGTTTATAACAATTTCTAAGATTGGGTCCCAGGATGTGTACCGTGGGATATGAATGCCACAGTGTAAACAGATCACCACGTCACTTGACAGGCCAATTGCCTAAGACGGTAGAAATTCTTTTACAAAAACACCATGGTAACCTATGTGCTAAAATTTAGTTTGAAAATGAAATATTTAATACATGTTAATCGATGATCATTCAGGGCATCTCTAACAACAATTTATTTTATTTAACTTGCAGACTGCTTTCGTCAGTAGTAATTGTGATCTCTTCAATAATTCTGGCAATATATATTGGTTTGTTTAAATCAAAACCAACGAAAGAATTCATTGTCCCTTTATTTCATTACATAGGGTCTCTTGTTTGCCTGTCAACACCTCTATTTCTTCTCTGAAGATAATTCTGATAAATGTGTAGTTATCACTTTCAAAACAGTTTTAGTGAGTTAAGAACAGCTCCAAGCTGTTTTAAATTCAGAAGAGAAAATAGTTCTTAAAATATTTCTTACATGCATGTGCAGCACTTATATAAACAGCTTATAAGCAACTTCCTACAGACATTTCTAAATTTGATACTACAAAACAATTTTAACGTTTAGATGTGTTGTGCAGCCAAGCCCTGCAATTAACAAGAGAATAAAAAAAATTAACATACCACTGAAATTATACATTAATATTTAATTATTGAGCATTTATTGATGAATTTTTGTTTTGCACTAGTGTGACTATGCCCATACTTTTAAGCACACATTTTCGGCAGGTAAATTGGTCTCTTTGCTAGAGAACATTTAATTAATACTTATAGAAATGCCTTGCTTGAAAAATGATTTCTAGAGTAGGTCGAAATGATGTTTATTTCAGCAAAAGTTTGGAATTCATGTAAAACTTCACCCATTTGTCCAACGGTCACAAACAAACAATTAAATGAAGATGAACTTTGACTAGGTGACAGCCTCTCGCTTTTCTCTCTGGGACTTTTGTCTCATAATTTCTAAGCCAGGTACAGCTTACCTCCCCCACAAGTCAAGGAGCACTGGGTGAAGCCAGAGATGGTCCACATGTACTCACGGCCCCCTCCACCGCCCCCAATCGTAAGAGTAGGTCTGCCGATCTGTTCCACATTCACGCTGTCATACGGCTGCAGGCGGTTGTCAGACTCCAGGGACTGAGAATAGGTCCTGTCAGCCAGGCCGCCTCGCCTAGCACTGCCTTGAGTTTCATGGCCGTGGAGACCCTCCGAGGACAGGTAGTTTTGCGGCGGCAAGGGTCGCACCGGGGTTGGCTGTCCACGGACGACCGGGCGTCTTCGGAGGGTCTCTCTAGGCGGCGTCCGACCAGAGTCAGGATCCTCAGATGCAGAGCCTGCGGTTTTGCTGTCCTGGTGCTGAAAGGTATAGCTCTGACCTCGACCCCCTAGCGTGTGTGACCCGTAGCTGACCCCCCTGTAGTCAGTGGAATCTCTTGCACCGACACCCGTATCTCCTCCTTTCACATCTGGACGGCTTTGACGAGTAGGTGCTTGCTGCCGATGAGGTTCTTGCACTGGACTTGCCTGCCGGCGAGGTTCTTGAACAGGAGTTGCCTGCCGGCGAGGTTCTTGAACTGGAGTTGCCTGCCGTCGAGGCTCTTGAACTGGAGTTGCCTCCTCCTGCCTACGGGCGTAGGCTGAGTCGTAGGGCTCTGCTTGTGACATGTTCGTCTGTTGTCGTCGCCCCTGGTAGTGATGGAAGGTATGTTGATGCGATGTTCTGGTTCTAGATTCTAGGCTAGGGGCAGTTTCGTCGAATGGCTTGAAGAGAACATCGCCTGGGAGCACGAACTCATAGGCAATGCCTGGATTTTTCGAGTAATATAAAAGCTGATTGGAAAGAGAGACAGAAATGATTTAGGGAAAGAGTCTTCAAATATTATTTAAACAGTGAAGAAAAAGCCACCCATCCAACCACCATTTATAAGAACCAACTAATCAACCATACATCTTTTTCAAACAAATTTTAATTCATCACGGATCAACAAATCAATAAACATCCCAGCAAGGAACCAGTCACACACACACACACACCACAACCACTACCACTATGTCTAACAAGTAAGCACTGTGACATACAGACCACAGTGAAAAAAAACAAAACAAATAAACCTCTGTACAAGTGATGTCCCTTCACCTTGGGGAAGTTACCTTTGAGATTTTTTTTCCTTTATAGTCATCTGTTTTTTATTTGAATGCCTTTTATTTTCCTACACTTTTTCCTGGTGTCTTCATCCTTGTCTTGGACTGTTTATTGCCTGCGGCCCTTTTCATATATGATTTTCCACTTGCTACTTGACTAACGATTTTCTTTACCTACTGCCATAATGGTAAAGCGTCTTTGACTATGGGGTAAGAGAAAGTAGCTGACGATGCCCTTTGTGAAATGAGAGCTATTTTTATTTTGCCGATCTCACATATGATGGACTTTCTTCAACGTGTTAGCCCGTCAAGATGCCAAAGACTGAGGATCTACTTTTTCCCGGGTCAACCACGCAGTGAGTCCGCCTCAACCGTGCGGGAAAGTGTACGTGCTTCTTAAGAATACTTCTTTTTGTATTACCATATTATTTGCAAAAACCGGCAACACCAACCTGCACTACGATTGCTTGGTTGATTGGTCCTTTTGCGAGGATGCACTCCCCAGGGCAGCTGGCGGCTCCTCGATTGTACTCGAACTGAGTGCCAGCACCCCGAAAACTACCCGTGGAGCCCACAGACCAATACCCGTTAACGATGTTTTCTCCACTCTCCGTCCGCACCGCTGCAAATCAAAAGGTGAGTAAAAATGTGAAATCATTCGTCCATGGCATACTTGTCAGCACAGGACAGACTCGCCTTACGACCTTCATAGAGCGAAATACACTTCTGTCAAATGTTTGTATTTTTGTTGGCTAGAGTCTTGACCACGTGGTCAGTAAACTTAGTACTGTTACTCGAGTAATGTTTGCAAGAGAGACGTTTTGAAGTGTGAACGTGCATGTATCAATGAGAGAGAGAGAGAGGATAGGAGGGAGGAACGGGATAAGGAGGAGTAGTTAACTTTCAAAAGATTTTTATCTTTGGAAACGAGTGAAACGATAGCCTTTGTCGTCACATCATTTGTACAGAACTTGCTATCTCATGTGACTTTACTTTAGGGAGCTGTTAGCCATACTTCCTTGTATCCTCAACACCACACAAACCTCATTCTGGAAAGACGGAAGCGCCGCGCGTTAATAAAGGGGATAATGAGGCTGGGAGAACGGCTGCCGGATCTCGAGATACCGCCTGCAGTGTCGGGCATTGGAGCCGGAGCGGAAAATCATTCGCAAACGTGTCAGGGGAAACAAACGGGCAAAATATTCTTTCTTCCTTCCTTTGTAATACAGACTCATCATAAAGCTGGTATACACGCATCCAGACGTTATGCACAGTTTCTCTCACGTGCTTGCCTCTACACGAGAATTTGTCTTCTCTGCTGGAGTTGACTTTTGCTTCTTGCAGCATTGCACGCAGATTCTATTGACATGAAATGCGACGAGTCATTATTTATTGAAAGCAATATTAAAGGCATTAACGCTAGTGACAGCAAAAAGTGACAGAGTTAATGAGATCTCGATATTTTGAGCTGTGAAGGAGTCCAAACACACACACACACACACGCACGCAGGCCTCCAAAAACTGAATAAATTATTATTACACACGCACGCCTGTTTATTTGAAAACAATACTGACGACATTGATTATGGCAATGGCACTAGTTAAAGTGATGACGACATTGATACCATTTGTATGTGAATAGTTTGCAAATATCTCTGTCGTGTCTTCTGCATTGTATATCCATAATCAACAAGTGCTCTAGCGCCGATGATGAGTCTGACCATCGACCCATGCCAAGTTTTCTGTAAATCTGATTAATTACGCAATATTCAGTTGACATATCTTGAAAAAAGAAACAAAAGAAAGACGAGAAAGCTCTGGGAGGAATTCCGTGCAGAAATGGGTGTGCTAGCGTGAGACACAGGAAATGAGAGAGAGAGAGAAAGAGAGAAAAAATACAACAGCTCCAAGTCGTGCGCTGGCACCACCCCTCCTCCCCCGCGCGTCGTTAGGTCACTACAGCACGTTATCACGAGTCCCGGGGCTGCTGGAGAGACAGCCAGGTTATTATCACAATTAACCTGTCTCGCAACCTCCTGGAATTAAAGCATAGCAGCCCAGGCAGATTGGCAGCCGCAGGAGGAGATAACTGTCTTCTGCAGTTTGTCTGGCGGCGGCGGGAAGAGATGGGTCTATTTCAGTCGCGAAACAAAGTCGGCGTCTGCAGCTTCCGCAAGAACAAGAGAGAGAGAAAAAGAAACAAACGAACGACCAAACACGGAGAGAGAGAGAGAGAGTACGAGAGTTAGACCACACGCACAAACGTATGCATGTGCGTGACGCACGTGCATTACTCCAAACCGTCGATGCTAATGATCATGACGACGATGATTGAGATAGAGAAAATTGCACCCCTATCTTCCCCCAAGAAAGGCAGAACTGTCGTTATCGTCACTGTCCTCAGCACATGCCTGCCTCCGAGACCATGGTCTTGAGACCTACAGGAGATGGGTATTATGATGACTTATAGGGTAGAGTACGATACAGAATACAGCAGGCTTGGATTACTTCGCCTGCATTTTCCTTTGCGTGTTGCTCATCAACGTTCATACACAGCTTCATATAATTGATGCAGTTGTACTTATTCACTGATCTATGTTTGTATAGAGGAATAGTTGCACAGGTAATATTTGTATAACTGCATATACACTCATATTTGTATTGACATGTAGGTTTATAAGGTACATATTTCCTTGATATTTCGTAAGTATACACAAACTATATGCCCGTATCCGAACACACATACGCACGTGTACACACGCGCCTTCCCCACCACACACGTCGCTAATATAGCCTAATAAGAGTTAATCAACTCTAATCAGAATCACTTGCCCCACATTACTGACCTCATGTGCCACTGCAAGGCTTGGATCCAGTTTTCCCATGAAACGGAACCCGAGTCAAGGGCCTCAAGGCGCCGCAGACAGGGCCATCTATCCTCGCATTTACCTTCTCTTGTTTTAATCGCTGGAACGCGATAAATCTGTCACCGTTTCTTTCAAACCTGTCACTGGCTTTCTTCGCAGCCGGTAACCCTCACCCCACATCTTGCGCTGGTTGATGGAATAATGCAGAGCCCTCTCCTAACACCCCCGCGAAACTGGCGGATAGTGGAGTTGATATGGTTGGGGTGGGGAGAGGTAGGATAGAGGGGAGAAATGCAAAAATAAAAAAAAGCGTGAGCAACAGTGATCTCTCTTGAGCAGTGGTTTTCAAACTTTTACAGACGAGTACCACTTTCAAAAATTCGAATTGACCGAGTACCTCCTCCCAACCCTACATACAGCCCCCGTAAAATATATATACATATTCTTTTACTTTGGTGCATGGTCCTCGCGTACCACCCGTCATACCTTCGCTTACCAGTAGTGGTACACTGGTACGGGTACCACAATTTGAAAACCTCTGTTCTTGAGGGGTCTTCATGCCGCTGATACCTGTCGTCGCCTGTCGGTTTGTTTGTTTTTTTGACGACCAGTGAATAAAGATTCCCATAGCCTACAAAGTAGAATACCCCATAGCATAATAGTTGCATGAGAGAGGGTAATGTGAGTGATTCGCCTTGTCTAAAACCAGGGATGCAGAAAGTGGCGCGACTTTTTCTTCTGTCGCTGCTTACCTCTCATGATACTGGGTACTGGGTAGGCCGGAAGAGGTAGTTTGGGAGTTACAGGCCCTATCGAGCCTCGAACCCATGAGATTATTGCTCCGACGCTAACGACGCCCTCCCCTTAGCAATTCACCACGACCCCTCCCCCACTGCAGGCAATCCAAGTCACGGAGTTACATCTTTACAATTCCGTGATCCAAGTCCTTCTGCACACTTGAGCTGGTAGACGGCAAGCACGCCTAACCTTTTTTCTTCCCCTTGAGTCACAAACATCCATGGCGCAGGAACCAGGTCCCAGCCTCACCTCCCGAGCCCCAGGCATCAGTCACCCTCTTAACAAAAGATAGCGTTCAAAGAGTTGCCAAGGAACACTCCTCAGATTTCAATCTCAGCAAATGAAAAACCCAGATCTATTACCCTCTTCCCCTCGCCTCTCTCTCTCTCTCCTGCCATATAGACTATCCACGATAGTTAAATGGCACGGTCAGCGCTGGAGTACTATAAATAGAAGTCAAGTGAGTGAGGGAGTAAGACGCATATCTTCTAACTGTGCACATAAAAGTATTCTACAGATAGGTCTCTTGCTGGGTCATATCCATTGAGTCAACAAAGTGTTACAGTGACCCCCTAACACACACACACACACACACAAGTGGACGCACTAAAAATAATGACAGACATCCTTGAATAATAATCTTCCCCCAAGTTGTCAGTTAAGCTCTTGACGCTGCAAACAACTTTAATAACTGGCAGTGGTGTAGAATCAGTTCGAAAAATTAAGAGGATCAAATGAAATTTAAAAAAAATCCAAGCTGCTTCTTTGGCTGTCAATTGTCGGTAGTGAATGTTTCACGCTGGTGACTCTGTGGGTTTTTATTCTGTATTATTATTATTATTTATGTGTATATGTATGTATGGGCTCAGTGGAATTTTGTAATCGATTTTTCACCCACTTCCCATCGTCCTAGAGGTTTGAAAATTTCACCACTCATTTCCGGTGACAATGCGATCTTACATCATTTTCAACAGTCCACAGGTAATCAACAATTTATTTTTAAAAATTAATTTGTATATTGAATTAGGGGAGACACGTAACTGCTGCTCTTGGACTAGTAAACTATGGGTAATCTCCCCTATTACGGCCTGTAAGAAGGATATCGAGTCACAACGTAAAACGAAAAAACATGATAAACGTTTGCAAAACCCTGCGTGTGTATGTTTGCTGTTAAAGTTCATTTATGTGGCACACTAGGAAAAAATAGACCCTGGCACGTAGAAAGCGTGTAGAAGCAGAATGCGGGTCCTCAGTCAGCGCCATGCTAGAGCTAGATACCCACCGTCACGATGTGACGACGCTTGAGCCTCTGTCGAGAGAGACAGAGAGAGAGAACACAGATGGGTAAAACCGCCAAGCAAAGAAAATGACGACTACAACAAAAGCAAAAGCATCAGGAGAAATTATCATTGGAGACCGATCGAAGCCGAGAAGGGTTTGCGATTGGAAGAAAGCCGAGATAAAGATCGACACATACACACACACACGTACGTACACAAAGACTAAACTATTTAAAATCAAATGAGTAGCAACAAATTTATAAACTTACTTTTATTTGAAATGTACTCAAAAGGATAAACTAATTTTTTTCATCAGGTCTCGGGATTTTGTTTAATACATAAAACTTAAAATATAAAACTGTGAAGGGCACTTATATTTTCTTTTGCTGTTTTAATATTTCTTCGTAGTAGTTTCTCTCTCCACCGAGGTCTTTGAAGCATGATGCAACTGTATACGCATTTGCACTGTAAACAACAGCGACCAGCCATTACGTCGGCTTTAGTGGTACCCGGTAGCGCCCCGTGGGTGAAAGTTGATGCCGTGGTTGACTAGGGTTAGTCCCAGGTCATAGCGGGCATCCAGCGCGAGTAAAGAGCAGTGCACGAGACATCATTCGCTCTCGCGCGAAAAAGTGAGATTTGGCATACACCTGCTATCTGCCGGACAGATGAGTCAGCTCTGAGATTGTAGGAACACCTGAAAAACATCAAAAGTTTAAGGCGGCTAATTGTACCTTCCTTTAGAGTCTTTGTTGCCAGTAATCTTGACAGCTGATGTCGAAAAAAAAGAATAAAAATAACCAACCCCCCACCCTATCAAAAAAAAAAAAAACCTCCATCGTTTGAAGAACTTGACAAAAATGTTATTGCGCATATATCCAAGCAAATAGCTCAGATAGGGTTGGGGGTGAGGAACATTCGTAATCAGAGAAAGCCGCCGACGCTAATGGGCCAGGTAGCGAATACAGGTGCACCCCACTGTTCAGGGGACGCCAACGCGGACAAGTTCGGCAAAGTATCGGAACGGAGTTGTTGGAGTTTTGCACCTTTGAAATTCCATCTGTTCGCGCATTAACGCTCAAAATGCCGGACATCCGAGTTTAAAGATTTATCAGGAGTAAAGATGACAAAATTTATTTCCATTCCTGTGGCTTTCGTCTTTCGTCTGTTTGAAGGGTTGAGGAAATTGCAAATGCATTCACCATGCCTGGCTGCCTTAGAGCTGTTCACGTTTAGTCATCAGCGAAACATTGGTGGCATCGCGAAGGGATTTGTGGGAGGGATAGGACAGGTGATGTGCGAAAACACCTTGAGATGGATCTATCACAGAGATATTCACAGAGATATACTTCAGTGGTGGAAGCACGTACGTTCTTGCCAAGAAGAAAACAAGACGAAGCAAGAGACGATAAGGAGATGACAGAAGAAGAAAATAAAAAGAGAAGACGGAGGAAAAGATTTACAGTCAGAATGACAGTGACACAGTTTTTGGCTTGTGGCATCCACCTCTGGCTGTAGGGTCTAAAGCAAGTCAATACGCGGTCAAGATTTACTCCCTCTTGCAAGCGGGGTCATCCATCTTTGACAGAAAACTTGAATGTCGCGACAGATGATTAAGCAAGACTCGGAGAGTTTTAACCAACAGCGGGTTTGTTTTATTTTTGCTTTTTATTTCTTTATTATTGTGCTCTTTTGTGGGCGTAGGCGCGGTTGGATAAGACAGAAATTTGCTAATTGCGCGGGCGAGTCCTCAGAATAGAAACACAATGCCTTTAGTTGCTCCTAGGCCTGCATGCTGATTAATAAGGTTGATATACCTTAGAAAGAGATGGCACGAGTAATAGAAACAGGACAGGACAGGTAAAGTGGGAAAGAGAAGGAGAGCGAACTCAAATTTTTATTGAGTAGGCCTGAGTCCATTTCAAGAGGGCAGTGAACATCACAACCATCATCATTGACACATTCATCATTATCATACTCACAGAATGGAGCTTTACCAAGAAACGTGAAAAATAAATTAACTCACAATGGTATAACCATGTTAAGATATACAAGAACAAACAAACAACAATCAATCTCACAGCTGAGAGAGTTGTACCAAAGATACTGAATACTAGTAGCATTCAGTATCTTTGTACTGTGGTGTAGTCTAAAGGCCACCGGCCCATCAAAGCCCGTGGTTATATACAGTTATACATATGTGTGTGTTCTCTTGCGCGTTCTCTTGTACTATGAATAAATTATTCCGCAAATAGTAGATCTCTTCCCATAAAACGGAAATGTGCACAAACCTGCTACTTCTCTATTTCACCTGCCCTAGATGACGCCAGTATTTTATATCTGAAGGCGAACAAGTGTCAAGGTTTATTTTGTAAACAAAAGACAGAAGTTTATCAACCGGACGACTCGTTGAGATAATTAAGAAAGAAGACACTGAAAGTGGCAGACGCTGGCAAGACGCCATGTCTAGTTTTTCTGTAGGAAGGAGGGGTTCCGACATCTTGAAAGGCCAGTGGGCCAAGACGCGAAAAGAGGAATTGAGGAAGACAATATTCTACCTGGCACGTGGACAAACTGATCAAAAATTGTGGTTGTGTGTGTGTGAATAACAGAAAGGAGAGAAAAGACAAAAAGGAATGAAGATAAGCAAATAAAAGAAAGGAAGATAGACTATTGTGTAGCTTATTAAGCCGAAAAAAGCTTTTGAAAAAAAGAAAAAAAGACTAAGCGAGCCTAGGTGCCGAATAATACAACAGAGGTGCCATGCCTCTATTCATGTTCTCTAATTATATAGATATTATATATTAGTTATATCTAAGATTATCTTATCTCTATAATAACATCATAAAACAAGAAGATTGTTAGAAACAAATGAACAAAACATGATTTAAAGGGCAGTGTATTTTAAAGCAAAGTCTCTGTTTGTCGCTCTCTGTCTCGGATATCGCATTTATCGCTAGTCCATTTCATGTAGTCTAATAAACTGCAAAAAGACTAGTGGGTGCACAATACCATGCACAGAAAGAGGTCAAAATTGTGACGTCAAGTTTGTACACAGATGAACCTAATTAAAATGTGTTTACAGCTCTCCCACTGGCTGAAGCTTTCACAAAGTAAACGTATCCATGTATAATCGTGATGTCTTTCTCTATGTGGTGATGTTTGTAGACGGAGATCTCGGGAACAGAAGGGGGGAGGGATGTATTTCCCCCAGATTAGATGAAATAGTATCTTGCACTGAGCTTTTCCCAAGCATTACACAGAAAATTTGCAGCTCACTACTCCTTTAAATAAAAGTTGCAAGTAATTTTGCGTTTGTTCGATCCCAGTGGCCAAGAGGCAATTTCGGCTAATTTCTAGTAGAAGCCGATAAAGCAGAAGTAGCAGTGACAAGAACTACAACAACAACAACAACGCAATATTGTTATATCTTGCCAGAGACGTAGTACAACACAATCCTTACTGTTGGTGTGTTGCCAGCAGCACCCATCGCAACTACCACATGGGGTGCACAACAGACTCTAGGCCAGCAGCCGATTCCCCACAACGATGTGTGCACCTGCCTGTTGAGTTGTTTTGACAACACCTTCCAAGAATGCTTTGCAAAAAAAGGTGTCTTCCAAAGGGGATAAAAGCTCTAACAAAAAACAAATTGCCAGAAGGGAACTTCCGGCGCAAAAAATATTTCTTCCGGATCCTCTCACATGACCATGCATCCACTTCAAACCTCCCCCCTCCCACCACCACTCTGCTAAAAATACCCAGGCCTCGAATTTTGTGAATGCACGAGTTTGATCATGCGTCATGCACATCTTTCACACGACGGTTAAATCACAGAGACGTTTCTAGCGCGGAGTCCGTCTACAGATGTATTTCGAAAGTGCTAACAGGATCTGGAAGAGCAAGTGTTATTTTGGTCAACAGTACAAAACTGCCTAATATCGGCCAACGAGTGCTGGCCACTCTGGACAGACACATAGATGATTACTCCAGCTGTAATTTGTGACTCGAACAGAAGACGATAATGTGAAACCCAGAAAGATATTTCATTCGCGCAGCACCTGCCTACGAAGCAAAGTGAAGAGAGTCATTGAACGTTTTGCTTGATTCGCTTCTGTCGCCAGGAAAAGACAAGAACATGGCATGACAAGGATAAAATTATTCAATCACGAAAACTCTTCTTCATCTCAGCTGTAAGCTGTTTAACAACGCCTCCCTCCAATCACTTAGCAGACAGCTTACTGGACAAACGAGGGTTAGCGAGCTAGCAAAGTCTCATCCGAGCGCCCGCGCGCGCACACACTCACACACACAATCTCCCATCCTCCCACTTGCATGCTAACATTGTAGACTGTTGTCCGCGCAGGCTGTAACATACTTCATTAATGTTTATGTCTGTGTACGCAATAATTTTGACGTTCGTGTCTGCACGTCATATATACGACATTCGTGTTTGCACGTCATACATACGACATTCGTGTCTGCACGTCATACATACGACATTCGTGTCTGCACGTCATACATACGTCATTCGTGTCTGCACGTCATATTTGCGACATTCGTGTCTGCACTTCATCCATACGACATTCGTGTCTGCACGTCATAGATGCGACATTGGTGTCTACGCACACATTAGTTGTGCAATTCATGTCTACATGCGACGTATTTCTGACGTTTGCGTCCGCACATGCCACACTTCTGACGTTTGTTTCTGCGTATGTCACGTTTGTGTCTTTAAACGTCATACCTTTGGAGCGTTAGTGTCTGTCATAATCATGACAGAAAAGAAATCCTTGCATTTGCTTTAAAAGAGTTCGTGTACTCGGCAGTGAAAAATGAAGCAAGGACGATTCGCACACGTTTTGTTTGTCCACTCTCAAGGGCGTGAGTGATAGTTACCCAGGTAGTTGTGGCTGGGGGCCAGCTCCGTGATGTTGAGGCTGCAGGCCTGCGCAGGAATCTCCACCACAGGGTTGTAGGTGCCCTGGGTCAGCACGGTCACTGTGTAGAGCCCGGCGATCCGCCGGCACGCAGTCGGTCGCTGCTCGCAAACGTCACACACCGTCTGCGTCCGCGCCGTCTGCAGCTGCAACAACAACAAGAAGGCGCACGCTTGTATAAATATTGCGTCAAACAGGTTTTTGCAAGGCGACGAGAAGAAGAAAGAAAAAAAAAAGGAGAGGGGGAAAAAATACTTCACTGGAATTCGACCTGACCGTTTTTGTCTCCCGCCTAAGGTGCGGAGGTGGCCTTCCCGCTCGGAGGTTGTTAGTAGGATAAACACGTATGTCTATCGCATTTAAGCTGATTTGTAGTTCTTTTTATACATACGACTGCTTTTCATAACACGGAGCTCGCTCTTTACACACAGTGCGACCATTGAGACACATCATAGGACCGCTGTAACGGATGTTTGCTTATTAGTTTAGAAGCTAGTCTCCCCTCTCTTGCTGCTCCTAGTATAATCCTCCTCCCTTTCACGCCCTCCTCATATCTCTCGACCCCCATTTTTCTTAATTCTTATCCCACCCTCCCAACCGTCTCTCCCATTCTTGTTTGGCGAATTCCCGAGCTTTTGCACAGTTCCAGTTTAGTCCACTTCTAATACGAAATAAAAATAAATGTTTTGAACTGTCCTGATTATCTAATGCCGCGTGGAAAACAAAGCAACAATAAATAAATGTTCTCGTCTGCGTAGCTGATGCAACGTAGCAAACGAAAGAAATACAGAGAAATAATTGATACACTGCATGCAATACTGATGGCGCGTGGCAAACGAAGGCTGTCAAGAAAAATATATGAAACATTTGTCTACAAAAAAGCATCCACAGGTATGCAGACGAAGCGACACACGAGCGACAAAGAAGCACTCAGAAGATTATGCAGCGCAGTTTACTCAGGAACACGGGAGGCGCCAACGTGTGTGAAGGTGTCGGCGCCATGCCTGGCTCCGACTTGAGGAGCAAACAGGGAAACAATCATCATAGAGTTCCCGAAACTACCCGATGAAAGCCGACAACAGCGGCCTCTGAGATTACGTCATGTAAAACGTTAGGAGCCGCCAGAAGCCAGATCCTTTCAGCCGAATAAACATCTATGAGTCCCGCTTGTCGCCCTTTAAAGCACTTCCGCTGTGCTGGGCTTTATTCTGCGCGAACAATGGGTGCTTTTAAGCTTGTCAAAACGAGAAATAGACTTTTCGTAACTTTCGGCTCATCTGAGGGGGCCATCAAGCACGAATGTGATGCAGAATGTTGCTCTCAGACTTGAGGAAGGGAGATAGAGTTCTCTCTCCCCACCCATTCCCCCCCCCACTCTGTTCAATGCACATGAATGAGTGTGCGGTCTGTCGAGATACACCTTGAGACATGTCTACTTCTGATACTGTTTGTTGTAAATTTTTAAGGCGTGTGGAGGATTAAAAGAGATAATAAGAAGAAAGGAGTAAACGATAAAGAAAAAAGGCTTTAAAATGCAAGAAAGGGAGGAAGGACTGTATTTCTGAGTCTCTTCTCTACTTCTTTCTTCTCTCTCTCTTTTTACCTCTATCCCCTCTCCCACTCTCTTCCTCCGTAAACTGGCATTAAGGTACCAAGTTAAAGGACCACAGTTAAACTTCCGTGTGAAATATCACTCTATTCTGACAACGTGACCAGGTGCAAATATGCGCGTGAATATTTATATACAATAATTACTGCCTGTTGTGCATTTCTCTCATCGTGTACTCTCAATGCTTTGTGCGATTTTTCCATTGTTTTATTTCTGTTGTTTAAAATATAATGTTGTTTTTTTAAGGCAAGAGTAAGCTCCTTCGGATCCCCACAAAACTTCCTCCGCAGCGTAGTCACCTTGGTGGGTCCCCAAGAGCCTCTTCTCGTTGCCTTCACACCGCAGAAGCTCGTGCGGTTCGGTGATGTCGCTTGACACGACCACTTGCCGAAGACGGTCCTCCATGGGTGCGTTGAATTGTCGAAAGCGGTCGACGACATGGATGAACGTGAAGGAGGGAACCGGCTGTCAACTGTTGGACTTCCTCACGTGGGCGCAGGACCAAACCCGCTGGCGTGAGTTCATCCCTCCTGCGTCGCTTACGTCTGATACTAGTTAAGGGATGAGGAGAAGAAGATGTGAACACCCACTTTCTTTGCATATCATATCAATCTTGATATTCTCAGTGTATCTGTCTGTTGTGTTCATAAGTACACGGTGACATAAATACACAGGAAGGGGACAGTACGGTGACAGAAGGACCGCAAATCCTATTTTCGCGCAGTTGCAGGCGAAACTGCTGTTTTCTTTATACTCTTTCCTTGTTCTACATCTCTTTGGTTTGCCTACGTTTGACAGGACACGTTTGAAGGTTTGATTTGAAACCAAGCGTACTCCACCTGATTCGCAATCCAGACAAAGACCGCAGAAAACATGTCAAGATTTTATTGTCAGGTATGAACCCACAGGAAGGCAAAATTCGTCAGCGGAATGCCACGGCACCCGCCGAGCGGTTTGCCCCTTTAATCGCTTGTTCTGTGTGTTCCTTTCTACGAGTGGATTTGCAGGTGCAAGCCAGCGTACAGGTGCTTGCATAGCTAGCTGTGCCTTTAATCCACTCCCCTCCCACCTCCGTCTCCTACCTGCATAGTTGGAATAGCCGAGGCCGGGGCATTCTCGGCTTTCCTCCAAGGAGAGATTGTACTTAAAGGCATAGGGTCGCTCTGTTCTTTAATTTGTCTTTATCGAATTCCATTCTGTCTAAATTGTTTCGTTCGAAATAAAAAAGCTCCGCATATGCTTTTTAGGAAAAAAAGATTTATTTACCCCTACTTTCTGAGCGA
This sequence comes from Marisa cornuarietis, assembly GCA_004794655.1. NCBI lineage: Eukaryota > Metazoa > Mollusca > Gastropoda > Architaenioglossa > Ampullariidae > Marisa > Marisa cornuarietis. The sequence continues at coordinate 7,608,192 of SMMW01000010.1, read as the reverse complement.
CGCAGGAAACGGCACACACGCACGCACACATACACATATTCACATGCACACATAAATATGCATACACATACGCACACGGAGAAATGGAATCCATCCATCGAACGATCCAGGGATCACCCGATACCAGTTCAGCAATCAGGTCATGGAATAAATTAATGCACTTTGGGAACCACCATCAGAATGTTGCCAGCATTCTCAGTTGGAGGAGGGGGCTAAAAGGAGCTGCCGGCGACTCCAGTTTGTTTACTGTGCAAACAAATTACCCGACAGCCCCGAGTCCTGAGCCCAAGGTGCCCTCTGACCCTGACACGCGCGGCAACGCCCACAAAGGCTCAATGAACCAAGTTCGCGATGTCCGACGAGGAGGTAGGGAACTTTAAAAAGCCGACAACCTTATGTAAGGGATCGTGTTATTTTTCTGCTCCTTCGTATCAGGATGTGGTTTAATCCCCACCGAACCCCTCCCTGTTCAAACCACTTCCTTTTCTTCCTATCTCCTTGCTAACCTCTCGTTATCCCCGTCATTCCCTCGCTATCCTCTCGTCATCCATTCGCTATCAACTCGCCGTCCTTTATGTCGCACTGTCCCGCAGACCAGTCTGCTTGTTCGGTCAGCCACAAGATTCAGCCAATGCGTTGACCTGAACCTGTTTAGGACCGAAAATAAAGTCGGCAGGATTAAAACTTTCACACACACACACACAAATCCCAACAAAGACCGTCGCCTATTAGCTCTGTCTGTTCATGCGTACACGTCAATAGAAAAAGTCGTGGTGAGAGATAAGCGGAGGAGGTGGAGGAAAATACGAGGCTCGATGGTGGCATCCAGGAGACAGTTTGCGTGAGAGGGAGAGAAAGAGAGCGAGAGACAAACCGAGCTGATAGGACGAGAGAGAGAGAGAGAAATAGTGGAAGATTAAAAAAGAAAAGAGGTGGACAGAAATGCAGGCAGGCAAATGGAGGAAGAAAAAGGCAAAGACCAAGAAAACATGACAGAATGACAGTTATTTATAGAAAGAAGGACAAATGACAATCTTTATTCTTTACCTTGTGTGTGTGTGTGTGTGTATGAAAGAGAGTGAGAAACGAAGGTGCGTGAGGGAGGATTGGGGAGACCAACAGGAAATGCGCTGAATTGCTAGCATGCCTACATCACAACGACACTAAAAGCACTGCGGTGCGACTCCACCGGTGCCTGCAGGTAATGGTTGCGCAAACACAGCAGTTGTTCTGGATTAGGACCCAGACGCTGCAACTTGGTGGGCCGTGGCCCTCACAACACGTCCCTCCTTGCCCCGACCCTGCCTGGACCCCCCCCCCTGTATAGAAGTACTATACAAAGAATACTATACTGTATACAGCTATATAAGATTAAGCTGCCTAGTTTCTCGATCTTTAAAGCAGACATTGCTGTCACTGTAATGTCAATATGGTCGAAATGATATTGCATATATAGTGTCTGTCTAGATGCGGGCGCGCATGCTTGGCTATAGCATAATTTGTGAGCTATCGTTACCATGTACAATAACCTTTTTGTTCCTTTTTTTGTGACACCAAAAACTATTTTGTATTCAACCCCATTTTTTAAGCAAAACACACAGGAAGTGCAATGGGAGCTTAGCATTATACGATTGTCTCCGACCATGTGTAAACTGTAACAACAATTTTGGACCAGTTTTTTAAAAACTTTTTCCAAACGTTCATATTCTTACACTTTAGGCGGTCAGTACCTTGAAAACTAAGGATATTAGACTAGTTAACTGGGGTAGATGGATGTGGGGTTACTCTCCACATTATCTTTATGACGAAAAACAAAGTCCCTGGCTGTCTCCTTAACTCTTGTCATTTGTTACCTCTGTGCAGTCATCACAGAAGACGATGTATAGGTGCTTGAAGAGGCCGGTGTCGACACAAACACCTGGGCTTTTTTCGCCCTGTACTTAGTCACGCACGGCTGAACCCGTAGAGGACGAATGTCTTTGAAAGTAAATCTTGCTTATAACAAACTGCGTTCCCACCTCCATATGTGATCCTCTGCTTAAGGTAAGAAAATATTTTCCTTGTGTTGCTGAAAGCTGATTTGTTGTATGTCAAAAATGAAAAAAACAAAACAAAACACGTGACCAGTTGCGGGCTTCTTTTTGTGATGCACTACACGACAACCAGTTGTTTTTGTGTCACCAGGGCACGCGCGGATGATTAAATATGTGCGTGTAGATGTGACTGTGCGTGCCCATGTGTGTGTGTGTGTGTGTGTGTGTGTGTGTGTGTGTCACACACACACATACACTTGCTTTCGACATTTATTTTTTAATAAAACTTTGGTGAGCATCCCCTACGGTTTACATTAAAAAAATGTTATTCATCTTCTGATGTACAGTACACGCACATGGACGCACTTAAGCACGTATGCACACACACACACACACACACACACACACACACACACACACTGCATCCATAAGCTTATATACCATTTCCCAAAGAGTGAAGAATAGAATAGAGAGGTGAGAAAGAATGCGGGTGTGCCTCGTGTGTCACCTGTGTGTGACATTCGCTAGGCAAGCAATACAAAAGCAATCGGTCCTGGCGCATGATCGGGTCCCACAGAGAACAGGCAGCCAATCAAAATCCACTTAAACTCGGCCTAAGTCAGCGGCTTCTTACCCGGGGTGCCAAAAGTGACGGTTTGTGACAGCAGATCTCCAATACAACCGTGACACTTGCCTCATTTCTGTCTTATCTCAGATCAGGGGGGCCACGACAGACCAAGCAGAAGGAAGGATTGACAAAAAGGGGTATGTGTGTATGATGGGAGGGTAGGGGGAGAGGGGTAGAACCATGTGGGAGTAGAAATCTTTCTCTTCATTTTTTTCTTTTTTTAACTGTCATGGTGGACAAAGACATTGTGCAAAACAAAGAACCTCATGTACATTTCAGGCACATCCAGGTAAAAAACAAACAAAGCAAACGAAATCGGATCAAGAATCATCTACAAGTCGCGCGACGTTGGTTCAGGCTGGAGTTCAATGGCTGACTGGTTTGACTGACATGAACCACGAATCACCTTCTGATCTGATTGGGCATTGTTTCAAGCTGGAGTTCATTGGTTTATATGACAAATCTGAGTTGATCTCACGCTTCGGAAGGGTCTGGGTTGACGATTAAGGAGGAGGCAAGCGGAGTACCAGGTGAATCCTCCCCGCTTCCCGAAAGGCAAACCCCCGTGAACAGGTGCCATTCCATAGATAAGAGCTTGTGCTGTGCTCCAAGACGAGATCTGAACCAACGATCGCAGGATTCTCACTGTTGTGGTAACAAGTGATTGTTTGACCACTACACTGCCAGGACTCGTGGAATATTAATTAATGTAAAGCCACCCTACCACAACGCATATGCCCAAAATGGCATACAGCAACTGGGGCCCACAGTACCCATCGCATCCACGGCGGGCGCACATGTGATGGTATAGAGTACAGAGGCTTATGGTTGATCGGCAGCTCGATACCCCGATCAACATTACTTAATATCCAACAGGCTGCGTTTACCGCGTGTGGTGAAGTAATATGGTGAACAGTTAAAGATAGTGGGTGACCACACTTCGCCCTGTGGGCCTGTCCTCTAAAAGTCCTTGCCTACATACCCACGCGCCATTCTGTTTCCACGCCGTCACCTCCGCCATGAATGCAGAAGCCGAGTGACGAGTTGAGAAACACCTGCACAGTGCAGTCGACTCTCCCTCCAGCTCTCCCCCCTCCCTCCAATCTTAACCACGGCTGGCCCTATCCCCACCAATATCCCCCACCGACCACCACTGATGAATTGCCAAGCACGCCAAGCATTCCAGTCTCGCCGGGTGTGAGCGATCTCTATACGCGTTTGATATTAAGGCTGGGGTGGCATGAGTTATAAAAACACGGCAGTCGTGCGCTTCTGTTGCCTTAATTTGGATGTTTGTGAATATTTTCATGTATCGTCGTGGGGGTAAAAAAACATACTTGAGTCAGGTTTCGAACTTGCTATTTTTTCTTTCTCTTCTCTTTCAGTTGTGAGAAATTGCAAAGGTGCGGAATGCATAACAATGTCAAGTTGTCTGTTGCTGCGTAAAGGAATTTGAAAATCCGGTTGGACAGCATCGCAAGCCCTTAAAGCTGTCGTCATATATCGATAATTTTGAAAAAACATTTCATCTTTTTAAAGCGGTTTCTCATGGTGGTCGGCAGAACTAAATGCACCACAATCTACCTCAACATGAAGGAAGATTTCCCCCACAAAACATTTAGAATTAGTCTCCTTTAGATCCCAGTTCTTGACTGTATAGTGTACCAGCACTGTCCATCACACCCCGTAGTTAGTTGATTAGTTTTGATGGTTTGTGGGAATCGTCCTCCAGCATAATAAGACTGACACGCTCAATGCATTTGAATTTGCTCTTGCTTACTGTTTACAATGTTCTGCATCGTCTTCCAACATCCTCTAGACGCTTTCCTCTTGAAAAAAAAGGGTTTATGTTGAATTGTACCGTTCATTTGAAAGATCACATTACACAGCCTTTTTCTCTCCAAATGGGTAAGAGTTTCCCTGACGTGAACAGCTAAAAGGTTGTAATTTCATGAGATGACATTTCTTTAAAATCACGTGCACTAATTAAAAAATAACCGTCAAGATAAGTACCCTCCCTAAACTATGTTCTTACGATCTGGCTTCGGCAGGCGTAGAACATCATTTTCGGTCATCTTTATCTTTATTATTTAACTTTATTTATAAAGAAATGTGTCATTTTTGTGTCTGTTCTCATCATGGAATACACTGGACGTCAAACTTTGCCATTTGTGATTCTCATTTGTTTCGACAGGATAACAAGGGTTTGTGATGTTGTTCTGACAATTAATATCCAACCAGAAGAATCCTTACAATGCGGTTATAAAGTGGTGAGGAAGTGGTTGAAGTGACCTCGATACTCCGCTACTTGGTGACATGTGGATGGTATCATTCTCGGTGTCTTCATCATCTCTCATATCCAAGTAGTCGTAACAGGAAATTAATTTCTTGCCCCCCCCCCACCCACCACGCTCGTTCTTCTGCCCTAACTTGAGTTGAAATATGTCTGCTTTCTTACAGGCATGAAATTCAATTTTTATTAACTGCTTTCAAAAGTTTGTTTTTTCTCATTATTTTTCCGTTCCAGTCTCTTTTTTTCCCCTTCGTTTACCGGTTTCCTTTTTTTTTTTTTTTTGTTTCTTTTCCTTCTGATCTCTCTTTCTATTTCTTTTCTCTTTCCTCTCTTCCTTTGACAGGAAAGTGATTATATTTGGGTCTGAAATTTACAGTATTAACTTGCGTCACTGAATATTAAAAAACAGCAACATCATCATAACTTTATAAGAACTTTTTAAATAAACTTCAAAAACGTTGGCTTCCTGTACCTTTTAGCGTTTTTGAAACTTGATCCTCTGACACATGTGCTTACTTCACGGAGTCTAAACATGTAAAATTCTTGATTTTTTTTTCGAATTGCAAGCCTTGACGGCGACAGGTTAATAAAAAAATTATTTCGAGGAGGTGGAGGAGGGGGACGCCTGCGGAGAAGGTAAACTGAGTGACTCACAACTGACGATCGAGGATGTGAGATAATCAAACCTACTCTCGACAGTTCACTAGGCCTACTGACAACCAGTAAGTTCTGTATCTGGGACAATAAACGACTGCCCCAGCTCTCCTTAAGTTCTTATGCCCGCGGTTGTTGTTGTTGTTTTTTTGGATGGGGGAGGGGGTTATGGTTTTATAACTGGATGCTTAAAACTTCTACCTGCATTTTTTTATATTTATAAAAGGTTTCAAAGGAACTCATGAGGAATGTAACGTGTAAAGGAATATTATTAATTAATAATGAATAGGGACCAAGTGATTTAGTGCTCTCTGTTAAAAGCGTAAAAGATATTCCAACACAGTTATCTTCCTTTATTAGCTTGTCCTTGTTTTTTGAAAAGCGCGCGCGCACGCACACACACACACATAGGCGCGAGCAAAGACTTGTACTAAGTCTTTGGGGTGTGTTATGAATGTACATCCTATTCACCTGCAGAGAGAAACAAAAAACGCCCAAGCGAACGTACGGCTTAAATTAACTCATTATGTTGTTACTCTTGTTAGGTCTAATTAACTCACGACAATTTTAGACATGATAAGTAATTTTTAGCAGCCTTCAAAAGCTCCCACTGCTGTGGCATCCGAATTGCTTTTCCCGTATTTGGACAAACTTGTGAGTCCTTCCTTCGAGAATGAATGCGTTTTTGTACACGAAACTGTCTGCCTGTCTTGTCCTGTTGTTTGTCTGCGTGTAGGTGCGCGATGTCTGTCTGTAAGCGCGTGCTCATGCCTGTACATGTTTGCATGTTGCAGCACACGTCACCAAGTTAGCATAACGTTCGGTTGTTGGTGTGTTGCGCGGAGACCACCAGAATCAACGTTTATGTTTCTAAAATATAAGAAGCTTAGTTGACTGCAACGGTTTAGCAAGCAACTTGCGGGGCTGTGCATCCGCCGCTGTAGGCAACATGACGACGGGCCTGTCCAGCGCTGTCACATCCAGAGACATCAGGTGTGACGGTAGACGGGACCTAAACCCACGACCCTCGATCTTTACTTTGTTGGTGATAACAGCTACGCCGCCCCACTGCTCGACCACCCAAAGTAAGATTAGCTAAGTTCATTTTGACATCTAGCTCGCACACTCGAGGATGCCAAACAAGAAAAATAAAAGAATTCAAAGAATGTTAGAAGCCTAATTAGCCCAATCCTGTAAGACTCGTTTCGGATTTCATGTTAGCGATAGGCAAAACGTCACAGACGCAGACGATGTGGCTCCATTAGGTCGTGATGCCACAAGCCTGTTCAGGTGGCAATACGTTCTTGGGTTTCAGCGGTTCTGTTTTCACACGTTTGACGACAATAAAACGTTGACTGAATGGCTAAACTGTTGACGACAAGTCAAAAGAATAATCCAATAATGCAAGTGGGAATTTGAAACAAAGCTTCAGAGGTAGCCTTTGACCAGAAGCAACTCTGACTCCTCTGCAGGCCTCGGAAGTAGCCAGATAACCTCGAGGTTAGAGGCTAGTGGCCTGGGGCCAGTTGCACAACACATTTCTAATTTTAAACACTTTTAGGCCTTAAATCTTTTTAGATAACCAGTTTAAAGTGCACATCACAATTTTAGAATTTTTAAAAGTAAAACTGCTTTAAGTAAGATAAAGTTGTTTAAGTCTGATTTTCCCGTCCTGTCAGTACAATCCTTTTGCATGTTCTTGTGCAATGCATCTAAATGGCTGAGAAGAGATTTTGCTTCTTTAGAACAGTTTTAAGGTGTAGAAACATGTTGTGCAACTGGCCCCAGTCTACAAAAAGGGGATCCAATTATGCAGCAGCCCGAAAAGAAAGTACTCTCTTTGGACCTCCAGGAATAATGAAACTAAATAAATTACCAACACCCTAACACTTAACTGGCTGGCAAGGAAACACGACTAATTTGGCTGACAGATAAACTTTCACAAGGAACACAAATCTGGAGAGGAAATGAAAGTGATCATGATGTTAGATAAGCAAGGACTGGTTGGAAACAAAAGACAAGACTAGTTCAGCTGGCGGCGAGAGAAATTGTCCATACAATGTTACATAATGTACATCCACATAGACTTACCTGAAGCCGAGTTTCGGTTTACGTATGACGCGAACAGGTGTGTGTTTAAAAATATCCTGGATTTTCCACAGGAAAGTTAAAAAAAGATGCCAGTTCACTGGGTTTCGGAGTAAGTGCATATCAATTCAGAGTATCGTGACACAGAAAAATGAACTGTCATCCAAACACAAACAAAAACCATTAGCTAAGTGCAAAATCAGTCAAGAACGTTGAGGGTAATACCTTTTTTCCAGATATCGCTGGAAAAGTCAAAGAAACGGGGCTGTCTCGTCGGAGACAAAGAGGTTTTTGGATCCATTAAAATTATAACGGTGCACGTCTACCCAAAAAATTTAGCTTTGTATTTGGAACAGTATAAAGGCCCATTTTTTAAAAAAATCTCGTCGTTTTGCTAGCTGGCAGATTGCTTTGCAGGAAGACAATCAGGTCTTACAACTCACCATACTTGAAAGGCGTTTTAGCTGAGCTTTCCTAACCGCTCTGAACATGGTTCAGGTGATTAGAGGTTCGTTTCTTGAATAAAAGCTTTGACAGGATTGGCGATCTCGATTCCGTTTCTTAATTCCCTCAAACCAAACGTATCAAAGACGGCCGTTACCAGGTAGTAAATGATGGCGACTTTCGTCATGTCTTCCACAAACTCGAACATGGGGGGGTTCCACTTGTCTCCTGTTCCTTCCTTCCTCTTCTGATGCTGTTTGTTGTCGCATCTTTGTGTCGTATTTAGGTTATTTAAGATTGATATATATTAATATACGTCTATTTTGTTTCATGCTAAACAACGATGCTCTCACCTTTTTGCACTCACGAAATACCTCTGCTCTGTTTGGTACTTGTTGCATTGAGCTTGCATACTTTCCTCGTTTCTTTCGGCACACGGGCTCAAGGGACTTACTATCTCGACCTTTTGATACAAAACCTCAGGCCATCAACTACAGCAGTGGTTTTCAAACTTTTCCAGACGAGTACCACTTTCAAAAATTCGAAATGACCGAGTACCACCTCTAAACCCTACATACAGCCCCTGTAAAATATATATATACATATACATTCTTTTATTTTGGAGCATGGTGCTCGCGTACCACCCGTCATACCTTCAGTTTGAAAACCTCTGAACTACAGGGATCGAATACAGCATTGTCGAAACCCCCCACCCACCCCGTATATAGTTCGCGACCAATGTTCCAACAGGGAATGTTCCAACAAGGGATTAGCGCACCCTTTTTGTTACTTTTAGCGAAATTGGGAACAATGTTGATCGTCGATCTTCTTGAACAACTTTCAGAAAGGATCGCATAAAAAAATGACATGGCTTTAGGTCAAGAATCAATGAAGCCTGCCTACTCCGTATTTTCCGAAAGACACTCCAGGAACAAAATGGAAGGGTGAGTGGGTGGGAGCTGAGCAAACTGTGAATAGAGACATCCGGGCCCCTGCACGCGCCACCCACGTGAGCGCATCTTTTATCCCGTCATCGGCGTGGCGTCTGGCAAGTGTCAGCACTTGAGTGTACGCAAGTGTATGTGAAGTGAGAGCGACACGGACAAGGAACATCCATTGTGCCATCAGATGATACTTAGCGACGAGAGCAGCAATGACCTGCGAGACGCCAGACACGTGGATTAACCCGCTGGCTGCCGCCACGTTTTTAACTGTTTGAAGTTGCAATTTGGCAGAAGATCTTAAACACTCAGGATTTTTCTTTCCTTTTTTTTGTACTGAGATCCATAAAATGTGTTTGCTGGAATAGAGTCATTAATCGTTTACATGACATTATTTGCTCTTGTTGTGTCTGATTCTAAACCGACCTGCTCTGTTGTTCTTCACAGTCCTTCGTTTATCAACCAAATTGCACACATATTTAAAGACTCTATCTGTTCTGTTATCACATGAAACGCACTGCGCCAGAAAAAAAAGCCTTAATCTGACAACACCACTCGAGTTCCTGCATTCTTTTTCCTGTACATAAGACCACATCGACAGCCATTCCACTTTTCTGAAAACCCAGAATCTTGAGTAACGAATGATTCTAACCACAGAGATTAATTACTCTCTGATTTATCGTCTGCTGACCGGAGGAGCTTTAAAAAGGCGGAAAACTCCACAGAAAATACTCTTCCTGAACTGAGTAACCCATGTGTTCGCACTCACAGACTTCTATAATCTCTGGTCTGTGTTTGCACAGATAAACGAAGCCATAGTGACCTTATTCCTCCAAAATATATTCATAAAAGGAGCTACTAAGGGATGAAACTCAGTGCAGGATATTTAAAAGCAGAGCAGTCACGGAACACGGAATTAATGCTGACTTGGTAGTAATATAAGCCCGCACACAATACACAATATTCAACAGAAAACAATGAGAATCTGGCGGATGGAAAGGATTTTTACAAAAAAAAAACAAAAACAAAACAAAAAACAGAGCTATGCTCGAATGTTTAAAAAATTAGCTACTCAAAAACTGACAAAGAAGTTTGCTGTATCCTTCGTGTAGAGAGAGAGAGAGAGAGAGATAAAAGGAAAGAAAAAGCGAACGAGACTGAAGGAGAAGACAGGGAGACCGAAGGAGTGAAACAAACACATTACTTGAGTGCTGTAGGCCGCTTTTGCATTCTCCTCATCTGTTTGTGCATAAACTCTATTGCTTAACAAATCAAGAGAAAAATCTTGATAAAGTGACTAAATAAAGATAAAAGTTGTTTAAAGATAAATACAAGTTTCGTTACTCGTCTTAAAAGCAGAGTTTCAGGAAATTCGGTAACTTTCCGTGCTAATGCACAAATCTTGTTATATCAGTAATGCGTCATGGAAGTGATAACTAATGTCAGTTATGTATTAACTTAAAACGAACAAATATTTTTTAAGACTTACAGACATAAAATAAAGGGAGAGGGTTCTGTTTATCTGTAAATCACAGAAAGAAGAAAGTAAAGCTTAAACTTAAAGTATTGTGTATACGTACGTTGTGTGTGTGTGCATGGGTTTGTGTGTGTTTATTGCAGTGCATTATGTGAATGTGTGTGTGTGTGTGTGTGTGTGTGTGTGTGTGTGTGTTCGTGACTGCGAGAGAGAGAGAGAGAGAAAAGAGAGACGGGTGAAAAGGAATCCAAGATGGAGAAGGAATGACAGGGTTAGGGACGAGACAGGTGTGGAGAAAAGAAGGGAAGTAAAAGATTAGGAAGGGAAGGAAAAGGGATCCCGAAAATTAGGGAGAACTTCGCACGGAAATAAGCGTGTGTAAATAATGGGCTTATCGTAAGAAACAGAAGAAATAAAAGGAGAACTGGAAGTCAGGCAAAAAACAAAAACAAAATTACCTCCCCCCCACCCGCACAACTTCGCAGCCTCGCTTAAAGCGTCAGTTTTAGACTCTTGCCCCCCTCCACCCCAAAATAAAAAACCAAGAAGAAAAAGCTTTGCGCGTACAGTAGTCGTTTTACAAACACGCTCTTCTCTACTCGCCAAAGATTATCAAACTCAAAATGGAAACAGAACCAAGATGCAAAAACAGGCTCATGATACAAAGTAAGCTTAACCGGTCTCAAACAATGAAGGCCGACAGAAACAAATGAAAAGCGGATAAGAGAAGGAGGAAAAAAAACTTGCTGCTAAAGCTGCTGTTTGCCATCTGATGGAAAGTGTTATGTGAACGAGTAACTCTGTCTGTAAGGCGCTGATGAGAGTATCGCAATAGGAGAAAAAATATAAAGCTAGGGCGACATAACAACTCAATAAAAAAGGAAAATAAGCCATGATGTAAAAACATGGGCGGACAAATCTTCCTTATTATTATTATTACTTGAGATTTTTTTAGTAAGAGTTCACTGACAAGTGACTTACAAAACTGAGAAGTGAACAGACCCTGGGTGCACCGCGTTGCTAAGCGTAAGCTGGCATAGTTACGGAGAAACAGTCGTTTGATAGAAGCAGTGAGCGCCACGTGACTTACTTGGCACCTGGAACCTCTACCAGAGCGAAGATGAGGTATAATAAATGGTAGGGCGACTAATATCAATATCGACAAACGTTTCTTAATTATTCGTTGGATTAGAACGTACCTACGCGCGCGCGCAAGTATATAAATATGTGTGCGGGTGCGTATGAGTGTGTGCGCGCGTGTGTGTGTGTTTATTTGAGGGAGATAAACATGGTGGGGATGATAACCACTAACAATATAGACATGTTCATATCAATGTGTCTGTATTTCTGTTCCACTTACCTGCATCAGCAAGGTTAAAAGAAGAACGTTTCTGAAGCAAACGGTTGCCATGGCTGTGCGAAGCGACCAGGGTAGGAAAGTGAAACAGTGGTCAAGGCCCAACCGGAAAAGTCTGGGGTGTAATTCTTGATTCACACAATGCCTCCTGACGTCACGTGCTTCCGTCTGAAATGACAGAAACGCTGATGTAACACACAGGGTAGCCATCTTGAAATTTGTCAACTGTTCCAAAGCGATCTTTGCTTTAGGGTGACCAAAGTCAATTTCGTGTATGGATTTAGATTATTTAGAACTTGGGAACCACGAAATAAACTTCCGCTACGTTTGTGATAGTTGACACCAAAAGAGATGGGTTTGCTGATCGTGCTATCATCTTTGTTTACTCGTTAAGACCTTGGCCTGAGGGACAGGAGCAAAAGTCTTCTGCTTCATTCGTTCTTCAGCATTTCCTTTATTGTTCACTATATTTCTATAATGTTTGGCTTTTCTCTTGGTTTCTCCTGGGGCTGTCATTAAGAAAACGTAGGATATCTCAGAGTTAGCCTTGTACCTGGGGCTGTAATCATGAAGTAGTGGTAAGGATACATCAGAGTTATCTTTTTATTGAAAGCAAAACAGGGTCCTGTAAGTGGAAACAGGCGCAGATTTAGGCGGTTGACTAAAAACCTTGAGATCCACTCCCGTCGTGCATAAGGTCCACTGTAATGCCTACAGAGGACGCGCCAACGCTACATGTTTTGAACGGAGGAAAAGCGAACCCGGAGGTAGAGATATACCTCACTCTAGTTCAAAGTTACCAGAGACCAGCTGCGAGGCACTTACCGGATGTTTAACGAGAAGCAAGCTGCAATGCTTAAATTTTACGATCATTTGAGCTGACAGATTAGCGTTAGCCTTCCAGCTAACATCTAGCAATAATGCGTGAGATAGGTTCCAGGTTGCCTTTGGTCTTCCCTTCACCCGTTTGCCTTCATGCTCATGATCATCATCATCCCTACCCCTTTGGTTGGTACTAGCCGGACACGAGCAAACCGGCCAACCCGTGGGGTCGACCCGTCGGTACGTGTAGCATTTCTATAGCGCACTTCCCTGCTGGCAGCAAGCTCAATACGCTTTGACAAACAATCGGCTAACAATATCTATGTAGATTCTATCACACAGTTTCCCTATAAGTAGGCTCCATGTGTTTACAGAAGTTAAACAAGTAAAATACGCAACATTACAAGGAGCAACCTTTCACGTTTCTCAGTCAAAAGAAAAATTCGCCTGAATAATTCGATGGAAGTTCTAGGACAGCACATTTGTGAGCAGAGCACAATCCTGGCACCGAGGAAGCAAACGGGACAGCAGTTCAGAAACACGCACGGGGCAAGATGCAGGACGACATGAATCACTGGAGGACCACCTTCTGGAGGTCGTCATCTCCAGCCACGTGGCCGAACCATGCGACTTGTCGCCGTTTGACGGTGGTGAGCAGTTTGACCCGGGAACCCATCAGAGTGGCAACTGCATTGCCTGCGGAATCGTGTGGTCTTTGAAAGAGATACGGAGCAGTCTCTTTAAACATTTGCTTTCGAGTGCCTGTGTCCGTCTCTTTGTCTTTGTCTGTTTCTAGAAATGATTCACTCAACTTCCTCATTTGTAGCATTTGCCCGCATCTCATCGACTACAGATCTCATCGTGGCGTAGACAACGCTATCCCCATGAGTTAATACATATGGTTCAGGCTTCGTCGACTTTTGTTACTAGGACAGGTAGAGACTACAACAGGCCTTGTTCTCAACATCATCTCTACAGTTTGGAAAGCCGAGGCTGTCTCACCTGATCAATCTCAGGAAGATCAAATACTGCTGGCGGCACTTAAATCTCGTTGCTTTTGTTGTAAAACCCAAAGACTTGGTTTTCAGATGTCCGTGGATAATGACAGCTGATGGGCTACTGACCCGGGTACGGTCACGGACCAACGGACTAAAACGACAGAAAGTAAGGATGACACGGGTCATTTGTTTTGTACTGAGTCAACAGCAGAGTTCATATCACGAAAAGCTACTCCATCATTCTTTACTGAGATATAATTTCGCAGCACAAAGGAAGGAAAGACTGAACGATGGAATAAAAAAAATGATAAAAAATGATTAACCCTTCTAAGACTGCGTCAAAAGCAGCTGACCTTCAGTTTTATGAATAATACAAAACAGCGAAAAAAGAGCAATACTCGTGTTCCAGTCAAGCAGCTATCGTACATAAGGCTTTTATCGCCTTAACAGTCAGGACAGACTCACATGGACTCGCGACTGTGCACGGAGGAGCAGCGGGGTGAAAGGGACCGTCAGCCACCGATCCACCCAACATGCAACCTCCCCCTCTGCTACCTAATCCATCATTTTGTTGGACGCAACTGGGCGCCAGCGACAAAATTCTACTCACCTTGGGTACACACACGGCTTGCGCACCGCCTCCTCCACAATCTCCGCTATACAACTCGCTGAATGGGGAGGAGGAGAAACGAACTCACATACGGAGCTGACCGCCAGCCACCCTTTGCTTGCACACTCGCGCTGGGAGGATTCTCAGTCGCATGCGAACAAGCCTTTAGAAAGGCGCACACAGGGAGATTATCCTTAGTAAGGGCTAAAAAAGCGGTCTAGAAGCAGACGACAGGTTGCAAGATCATTCAATGGACTAGAAGAGAAATTCGCGCCTGGTAACAAGAGCTTAGAAACCTATGGGTTGGGCTGTGTTGCCGTGACTGGGACAACGACACTTGGAAAGACTCCAGTCTCGATTTTTTTCCTTTGTCTTTTTTTAATGTTTCGTGTTTATTTTTTTAAACCAGTCGCTTTCGAGACAGGCACACTTGCAGAGCAGGCTGGTAAGAAAGCTACGCTTTACAGTAAGAGAACTGTCACAGGCTGTGACAGGAAACTAATTACAGTCGCTTCGTCTTTATCCTTTATTTAATCTCTGAGTGACCGAAGAACATTTTTCTTTTTCTGTTTTCTTTTTTCTAAGTCAGGCGCAGCTGGAATGCTGCACAGGCCCTCTCCAAACACGTCTTCGTCGTCACTTCGGTGTAAGCGCACCGTGAAACAGCTACAAGAAATTTTCCCCCTGGTGTGTCTCTATAATCTGAAAATGAATCCAGCGGGCTTACCTGCTAGAACCACGGCCTCCCCGACAGAGAAAATAAATAGCACTTCTTAACCTCTGGCTTTACAGCCATGCTCTGGTAGCTATTTCGTCCGGACGGCAGATTAAATCATAGGCTCACTTTCTTCTTTCGGCAATTTGTTGCCCAAGCGACGCTAGTTCTCGCGCTCGCGCGGCCAGCGGGACCCGACACTAGCGAGCCAGAACACTTGGGTGGAGAGAGAAAGAGAGACGGTTAAACTTGACAGCGAAGATTGGGACGGCGCGGTAATCGGTCGGCATTTAGTGAATCACTCGACAAGGATTGGCTTCAGTATCCTGTCACGTGACGAGAGTGCGAACGGGGAGGAAACCGCTACCGACACAACCATGCGCCTGGTAGTGTGGTGGTTCAAACACTCGCTTGTCACCACTGCAGTGAGAAACTCAGGGTTCGGATCTCGTCTCGGGACGCTCTCTGTACGTGGCACCTGTCCGTAGGGCTGGGCGTCGGGGTTTTTTCTCTGGGTAGTCGGATTTCCTCCCCTCTCCTTCTCATAGTGCGAAATCACCTCAAGGTGGAAGCACTTTCCTACTAAATAAAGCAACCAACCAACAAATCATGCATTGTATTCCTGTCCCTCCCCCTCTTTTTTACGGGTGGAGTATGAGAAGGTAGGAATTGGGGAAGACTTTTACGGCATTAATTGCCGATCCCATGACACCAATAAATTTGAGTAATGGAAATGACAGCGATTTATTCTAAGATTTAACACTTACATAAAACGTTATGCAAGATTACGAGAAGTCCACATTGTTTGGTTTAAAATAAATGTACAGCGATGTCGGACGTGCAACATTACAGCTATTGTTGGCGCCAGAAAAACAGTGAAAATGTCAGCATCGTCGGCATTATAGTGCAGGCACAACTCTATCGAGACAAACACTCCATCTTTTGCATGCATAGCAACGTAGATTAAATCAGATTTCAGTCACAGCACGGGGTTCAGAATCTAACCAGGTAAAAGACGCAAGTTAAAAAAAAAAAATTGTCCACAAGCTTGAGCCGTCCACAAGGAAACCTCTAACATTAGCACATGAACCAAAGACTAGGTATGTGCAAAAAAAAAAAAAATCAAAAAAAAATCAATAAGTGCAAATTAATGATTAATTTCCAGCCAGTCCTGAAGGTTTCAAAATTGTTTCTAATTGTGTAATTGTGACTCGAGCAAACAGTTTAAAAATTGTATGAAAATTCACGTTAAAAAAAACAAACATGTGTAGACACTTGCCTGCCAGTTTCTGTAGGTTTAATGCCAACAGCGATTACATTTGTTGCCTCTTCCTCTTGGTGTTGACTCTACGAACTAAACTTCGCAAGCAAAGCGAGAACGTTTGCGGCGCGGAAGCAAGAGCGGTGAGAGTCCCCCCTGTTTGCGAGCTTCTCGTAACTGCGCAAAATAGACGTTAGGACGGAGGTACGGGTAGAACGATATGAAGGCTCTGCGATACGAATCAGACGTCGAGATCTGGAAAAGGACGGACTCGAAAATATTAAAAACAACAAAGAGAACAATATCATCTAAATAAAAAAATTTAATAGAAAAAAAGCGTGAAATGAGACAGTGAGATAGTGAAGTAAGTAATGTAAGATCGATAGTTCAATCAATGCACAATTTTGTTTTCTAATGATTGAGAAAATCTCAGTGTTATTTTCACAAATTTGGGTGAATTCCATTCCCGCCCTAATTTTGTTCCAGAGATATGGGCCTATAAAATTCATGTGCCACCGAAACAATCAGAAGCGGGAACGTCAGGATTGTGCACAAATGAGCTCAGAATACAAAAACTCCAGAAAATGTGATAGCCGGATATAATGTGCTTAATAAACTCAACCCTGAAATATCATGACTTCAAGTCTTTGAACTTATTCTGAGTGTTGCAACATTCAAAGAGTGTATCTGGAGAACGGAAACGCGTCTTTGAAAAAGTTGAAAAAATTAAACTTTGCACAGAAACTTTAAAACAACAAGAAATATGCGCTGTTCTTTAAAGGAAAAGGCAGGTGAAATAGTAAGCTGGGCTTAATGCTAGATGCTGACGTTCTAAATCGTTATTGCTGCAAATTTCAGCTACGGAATATTAACTAGTTGTGTACTTACTCTCCGTGGGGGGGGGGGGGATAAGAAGATTGCCAAGTTTTTTTTAAATCTAAACCAACTCTCGCAGTAGTTAATTTTCAGTCTCTTAAGTGCGATCGTCTAACAGCTAGCATCATGGATCTGGGGGTCGTACCAGATAACTGCAAATCCAAGCATAACGAGGAAGAGCTGAACATAGTGGAGGAGACTGGACGTGACAAGGAGTTCAGTTTTGGTCAAACGATGCCTCCCCCCCCCCCCGATCATCCAACGTCACGAATTAGGGTCCGTTTGTTTTCCTTCTCGAAGCATGTATGCCCCATACAACCAGCGGACAGATGTGTTTTAGACACAATTTACGTAAACGGTTCTTTTGAAACGGTTAAGAACGTCATAACCTGTCATTTAATTCCAATTTTCCATTTTTGATTGAAAGCAACGTACTACAGTTAGAACATTAATTTTATTCATTAATGTTCAGAATGCCAAGAGAGCGAGTTCATTATCGACAAGTTGAGTGGTACAAGTTCGGCGTCAACCACCAATCTGGCATCTCTAGCAATCTTGTCTTCAGCATGCTCCTTAGTTTCGGTAGGTGATCCCTATAGGAACTAGAAAACCTCTCTACGTGTTGCAAAATACACTGTATCTGCTGCGGAATCTAAGATGTACAAAACTAGGGTGCCACAGATGAGCTGAAGCGCTCAACCACTCTTCACGGAGGTGTTGTCAAACCGCAGGAAACTGCATATCCAGTTACCTCCCCGAGCTGATTCAGACATTTTATGACTCATTTTCTGCGTTCCGGTTTTGATCTGACTTATCTGCCATCTCGTTCTGAACATGGCCGGCCAACCCTTCCTTCTGGGTTTTTTTTTCTCTCTCTCACAGAAGGGTGCTGGGGGCAGTGGAAAAAAGTGACTCAAAAACAATCGTCGTGCTGCGTTTGGGTGTAATGTGAAATTCGAACGCCATTGATACGAAAGTTTTGTAATGCATCATAATAATATGCCATAAAATATCTCAGTAATCACCTGATTGCCGATTTAAAAAAGAAACGTGTTGCCGGTGGTAATGTAAGGAAACATCTTCCACAAGGACACCACCAGAATAAGTTAGTCTGGATTTTTGTGTTGGCTTTGTCGTTGCTCTTGTTGACGCTACTGTTGTCGCAATCACCCTCGTTCTTTACTTGTTATTGTCTGGAAAGTCTATTTCTTCGTTAATATTAATTTCGGCTGTAAATGACAAAAATGGAGACGCTTATCATCCCAAATTTTACTCAATTCCTTATTTTGTTCAATGAGAGGATGTCGGAATACTCGAATATTTTTCCTCTTCACGCTCTCTGAGCACATAACTAAACCTTTCGACCCATAAACTTATGAGCGTGTTTTACGTATAAACAAACTTTACACGTGTTCTGCGTGTCCTACATAAATAGATAAAATCGTAAATGGATAATGCTTAGGTAACGTGGGTCCAAATCTATAATTACACATAAAAAACTCAAACAAGAAAAGATTCGAGCGGGAAATTTATGTGTTCCTTCACTCTATATACAATGTCACTAATTATAACACACCCGCTAACGTGTCAGGAGGTGAATATATCTCCTTTGTACACGGGTGCACTCTTCTGCTGTAAGACGTGTGTGTGTGTGTGTGTGTGCGCGCGCGCGCCTGTATATGCATGTTCTGTGTGCATGTGGTGCACTCCCAATCTCTCACGCTTGTATAATTGTCACTTTGTTAAGTGGTGTGTTGATTTATTACCAGGCACTGTCTGCCTCTTGGCGAACACAACTGAGGCTCAGTGTTTGAGGATTCGGTTCATAATACATCAGGTTCAAAACGAAAGACATTCTTTTGAGCAATATCAAAATACTTTTCTTCTTTTTCCCTTTCTGTTTTTCCCAGTCCTCCGTTTTCAATGTTTCATTGTGAAGCTTTAGATCCGCTTACACCTTTTGTGTGGCTAAAAAAATCGCGCCTACAAAAGCTTACACTCATTCAAACTGATTTACAAAGCTTTAGCTCGTGTATTTGAATTAAATTGCGCAAAGTGGGATAACAGTTACACTGAGTATGGGTGCCACCCCTACCTGAAGCCATAATGCCCAGAGAGGATACCTCTTTGATAATGCCGTTGTGTGTTTCTTGCGGTGGGAGGGGGAACCGTGGATGTGCTGAAAAAAATATGATGGAAGTAGTTGTCGCTAAAACAGCAACACCACAGCATCAAGCCCCAGTTTTCATCTCTTTCAACTTTAGTCTACATGTGTGAGCTTTTTCTAGATGTTCGATCTGCAGTCTGTAGCCAGACTAGCCAGACGGAAAGCGTGTCTTAGAAGTGATACTGTGTTTCTGAGAAGGGGACAAGTAGTGTATTATTTAGTAAAAGAGCAAGAAAATGTGCAAATAGTGATATGGAAGACCAAAGCATAAAGTGGGACAATGGCGTAAGTCTGGGGCTATTCAGTGCCATGTTACTGAGAGATTATTTGGTAAGACGCCGTTGTCACTACCAATAATTCCGTTCTCGAACTCCAAGAGGTACAACGTGATGCCACTCGATTTGTATCTTACAACCACCCCGTCAGTGACTTGACACTTTTTGTCCAATCTCGGATTTCAGCCATTGATCCTTTTCATGAATTATGCTTCTTGATGTTTTAGTTTGACTTATGCAACCCTTCTTAAATGGTATTTTAATACTTGGAAAAATAAAGTTTTGGTCCAGGCGAAACATATTATTTAGAACCCATGCCTTTAACTGTTTGATGTTTTTCAAATACAAAGAAATCTTAGCTTGATTTTTAAAATAGACATATATTCTTTGAATTTATAAGTGAGCCCAAGTTTACGACGTGGAACCCTAATACTAGGAACAGAGTGGGTCCCTGAAATGTTAGCAACAGCAAGAGTAGATAAATTAAATTAAAACCTGGGGTGGTTGGGTGAGGGATAAGTAGAACTCTGCTTGACTGGCTGTTGTCTCCACGATGCGAAACACGAATGCTGTGGAGTGTATATGAAGGGAAAATAAAACTCCTTTTCAATAATAATGAATAATAAGCAAAGTCAGAAACAAAGAAAAGGAGATTCAGAGAAAAAGAAACAGAGAGTGAGACAGACGTTGCTGACAGAGAGAGAGAGAGAGAGAGAGAGAGGAACGAATAAGGAAAGATAAGCGAGAGAAGGAATGAAGGGGATAAGGTAAAAGAGAAACGGAATTGAGAGAGAAGGGATAAAGAGAATAGGGAAAAATAAGGGGAAATTGTGTGTGAGAGAGAGAGGAGAGCTTTTGACTTGTTTATTGTCTTGACACATGCGTGAAGCGTGTGGTGTGAGTGGATGCACCTTGTGCACCTAGCGGATGCACGCGGGGTCCATGTTGACATTCTGTCTTATTATGTCTTGTTATTTATGCCTCCTTAAAGAACGTGGCGAGGGAGTCTCTCTCTCTCTCACACACACACAAACCCACACGTGTGCACGTAAGCACACGAACAAAAAGCAAAGTGCCACGTCGCACTACGATCTGCATTAGACGCGCTCGAAACTTCTGGCCGGCAGACCGCAATATTTGTGCAGCAGACCGCATGATGCAGCACTGCGCCGCAAACGTCCTGTGAACTGCGACTACAAATAAAGCCTCAGAATCCTAAATCCAAGATTTACAAAGTTGGAAGTCTGGAAGCTTATTTTGAAATTAACATTTCGCTTATGCGCGCGCGCGTGTGTGTGTGTGTTTGTGCGCCCGGGTGCGTGCATCTGTATGTGTATATACGCACGTGTTTGTACGAGAGCTGCTAAATGATACTTTGTGTTACAAAGTGCCTCCTTACGTGCAACTGATGCCTGTTTAGTCTCTAGCCTCTACCCTGGGGACATTAACGGAAGCGATAGTGTACACATTAGGTTAGCCTGACTTTTCCCTCCCTCATCCACAGTTAAGTTGCCAGTGTATGACGTGTCCTGACATGGCGGCAGGTCAAGCTATCTTCTGGGTCACACGACCTAATGTATCGCGGTGTTTGGTGAGCTTGTCTTAAAATAGAAACCGGAATACGTTATCTTCACGGTCGTTGAACTTATCATCTGCTAGGTCACGCGTGACGTCACCTGTTGAGTCGTACGTGACCTCATCTTTGGGGTCAGCCTGATATTTCTTAGTCCTCATACATAGTCCCTTGCTCGTTTCCTTAACTTGTCCGTTGTTCACATCATGTTATGCAACAAGTGAAGTATCATATTTATATCTAACCATGTAGCTCACGCCTTTGATTCCCAGGTCATATTGCCTTCTATTTAATAATCAGCTAGAAAATATGCATCTGACTCAGCTGTAAACGTTCCTTCCCATTACTCACAACACTTGAACTCTTACACAGATATGTAGACAGACTGGTGGACAGACTGACAGACGGAAAAATGTAAGCAGTCACACGTAATGACACACACACACACTGAGAGAGAGAGAGACCATTATTCCTTGCAGCCACGGCAGGTGAATGTTAGGCGGGTGCGCGTGCCGTGCTGTAAATTCCTACCTGTGACATTGTTAAAGGTCTGAGTGGGAGTAGGCCCTGATAAGCTTACCTGATCAGTCAGCCAGGTAACAATTCACCCCTCCTCCCCCTCTCCCCCCTCTCTCAATTCCATCCCGCCCTTCTACTCCCTAGCTCCCAATCGAGGAACGGAGGCAGGAACTGGGGGATGTGCACAGGTGAGTGAATGCCCCTTCTGTTCACAGTTACAAGCCCATTCAAACCACTCTGGGGGAGAGAGTTCTAGAATCTTCCACATGCTCTCTTGTCTATTCAACTCCTAAAATAGCTCCCCCTCTCCTCTTTTTTGTCCGTCCTTTTATGCGATGGATCCGCGATAACGTTATTCTCGAACGATCTATGCCAGCATGTGCGGCGATACCCGTGCACTGGCATGAATAGACTTAAGTAATTAGACATTAGTAACATATCTGCACAAATCCCCGAGGGATGAGTCATAGTTGAAAGCGAGGACTCTGGTGCAAGGTGAAGATCGAGAAGACGATATAGCAGGAGGAAAACAGATGAAAACGATGTGAAGCGATAGGAACCGGTGATGTCAAAGACGAAGAATGACGAACTGGATGAAAGAAGAGAAAATCGGCACAGAAAGTTGAGAACAGAAACGATTAAAGTCGGGAGGAAAAGCCGTGGTGCAAGTTAGTTTTGTTTAACCGAGTATTTCGCTCGTCAGAAAACGTACCCGTACAAGGTAGGACGTCGAGGCTACGGATTGATAGTCCGGTTTCTTCCAGTGCCAGTTTCTCCGAAACACATTTTCTCAGACCAACCAGCCATCCAAGCAACCAACCAACCATCCAACCAATCGTACTAGGCGTGTCGTTCCGATGTGGCAGCCGAGGCGTACCAACGCGACGGTGAAACGCATTAATACGGCGCTAGACTTCTGCCGTTCGCTAACCAAACTCTTTGATGTCGGACATCTACAGTGTTCTCTGAAAACGGTTACATTTTCCATGAAACTATAGAGGCAAACGCTCTGTGACATGGCGGACACACTAAATTGCAGCATGGAGATATGCGACCCTGTGCTAGTTCTGGTTTTTTAAATCGCTTTTACGTTTCAACAAATATCCTTATTTTTCATGTTTAAAGGTCTGTGCGCGTATTAAGCGATGCAAGCTCGCAATATAAAATATAGAACGTAATATATATATATATATAAATATATATAATATAGAACGTAATATAGAATGTAAACTGCAACTTCTGTGTGAAGCGATGCGAACTTGCAATGTATACAACATAAAATGCATTTTCCGTTTTTGCCACTCCTACTGCCAGCGTTTTCAGTTTCAAAGTTATTTCCAAATTCTGGATCCAAAATGACGTACAGCATTCAACATAAAAGCCAAAACCTAACGAAATCAACAAGAAAAAATATAGAAAGACCAAGCAATATGCGTGGAAATTATGAAAAAAACAACAACAACAAATGTAAGTAAGTGACTTATTGTTAATGCAGCTTTTAGGCAGAAAAAATTGGTATGGGCGTTGTGGCAGTGTAGGGGGTGGGGGCAAGAAGTACAATGCTGTGATTCAGAGGGAGAGTGGGATAAAGAAAACAATGCTAGCCACCACCACCACCACCAGCAGCACCCCTACCACCACGAAATGGAGGGACTGTCTTGCGAGCGTTATCGTATCATCATTACGAACATTTATGAGACAGGTTGTCATTGCTGCGTAAGAGGGTTTTTATGAGGCGCTAAAAGCCCTGTCTCGCTGGCACGCCATGCCACTTACAGTGACACATGCAGCGCCAAGTGGCATTGTCATGTGCTACACGTGCGTGTCAAGGTCACACACTACATGCATTCTGTTTCCCAGGGAACGCATGGAAAAACATTCCTATTGCGTGCAAATAGGGACCACGTTTAAACTCTCTTGTGGCTTGCGTGGTGCGACCGCAAGCAAGCAAGCAGTTTCTTAGTTTAAAACAATAGCTTGATTCAACGCCACAATAGAAAAACATGTTGGGAAGATGAAAAAAATCATATAGAAATTTCTACTTGTTTTTGTTCAGTTAAAGAACAAAATTAAAAATTAAGATAGGCTTGATATGAGTGTGAGGCACAGTTATCGGGAAAAGCTCCCGACGTTTCATCCATCACTGTTAAGGACTAGTGGGGCGCAACATTTAGTCTAAAATAAGTGGGTAAAGATCAGTATAAGATACGGCTTACGGAAACCCCTCTCCCCTTCTCGAGATACAATCCTACAAACATCACAACGCACAAAAAAACCCAACAAACCGTCAGTCACGTCACATTTGTACACAGATACACCTAATTAACGTCTGCTCTCCCATTTGGCTGAGGCCTCCACAAAGTAAACGCATCTATGTACAATCGTGACGTCAGTGCGACTCAGTAAGGAAGAGACCGTCTTCTATGAGCGTATGATCGACCCACGACTGCGTCTTTAGCAAGGAAACAAGAAATAAGATCTCCTCTCCCTCCCAGCGCAAAAGGTCTAAACACTTGAAAAATACATCCGAACTAATTTTGGCGCAATCATCCTTGTTTGTTTGCTCCCTGACGAACACCGGAACGAGGTTCACAACATACTGCGTCGAAAACAGTTCGCCTCTTTACGGTTATTATTTATTCGTACCGCGTTAGTGGTCACAATTTTAAAGCTCTCTTATCACCATTCAACAGGTATTGATCGATAATTTTGTTTTAGTATCACGTGTTTTTTTGTTTTTTTTTGCAATAACGCACTTTGGACGGTATATAAAATTATATTGTTTAGTGCAAGATGATGACGTTGCTTTTTCATTTGCAGGACGACTTGATGTATAACGTCCCATTCTTATCCGCCATGGTGTTACACCTTGTGTGTAACGTCCTCAAGTCTGAAAAATCTCTGCAAGACCCCTGTGCTTCCATCCCTTCCCTCCGTAGTCGTAACAAGTACAGTCGGACCTCGCTAAGTCGAACTCAAAGGGACCCGACAAAAAATTCGACTTAGGGAGTTTTCGAGTTAGGGAAAATGACGCAATAGGCGCAGGTTAATCATAGACAATGTTTTTCCGGCTTAATTACTGTATTATAAACACTTGTTATACAGTATTATCGTTTTATACGGATGCGTGTACTGTAGTACAGTACTACCGAACAGTACAATCAATCAGCTTTAGAGAAAAAAGTCTGTTAACTTCGTTTGGCGTCGATGTGCCGACGCATCTCGCTCCAAAATCTCCTCAGTCTCGTCAATGGAACAGAACACATTTTCCTCGAGATTCGGCGTAGATTCCAAGAATCTGCGCAGTGTTTCAATAGCCTGCCTCGCTTCTTTTCGACTGGGGGCAGGATGTGTATCACCATCTTTGTCGTCCCGATAAGAGACTGACAAAGTGTAGAAAACGTATTTTTCACAGTAAGTTTGCGTGTGAACCACCAACGGTCCACTAGTCATCCCCGCCACCGCCTGAAAGGATGGTCAAGGCTTGTGGCCATAAATCTTGACCAGTGGCCGTGGGAACAAGTCTAGTGTCGGCCAGTTCCCCTGAATCGGTCAACTTCAAAGGGGGGACTAGTGAGAGTCAGTTAGTCGTCCACTGCGTAACAGAGCAGGCAACGAACCTTTTACACAAAGATGAAAGGAAAATGGGATAAAAGTGTCTTTCTTGAGACAGTTTGGAACATAGTTTGGAACAGTTTGAGACATAGTTGCGTCTGGTTGGTGATGACTTAAAATTCGACTTACGGAGGTTGGAAGCCAAAAAAACTTCGAGTTAAGGAGATCTAAAATACATTGTTCTTAAGGGAATTTGGCCGGGACCTAACAATTAATTCGAGATAGGGAGGTTTTCGACTTAGGGAAGTTCGACTTAGCGAGGTCCGACTGTATCTCTATGGGAGTGAAAAAGACTTATTTTGCAGTGACTCGGACAAGTGTCCTTTTCTACCCAAGCGCGAACAGCCGGACGCGTTTGCCAGATTAACAAATGTCTGTTTGGTCATTCTATCAAAACTATATGCCTTCATCAACAGCAAAAACCCCCGAGCCCGCAACATTTGCCCTGAACAAAAGTGGGATGAGTTAAGAGACGGCTCCGTGAACTTTTGTCGTAGCCAACTGCTCCGTTCAGATTTCTTTTCCTTCACACTTTTATGTGTGGCTACACCAATGATAATTGTTCTCATCAATCGCTCCATACACTGCAAGCTTTACAAGCTTATAATTATGCAAGCTCATTAGATTTAAGTAGACAAAAGAACACGCGCTTGAATAAGGCCACAGACAATGTTTAAAGCTTAACATTCATGCATGCATCCCTCTAATTCTATACTTAGTAGTCACTTCTCCACTCCTCTAACCGGTCTTTGATCATCATCACTTCTAGAGAAAAGCTTTTACAAAAATCCCAAACAAAACTTTAATCAATTTATGTAAGCGTCTCGTAAAAATTCGCTGTAGTTTGTTTACATTTGTTGAAAGCAGGAATTGGCAGGAAAACAAGGACTCCTCCTCTTAGGCAGACTGCATGACATTCGACGCCCGGTCTGGACCTGAATTAAGGCGGAAACAAGTGGACAGAACTGTGCCCCTGGACTGGCGCCTCCAGCGTCGTCGCCAAATCTGTTGTCAAAATATCTGGACACGTTGGTCTGTGATTCTGTCTTAAAAAAGCCGCCCCATGTCGCCAGCAGATCCTCTGTAAACTGACTTCAAAGCACCACCAGCACATCCTTCCTCTGCTGGTTGTGCTAGGACCTAGCTAGGTTATCAGGGAATCCTTCCTCAGAATAACTCTGGAAAGCTAACAAAATCTTTTTTCGATGATTTGCCCCATCTTTGCTATTGGCCCGAGATGTTAAGTTAGCCATGCCTCTCTACCACTCCATCCATGTGTGTGTGTGTGTGTGCGCGTGCTAGTATTCTACCCTATTCCCTTTCTGTCTCTGTATATATTATTTATAAGGTAGTCTTGCTTACGAGGTTGTTGATATCATGTTGCAGATGCATACTAACCAATCCTGCTGTCACACAGTGAGTGAACACAAAAGAACCATAGGTAACTCTTGACACCCGACTCTCTCTCTCTAACCCCACCCTCCCGTCAATTATACACAGATGCATTCTCGGAACTCGAGCAAGCGCATAGGGAGAGATACATATACATGAAGTTTGTAAATCGTCAACGCAACCTTTCTCAAAACCACGAACATAGCAAGCATCCTCATCATGATAGAACAAGAGAGAGAGAGAGAGAAAGAAAAAAAAGAATGTTAACAGGAAGACTAAATTATCAGTTTTTAAAAAAGTCAACGGCCGAGAGGTATCTAGTCGTCAATAACGGAAGCAGTCTTCATCAGCTGTAAACCTGCGCAAAAATATGGCTTTGTTTTCACCGATTTTTGTCTGCAACATCCCAGTTACTTACAAAACAACAAAACGCCGTGCACTGATTAAAAGAGGTGTGTGTGTGTTTTTTTTATTTGGTGTTTTACGCCGAGCAGGCAGCCAGACCTGTAAACAGATGCCACATGCAGAGAAAGAACAGCGTGCCCGAGACGAGAACTGAACCCAGGGCAGCCAACCTTCACTGTATTGGTGACTGGCGCTAACCGTTGCGCCACCGGACCGTCCAGGCGTGTGTGTGTGTGTGTGTATGTGATGTGTGTGGCTTATACATGTAGCATGTGGTAGTGTGCGTGCTTATATGGTGTATGTATGTGGTCTGTGTGGTGTACGTATGTAGTCTGTGTGCGTGTATGTGGTGAACGTGTTGTATGTTATGTATGTATATGTACGTAGTATAACACAAAAGCAGATTACCACTCCAGCGCAATGACACGTCGAAGAGAGTGAACCGGACACTTCGCTTCAGTTCGGTGAAGAAGTGTAGGGAAATAGGGCGGGGTGGTAAGTCATGAAGAATAAACGATGTATTGAAATTAAAAAAAAGCATGAAAGGTCAGCAAAGTCATCCCCACTCTCCGCCACCGCGACATTTCTCGCGCGCTGAGAGCCGCTTTGCAGCTTACATCTTCCTCCCCCTCTACCCACAGACTTCTATGAGTCTGTGTTCCCCCTGTAACAGCTGCATCATCACAGATGGCGTTGGCTGGGACATGCGCAGTGCCACCGTACCTTGCACTACCTCTTATCATCACCCTAGTACATCCGAATCATGCGCACGCGGAAGAATTTTCAGAAAACAAAATGAAGAAACAAAACGTGTGTTTGTGTGTGTGTGTGTGTGGCGGGGGACAAAAACTCAGGTATTTCACAGATGGAATTTATTCTTAAAATTAGGCCAGAGGTTACGCTGAGCTCAAGAAAGCGCTTGGGGGGAAATAAAATGGCATCGGCAGTGCAGACTCCACCACCGGTGTTTCCAAGGGCTGTCCCACGGGTGTATGCTGTAGGTGCTGACACGGGTGATCTGAGTGCATCATACCCCAAGATGGGCATTCGTCGGAACAGTTATGTGTGTAAAATGTTAGCACATTAGAGCGGCTGACCTGAGCAGATGTCTGACTGACATATGCTGGCCCATGGGGCGTTACTTTACTTTTACAACCGAGATGGGCGATTTGCCGATTTCTACAGACGATCGATCAGTGGCTTACGATGGTTTGATTTTTCGACTTTATTATGGTGCAAAAGGAAAGCATTCAGTGAAAACCGTATTTCGAATTGTATAGATAGATATATATTTTATCGGCGCGCGGTTCTATATATCTTCTCGTGATGCTGATTGTCTGATGATTTTGCCCAAATAAAGACCATTTTGTTTTCAACACGCTTAATGTAGGCTAGGCATATGGTGTCCAGCAGGTTAAGTGCATTAAATGCATTTTTGACAAGATATTTTCAATTTACAAAGGATTTACCAGGACATAACCCCATCGCAAGTTGAGAATCATATAATTATATACATAAAGGCTTTTCTCTAGCGGACAAATATTGCCGAATGTTTAAGTTTGGCAAAGTTATGTGTCGCTGAAGCCTATTATAAAGACTCATACAAATGTGTGAAGTATAACAGCCCTCACTTTTCTCTAGGCCAGCTTCTGTAAGGGTGCTGCTCTCCCTCCCTTACATTCTATATAGTCCGGTGCCCACTCAGCTGGGCCAACCGGGGAAAAGTACGCTGCGCCACACGGGTTTCGAACCGGGAACCTCCTCGTTCTATCTGACCATTCTAACTGCCTGACATAACAAGCGCGGACGGCCAGATCATCTAGATTTGTGGGAAGACCCTTGGAAATCCCGTCACCTTGCGCGTTGGAGGGTCGTTAAAAGGTGAAGTGGGAGTGGGGAACAGGAAGCATCTATATCGCAATCCCTCCCCCTCCCCAAAAAAACAAAACAAAAAACCCAAGAATCTGCTCAACCGTTCAGAAGCTCCGCTAGAGGAGGCGCTGCTAGCACACGTTATCGGTTTAGGTATGAATGAATGTTGAGTGAAGTTGGTGAAACTCGACGGGGAGCTTACTCACGCTGCTGAGTCATCCTATGAATGAAATGAGTTGATGGCCTTGTGTCCTCTTCACGCTAACGCGAAGGGTTGTTGCTTCTGTCTGCTCTACCCTCGTCTTCCATCCCTGCACACACACGCACGCGATTCAATTTTTCCACATCTCCACTCTGCTCCTCCAAGCCTCTAATTTCCGTAGTGATCTTCACAGTTGTAAAAAAAAAAAAAAAAAATTCTTGCGCAATGTGCCCTGCTCGTTTGAAAGCAAGCAGACATTGCGTGAAATTACATTAAGCCAGATGGTTCAACGTCCGTCCCGGCTCGCAGCAGGGAGACATAACGAATACAGACATGAACCACGCAAAAATGAGGCTGAGAAAGATTGAGATTCTGAGTGTGTGGGAGGGAGGGTAAGAGATTCTTCCAGTGATTCCAGAATACTACAAAACAGCGACATGCCACACGACCGCCACAGGTGCAAGTTGCGAAAAAAAAAAAAAAGCAGAACCTGAGATCTCTCTTCGCAAAAATTACGCAACTAATTTCCATTCCCTGTATATATTTAAAATAGTTCAAGTCCATAAATTAGACTTAGAAAGAATTGGCTCGAAATATCAATGCTACATCGAAGGCGATGAAGATAATGTGTAAAAAGAAATATGCAATTTAAAACTCTATAAACCTGTTGCTCGGGTAAACTTCCTAATGTCATCTGTTTAAGTTTAGTTTCATAATACTATCTACTTGGGTTTAATCTTTTTCATCATTTGAATCACGAATAACTATTATTTACAAATGGGCTGGCAATTGTTTGAGGCTTTATACATTTTTTATTTATGATTTGTTGAAGTTTTAATTTCTTTTCTTTCGCATTTATTAGGTGTTTGGTTTTGGGACGGACTAGAGGTCCAATTGTTTTGCTGCCAGTCTGTTTATTACATGCCCGCGCGCATACACACAAGACGACTGAGAAAGACCGGAAAGTCTATCTCCAGGCCGACTCCGCAAATATGCAAAACAGACAACTATTTTCTGAACTGAAGCACCAATTTTTGTTGTAATATCGCAACACAATTGTAAAGAACCCCGTGGGATCGGAAAGATCAGCGGGAAGCAACTTTTTAATTCACAGAGACTAGTTCTCACAATGTCGTGCTTCAGCGCAGCCGAGCATCACGTTGTATCCAGAGTGGATGCGCGATCGAGCGAGCTGCTTCTAATTGCGAATGGCTTGCACGTGCTCTGAAATCAACCATTTTGTGCAGCGCAATCTTCATGTTTGTCTGGGAAAAGTAGCTTTCATCGACTCATAAGACTTGACATGCGCTTTAAAAAAACCCAAACAAAAAACATCAAAATTCACTATGGAATTTTACAACAAACTAATGATAACTCTATGCTTGGTGAGCTTGCCAGAAGTATTGAGCTTAATTTTGTTTCACTCATTCTTAATTACGAAATACAATATTTCAGATCAAGTTTGCTACCTGAATTTCTTTTGGCGTGCCTGTGAGCTTTTAGGCTTTTGCAAGTAAAAACTAATTTCTCCTAGTTCTATTAACTTTTACGGTAAATAATGGCACAGCAGAAATCTTTTCTCCA
The DNA here is from genome assembly GCA_004794655.1 of Marisa cornuarietis. NCBI lineage: Eukaryota > Metazoa > Mollusca > Gastropoda > Architaenioglossa > Ampullariidae > Marisa > Marisa cornuarietis. The sequence goes on along the minus strand of SMMW01000010.1, from coordinate 7,577,391 downwards.
GTATCGTATAGTCGACCATGTCTCTGTAAAAGTCCTGAGCGCTTTCTTCCCTTCCCTCTCTTACATTGTGTAGTACTCATTAGCAAACACATACATAGACCCAAAGGACACACAATCGAAAGCTTTCCGTTCCCTTTAGTTTTAGCTCCAGCCAACACAGGCATCTCACATTCAATAAATTAATATATAATTCAAACAACAGTGTGACGGGCCACTTAAAGGATTTGACTTCTCCTGCCTCTCCCACCAAGACTTTCATTGAGACTTGCCCCGGTTTAGAAGTTAACCACCTTCCCCTCTTCATCCTTTGTGGGTGTGCCAGACAAAACAAATCTAAGCGGCTGGGGACAATCTGAAAACGATAATTTAAATCGACCGACAATTCCGAGCCTTTCTTCTGGCTCCCTTCTCTGTGCTTTCGTTTTGGCAAGACGAATAGTTGTGGGGGCGGTGGATGGTTAAACCAGAGACGCTCACGCGGAATCTGAGAGCAGAGGACGTTGGGGGATAGACGTTATTTACTTCCCGAGATCTTGATGCACATAATTAACTTCCTTCAGCCTATGCTCGCTGTTTCCATCTCCAGTGTCTGAGAAGCAAGTAAAGGAATGTGCTGTAAAGAGCCGGAAATTACAAACCGTAAAAAATCTCTCAAGGTTCCCTCCCTAAAAAGGCGTTTACTTAAACGAGTTGGCAAATTAATAAAACTATTCTATTCCTACTGCCACCACCCATCCGACCCTTTCTTCCTCTTGTCTGCGGGCGTACGGTTGCACGAAGTGGACTTTACAATTAGGGCGCGATCTCTGATAATTTAATAAATTATGAGGGTTTTTTTTCCCGAGTTTCGGTGAAAGTTTTGTTGTGTATCGTAGACAACTAGTGTGTGTGGCGATGAGGGTGGCGTAAAAATATCAATGCCCCCTTCCTTGTTACCGTTCCCCTCTGCTGCCTTTTGCCCGACAGACCTATCAGCCCGGCTACAGGAAAATCCCAGTTGAAGTTTGCTTCACCTTATCTGCTACATTTCCTACTATGGCATAGGAATGAACTGTATAAAAGCCGGAAAGAAAATCCAATTGAAAAAAACGGTAGGGTTAAAAAGTTGCTTGCCGTCTCCTTCAAAACCATTTAGTGGGGTGCATTTTGTTGACTGGGTAAAGATCAGTGCAAGACACTATTTTCCAAAATCTGGATGAACTCCCGACTTTCGTTCTCGAGATGCACGACTATAAACATCAACATTATTTATCAGATAGCACTAAAATTTTGTATTATTATTATTCCAGTTTCTATGCGTTATCCCTTTTTCTTTCCTGTCGTCTTGGTTGGTTTCTTCAGTTTCTCCCTATCATGATTATTGTTGTTATAATTAGTATCATTTTTATCATTTGTAAAGCGCCATGAGCCTGCTCTTAGGGGTGGGATATGGCGCTATAAAAATAACCTTTAATAATAATAATAAAATAATAACATGCACAGAAAGAGGTGACATAACGTTTGCCCACAGGTCTAATTAACATATGGCTCCAGCGATCAGGAGTCAACAGCATCTCCTACATAGATCTTCCAGAGAAACCAACTTTAGCGTTAACAATGTAAGGTATTTCCGATGTTGTTGACCTCTTTCGATACAAGGTGATGTTTATAGGCATGTATATCAAGAACAGGGATGATAGGGGCCGTATTTTATTCTGCATAGTTCGGATGTAAGTCACCGTTTTCACAGTGAGCTATTTTTTTTAAAAACAAAAGTGTTCAACTGGCGAAGTATTTCATTGCACAGGAACCAAAAGCCATTTTCTGAAAATACCATAAATGAAGCAGTGAGTGGTGAAGTGCGTCTGTGTGGGCGGCGGTTGATAATCATGCAGATGCACACCGTTTGTGTGATCACCTCCAAATTTGGCAGGAATATTCGTTTTGATTACAGCTCGGTCATAAGCCGCACGACCCCGCCTCAAAATATGCCTATCTTTCCCTTTCTTAAAGGTTACAGCTGGCTCGAGAAACTGAAAGACATTGAGTGGGGAGGGGGAATTCGTGTTTTACACCAAGCTAGCAATTAAGGTTAATGCAGACAGCCCTGTAAACAGAGGCCACATAGAGAGAAAGAACTGAGTGCCCGAGACGAGAGCTGAACCCAGGACAGCCACCCTTCACTGTATCAGTGACAGGCACTAACCGTTACGCCACCTAGCCGAACTGCAGGACAGTGGGGAAAATGAGTGAACAGCGTGGCGGCGTCACTAGAAATGCTATGTTCCCGTTGCCAAACATGAGTTGTAAAGTTAGGGAGGGGGCATAAAGAGTACAAGTGTTTGTTTTCTGACTCTAAAGCCGCACCTGACAAAGCTTGTCACCAATTAAGTGACAGATCAAAAGTTAACAGCTGAAGAGTTAATGACAGAACTAAGCCCAGGCTATCCAGTTAGTACTTTTGAAGGACACCTTTATGTGATAACATTTTGTTTAATCCCTGCAGTCAATTTTCATTCACGTGTTCGTACAATAAAATACAATAATGGTAAAATAATGTCAACTCTTTGCTATATTAACAACAGACAGTGTAAGGTAATGATTCATTTTCCATACTCACTCACTCAGATACCACTTTTGAACTTTTCAAGTATCCTTGCCTTACTGTCTGCTTTACTATCCCAAGATAATATGTATGGTGTACCCCCCATGATTAATTTGGCAATTAGGTGTGCTTATTGAACAAGTGTTGGTGGCATTAAGTCTTTATTTGCTGCAATTTTTTAACAATTGACTGCTATCCTAGCACCACTTCTGTCTTTATTATGAATTGATACCTGCGCATTATAAATCGACATCATCATCATCATCATCATCAATCCCTATTGTTCCAGCTTGAATTGGCAAACAAAATACCAACTTCATGTTAGTATATTAAAATATTTTGCCAAACATTATAACTAATGTTTAACCTTTTGAAACACAGTTTCAAGAAATGACTGCTGTGGATATAGTCTCAGGTGTACTATTGATCACACAGTCTGGCTGTTGGGGTTGCTGGATGCATGACTGACTTCTTTAATTCCTCCTTTGCTAAGTTCTTCTGCAAATAGACAAAAATATTACTTGAGAAATGCTCGCACAACTATGTCTTTCCACCCACTACAACAGAATGGTGCAAAAATCTATGGACCTATACAATGAGCCATACGCATCCCAATTTACCCTCTTGTTAACCCCACACCCTTCTTTACAAATATGCTATGCTTCACATGGGTGCTATGGTTTTTCCTTCTTTCTTAATCTTTGCTGTCATTTTTACATATCTGCTGTCATATCTTGTCTTCTTCGTTTTTCTTCTTTTTCCCTCTTGTGCTTTTTTTTTTGTCCAACATATTTCCCTTTAATTGCTTATGATTTTTAAAAATGAGTCATAATGTTTACAACAGCTGCATATTTGACAAGTCTAAATTAATATAGCCCGGTCAAACATACCGGTCTTAACAAGCCAGACATCTCTGTAGAAGTCCTGACACTGCATTCTGTCTGTGCTGAAGTTGCCAGTGCCACCAAAGATCACCAGGCAGTCGCTCACCACCTCTGCTATGTGCTGTCCTCTTTGTGCGGCAACTGTTGCACTCTTGACCTCTGGCTGAAGCCATTGTCTTGCTTCTGTACATAGGTTGTAGGAATCACTGAATAAACTGCTAACCTGCAGATCAAGACACACAGCAAAAGACAAAAACTACTGTGCATGCAACACAGTTTTGAGTGATGTGACAGATCAACACTGATTGTAATAAAAAGAAACAGCTTTATTCCACCTTTCTCATAAGCTGTTAGTGTTCATTAATTAAGCATCACCCACTTATGTTCATCTTCATCTTTGCATGTTGCATTTCTGACACCCTTTCCTTAAGTTAAAATAGAAATAATCACATGACCATAGCAAAGATGCATGGAGGTGAGAAGAAATTTGATACTGACTTAAAGAAAATAGTTTTCTCACCGGTATCAAAGATGTGAAGGTCGGCAAAATGGGAATTATCTCTGCCTCGACCTCCTATTACAACAATGCGCTTGCCAACAGCTGTTACAGAGTGAAAAGATCGTGGAGCTGGTGGTATCCCTTGAACTTTAAGTTCAGTTTCCCACTTCCGCGAGGCTTTGGAAGAAAAGCAGAAAATTTTAAAATTCTCTATTGTCTACTACTAAAATAAAATTTACACAGCATGTCAGACCATTTGAATCTGATCTTTAATAAAATATAAAGATTAATAAAACTGAGCTTTGAAAAAGAAACATTTTGCAAACACACCTAGCTATGCCAAAACTATGCCATAAACAAAAAATATTTTGAAAAATAGGAAAGAATGGTTAGAAGCATTATAACCCATTTTGAGGTACATACAGTACGTAGCTATGCTCACCTATGTTAAATATATGGAGATCATTCTGCCTGTCTTCAATATCACGACCACCAAAAATGTACAGGTTGCCATCAACTGCACACATTCCATGAGCTGCTCTTGGAGTAGGAACCCCCAGATTCATATGCATTGGTTGAGACCACTGACCTTTCACTGCAAGCACAATATGATCTTTATAATGAGAATTTTTTTATGACATGCTGTGCACTTAAGTCTTCTAGCAGAAGTTATTAACTCACACACACACACATGCTGGAACAGATGTTTCAGTGACAGGATTTTCCCCTGTGAAATACCTATAATCTAGCAGGATTTTACACTAATTTAGAATTTACTTTTTCTCCGATAAAAACATTTTGTAAGAGTTTTAACCATTTATTCCGTTTCTTGCCATTAAGCCCACAAGCAAATCTTACTAATGAGTCATGTTAGAATTAAAATACCTAAATGTGGTTAAAGGGAGAAAATAAATATCAGTGGAAAAAATAGTCTGTATTATCTTCCCATGCTTTGCTGATTTCCAGTAATGTGACCAATGCAAAGAATGCAGCTAAAAGGGTAGCGTCTGTCATGACATATCCATGGCAATAAATGTGCCACAGACATGACAACAATGCAGCTGATTAAGTGTTCACTAAGAATAGTAACATGTTCTGTAAAGATTATTGATTTATAGAACACTGCAAAGATAACTATATTTCTATGTCCAGCACTCACCAGTGTCCAGCACAAAAAGATCATTAAACCACCCAAACTCAGCACCCTCCTGATCGTTGGCCTCAGGAATGTCCTCAGACTCTTCATCATCATCCTCTTCAAGCTTCAAACGCAAACCACTTTCATATAAAAATCCCACATGTTTTTTAAAAACAAATTTAGTTCATCTCTAAGTAAACTTATCCAACTATCTTATATGAACAACATTCCTCTCGCTTATAAAAATCCCCAGAACTCTTTATCCAGTGTTTAAGGATTTTATGTAAATCTTTGCCTGTGCTTTGTGTAATGTTTTTCACTCTCACTAACCTAGTGTTAGAACAAGATTTATAATTCTCATTACAATCAAAATTTTAACCATCTAGTCCATTTTAATGCCAGTGGCTCTCTGTGCATACTTCCTAACTTCCTATGCATACTGTAGTTAAACAATTTTCCTCAGCATCCCAAATACATATTTCAGGCTTCTGACGATGACCAGCACATACTATAATAATAATAATAATAGGATTTGTATAGTGCATTTCCCCACACGTAGGTGAGCTTGATGCACTTCACAAGAGACCAGGGGCAGTGGGGAAAGAGGCCATGTGATGTAGATGTCACAATCAAGTACAAACAAGCACAACATACATAAATGAATATGCACCAGTTAGCAATACAAGAATATGAAGGAATGCAGAGATAGGAGTGATGGGGAGAAAGGACAAAAGGATGGACCAGCTATAGTAGGTATTTCCGAAAGAGATGTTTTAACTCCTGATTGGAAGGCATGTACCCATTCCGCTGTGCGATGAGATGGAGGCAGGCCATTCCAAATACTGGGACCCGAAGTATACTGAAGGTTTACACTGTCCAAATACAATTTTGGGCGAATTCCATAAGAAAAGGTAAAAGAAAAGAAAAAGTCTATTCATATACCAAATTAAAGGTGAAAATCAGGCAGATTCAATGTTCCAACTACTTCACATCTACAGACATGTGCTACAAACAACCTGCAAACTTACCTCAACATCTTCATCTGTAAGAGGACCAAACCCACCAAAATAATAAATGCTTGTTCCTACTGCTACACCTTGATGTTTATCTCTGGCACGAGGCTTATTTCCCTCTGTTTCCATAATACTCCAGGTATCGTTTCCTGTATACAAATTACAGAAATGTAAGTAAGGTCACTGACATTATAAAGCACAGTTGCTTTAACAGATACAGCAAAAAGATGTGTGTGTGTGTGTGTGTGTGTGTGTGTGTGTGTGTGTGTGTGTGTGTGAATTTCATTTTAAAATTAATGAAACTATTATTTAGAATAAGTATAATGAGCTTTGAAGGATTAAAAAAATGTAAGCCCCACTAAAGGTGGTAATGGGTAATAATTCAATAGTAAAAGTTCTAGGAAGACAAACATTTTAAGCAAGTTCTGCAAACATGCAAAAATACAGCTGTACTGTTCGAATGACTATAGCTGGTGAGAAACTATCCCTTTGAGAAACATAAGAAATAGTTCAAATCTAAAATAAAATGTCTGGTTTATGAAACAGAAGTTGTTTCTATGTTTAACAATGCTCATTACTGTGTTAGCAGCACTTTTCAGCTTTCTTCTAGCACAAAGTTCTCGATGGTTTTTCTTTTCTTTTTAGTGAACAAAAGCGTGTATACCTGTGTCAAATGTGAATATGTCATCAAACCACCCAAACATGTGACTGAGCCCTCCAAAAAGGTATAACTTGCTTCCAACAGCAACAAGTGAAGCAGCTGCTCTTGCTGGAGGAGGTGTACCTTTTGCATGAACTTTGCTCCATTGTTGCGAAGCTGGAAATTACATTAAAAAAGTGCAAAGTGTACAGTAAAATGTTACCATAAACAGGTCCAGCAATGAACGTTAAATCAAAAGTGTCTTATAGAGAAGTATACTTACTGAAATAAATAAACCATATTTGACACTGTCTCTCCCTGTATTAAAACAAAAACTGCATTCAGTACTGATTTTGTAAACGAATATTGAATGAAATCAGTTGTGTAGGACTTTTATATGAATGCCATCAGCTTTTGCCAGTGATATTACTTCATAAAATAATGATATTCTGTAAAATAAACTCATTATGATCATTAAGTTCGTCACAATGCTGTCACTGTCAATTGACTTTTTTATGACAGTTAAAATTCTGCCAAGTACTTTAACATTAAGCGATTAACGAATGTTGCAGATCATCACATATCCCTTTTTAAGTCTTTATCTAAAGTTACCCTGAAAACTTAGGTACTTAGCTGTACCACCGCTTTGACAATCGCATCTTCAAATAAATAGGCTAACTGTAAAGGATGATGCTATATGTATGTTATTTGATTATGATACATATAGCATACAGAATTATAAATAATCACGTTTGTCATTAATGATCGTCGGCAACAAGAAAGACACAATGCTACAAAAGTTTTTTCTCACCTATGTCAAAAGTAATCAATTCGTTTGTTTCCAACGGTTCATCGACCTCGCGGTGGTTAGTTTGAACAACGCCGCCAAATACATAGAGTCTTCCGCTGCACGAGCAAGCTACACAGCCTTCTCGCGCAGGAAAGGGAAAATCGTTCCTTGCCTTCTCTGCATGAACAATAACATCATTTTCAATAAAGCCAGAACTGCTGACCGCACTTTTCTGATTTCCCATTAGACCCTTATTTAAAGAAGATCTGCAAGGAGTAGCAAAGTTTTTCGCATCTGATTCCCGCGGAAACGGCACAAGAACTATCGCAAAACATAACCCGTAATTTGGTTGGCTAAGAGAGCACCTGACTTTACCTTTTCCGGTTCGTCTGCTCTGGCGTCAGTGGGTGCAAAATAGGCTTGTGACAGAACACTTCAGTTTTCAAGAAACATGTTCTAATTTTTTTTTAGATTTATTGATATGGAAATTTTTACTTTTTACAGATCCATAAGTTGAAAAATTTCATTTTATTAAAATGCACCTCACGTAAATATAAAGAGAAATCAACAAGAAATATCTAGAAGAACAGGCAAAATTCTTAATCCATAAAATATAGTTATTTCTTCTTATTTCGTGCAGCATCTACGCATATTTAGAACTTTGTTAAAAATTTTCTGATTTCAAAGAAATGTACGGGTCGTGTCGTGAACTAGCATGCTGAAAAGGTTGACTGGCGCTTTTGTGGCTGAAAATAAAAACTCTTTACTCGTGCTCTGTTCATCCAGACTTCAAACATGGGAGAAAAAAAAAAAGATTTCTCCCCCTTCCCCCGGCCACAAAACCGGATGTAGTTTTGTTGTAGATGACATCAGTCGTATATATAGAAGGAAATAGTAGTTGACTCGTGGTGACAAAATCAGAACGTGTAAGTCTGCGCATATTTTAGATTAAAATTTCTAAATGATCACTCTGAGAAGCTTGTTACTGGAAAAAGATGACCTTGACAGGAATGAACCAAGGAACGTAATATCCGGTTTGCAGGTGTAAGCATAACAAAGAAGGGATTCCGGTTGAGGAGGGGAGATTGAATGATGTTATGCACGAAGACATAATAAGTACGTATTCGTTATTAAGATAATCCAGATATCAATAGTAGTTGTGCATGGGTTTTGTCATTAATTACATTTTGCTTAACTCTTGCTATTTGCATTCGCGGCTGTGTTGTAAGCCGAAGGCGGTTTTCCTCCATTTTTCTCTGACCTGGTTCTCTAGCCATCGTAATTATAATAATGTTGGGGATGGCGTCATTCTTTAAAATAGATGGTAACTTTTGAGTCAGTTATGAAGAAACATTTATGCGAATTTTTTCCCTTTCTTATTTGTGAATAATTTAGTGCAAGTTCCAGTTTCCTGTCTAAATCCAGAAATTGAAAGTAAGTAAAGCTGAACTTTACACCCGTTCATTTGATCTGTATTCCCAGAACTTAAAACTCTTGCCTCATATACAGTGTTAAAGGCTCATTTAATGAAAATAGTATAAATTAAGGCAGAATGGCATGCGTTGCCTTTACTTCTGCACTTGTCATTCACTGATGCCATTTCTGCCTACACAGAGCAGGTACAAAACAGGAAATTCTGAAGCCTTTTGATTTAGAGTCTGCAAATTAATTTATGGATTCATTTGCTGAGTTTTTCTTTTTGTGTTTAAATATTGCTGGTAGTAACAGAAATGCAATTGCTACTTCAATATACTAAATTATTATTTTAATATGATTATTGTGTAATATTACTTTAGTAGTGTGTAATTAATAAAAGCAATTTACAAGCTTTCACATGTGTAAAAAAATCAGTAAGTGCTGTCAAATAATGATAAAAATATTGCTTTGTTCATGAATGAGCATCGTACAGTTGAAGTATACAAAAATCTAATTTTATAATTTATTAGGAAAAAATGAAGGAATCACTAATAGTTGTTTCTGTAACTAATTATGCTGATCATAATTTTATCAGCCCTGTTGCTTGTACTTGGAACATGGTTAGGTTGTGATATATAATAGGTCAAATAAAAAAAAGTAGTCTTTTAATAATTGCCTATTTTTCCACTGTGCAGAAGAATGCATAAGTCACGTAAGAGATCATATAAAGAAATTTTGCCACAGTGTCTGAAAATGTAAAAGATATGGCATTTGGAGTCTGTAAACATAAGACCACATGTCATAAGACATTTTGTAATAAGAAGCTGATATTTTGCCATTACTTGTCATTGTATATCAAGATCACAGTTATACATACATCAAATCATGCATTAATAATTAAAGCAGCTTAACATCAAAGATCAAGATAATGATAAATTAAGACATACATTAGTGTATGTTTTCTGCAGCTGGAAGGTGAAATCTCCAATAAATTTATGTGGTTGACTGAAAACACCCAATGATTTTAAATGGAAGTCTGATACACCTTTGCCCTTTATGAATGAGAGACACTGACTTTAAACAGTTTTACTGGCACAGTCTTTGACTTTCCCACATTTGAAACTGGTACTTATCAACAGTTTTAAATTTGTCATCAAATACATAATAACAAGAAACAACGCAGTTGAAAGTTTCACATGGATAGTAAAGAGACTTAGATTGCCTTTTTGAAGAGGGGTGCTCAAGCGATAAAAGCAAAACAAAAATTGTGTAAGAAAAGGACTTCATTTGAAAAACACGCTTTAACAGACTAACCCAGTGTGATTTGTAATTTTGAGTTCAGCCTAGTGTGCAGTAGCAGCAATGTGCTCAGGGACTTTTCACTGAAACTTAACAAAATTATTTATGATTAAGTGGAGTAAGTTGTCAGACTGAGCCAGGTAACACCACTGATGAATGCAGCTCTTGAACTTTTGAAGTTTGGCTCTCAAGAAGTATTTCCACTAGTTATTAATAATCTTTTAAATAGCACATAAAAACACAGTCATTTATGTTTGCAGTTTGTGATGATGAGAAAGCAAGCCTGGTGACAAAGGTAAGGTAATTTTATATGTGATCTTGGAGTTAATGTTAATTATTGGAGCTAATTTCTGTAACTTTGTGTGTGTGCATCCATTTATATGCTTTCTTAAACCATTTCTCAGAGAAATGCAACAAATTTTAAAGCGTTAATAGAAGTAATACTACAAATTAGTAAGCAGGAGGCTGCAAGTTTTTTTTTTTGCAGATTTTGAAACTTGACTCTCTGATAGAATTTAACAGTTGCTATTTAACCGTCAGAATTTATTACTAGTCAAAGAAGTAGTTGCAACAAATATAAGGTTTATTTTAGGTTCGTAACGTGTATTATTACTTATTTGATTATGTTAAAAATATTGCTTTATTGATTAAATAATGCAAGGTTGAAAACCTACATGGAAGGACCTATGCCAGGAGGTCTGAAAGGAAAGCTGGGACGCAAGACCAAGAAACGGTCATCTAAAAAACGGCCTTCGTCACAGCAGTTGGTTCAGTCAGCTGGGGGGGCAAGGCACCAGCCAGACAGGTACCACTGCACAAGTTTTTCTCTAGTGTCCAACCTGGCCTCCAAACATCAGGAGGAAGATGATGGCGTATCTCGTATGAGTTGGTGCAGTGCTGATGGAGAGAAGGATGAAGCTGAACCCTTCCCTTTTGTGCAACTGCCAGTCATGTGTAAGCTTAAGATATTTAGCTATCTTCACAATAAGGACAAGGGGCGGTTGGCTAGGGTGTGCCGAGACTGGGCAACTTTGCTTCGTGACCCTTGTTTGTGGGGTCATGTCTCCTTTTCCGAGCTCCCCTCTGGGTGCCTTCTCTCTGCCATTCATCCATTTGCTGATGAATGCTATACATGCTACAAAGTAAGGGTGAGTCAATTCTCTGATTATCTGAAGTCGGTAAAACCAGTATTGAGGTTTCTTGAATTTAAATTTGACTTCTCAGACATGAAGGAGCATTACTTAGAGATGGTGAAACGGCTTCTGGCCAGATGTGCATGCCGCGACCTGCGTGTGGCCCACCTTTACTGGAAGGAGACACCACGAGAGCCACTGTGGCTCGAATCGGAACGCATGACAAGATGCGAGGAGGTTGTTCAGAGACATCGCCTACGACAACGCCTCTTTGTTAACTTCTTTGACCACTTCACATCCCTGGCACCCCGTCTGTCCACTCTGGTCTTGCCATTTGACTGGTCTGAAAACAGCATCAGCAGCTTGGCAAGGCTGAAGAACCTCAAAAACCTGGTGCTGGAAAAGTACTTCGTGTTCCAGCACCTCCGCCAGGAAGCGCTGGATCGCTTGCTGGTCTCGTTGCCTCACCTTCAGCGTCTTCTGCTAGAAGTCTGGACACCTTCTGGACACGGTTTGGTGCTTTACTCAATGACATCTAAGTCTTTGCAGTACTTGGATGTTTCACAGAGCCGGGGCTTTTACCTGCAAGCCATTCACATGCCCAATATGGAACGCTTCCGGGTTGCTCGCCATCCGTGGAATGGACCTCTTGCCTTGGCAGAACATGTCAACATTCTGTGCCTGCATACAGTGCTGGCAAGTGGAGCTCCCAACCTGACCAAGATCAATGACCACTACCTCGAGTCTGACTGGCGCCACAACCCATCACCCATGCTGGAAGAGGTGCTAAAGAGTGTTTGCTCATGCCGCAGGCATAAGACAGCATGGGCAATGTAATAGTGGCAAATGAAGCTGTACTCTGTCCTTTGCAGATATTTTATGTAGCACTAGAAGCTTTTTATCTTTTTCTCAGATTGATTGAAATCTAAGTGTATTTGTCACAGGGAACATTTGCTGTTAGGTTAGAGACTTTAACCGGATTACCTGAAAGTCAGTGTAAACGTGTGTTCAAAAAGTTTAATAGGATCCAAAAGCATTTGGTTCTGATGAAGATTTTGTTGCAGCCATGCAAAACATTTTTGTTTATGTGCAGTTCCTTTTCACATCATCGCTTGTGTTTTTGTAAATGTTTTATTTAATGTTTATTAAATATCTAAGTGAGAGATTTATAAAATCTGGTGTTATGTTGGGAATAATCCAATTTAGATGGTTAGAGCTACAACATAATCTTATCTGAATTTCATACAGATCTAATAGGTGTTAAGCAAGCCAAAATTCTAATGTTAGAGTTGACAGGTGGGATAGTAATATCAGAAAACTATATTTGAAATGTAGCCAGATAATAACAGTAAGAATATTATTATAAAGACAGATTCAAATCTCTTTAAGTCACAGTTGAGATAATTTGTTAGTTCCTTTAATTGTTTGTTTTTTAATGAGTTCAGATTTACTAGCTTTGTGCTGGAAAATGATATAATTGATTTGTTTCATATTTACAATGTAAAGATAATAGTTACCACCCATATTGCTCACAGTTTGAAAGCATGGCACAGAGGATAATTTGGACAAAATGTCACTGGTTAATTGAGTATTTCTCAAAATATTTGGAGAGTTATAGGTGATTTTAATAGCTGCATAAAAATGTGCACACCTCCTGCAGGACAGTCTAATTTTAAACTTTCAGTAGTGTTCGTTAGAAAAACACTGATTGATTGTCAACATACTTTTTGTCACTGAGAATAATATTTTACTGACGTGTATTTAAAAATCTTCAAATGCAAACCTAAAGACAATAAAAGGCAGCTGTAAAGATGCTTTGGCCTCCCCATCCTTTATAAAGCCAATCAACTATTTTTTTCCACAGAAAACAGCAGACTGGAATGAGGGATACCACACATTTCTCTTTTTACAAAAAGTTTCTTTGAGAAAAATACTTACATGTTCAGATAACCTCTGTAGATAAATGTTCAGATAACCTTTGTAGATAAATGTTCAGATAACCTTTGTAGATAAATATGTACATGTTCCTTTGCACTTTCATGTTTTGTTTTGTTGTTTTATTTTCTATTTATATTGCATATAAATCTTGCATAAACATCTATTTTTATGTTGCTGTTTGTAGTAGTTCAAAACAATTTTCCCACAGAATTACTTACAAATAAAATGGTAGCCAGGCTTTTGCTGCCTGCTCATAAGTGGTCACAGTAATTATATTCTTTTATTTAAATTTTTGCATTAACTGTGCCATAGTTCCAGAAATATTTTTGGTGTAAAAGTTTTTAAAATTTATAATAATTATATTTATTAACAGTTTTCCTTTGCGATTTTAGGTCCTCTGTGCAAGTTTTAAATTTAGTGTGTAACAATCGGTAATGTGACCATGTACTTTTATGCAATTACAGTTTTATTTGGCTTTCTATCTTTGAAAAAATAAGTAGTTCACTTGAGAAGAGTCTTTAAGGGATTTTTTCTGGATCCAAATCTACATTTTTCATCAGTTAATAGGTCTCACCCAGCAGTATTCATATTGACAGAGCTATGCAGACTTTTCTAATAAAATCACATCAGTTGCCATTTCTTTACATTCTGGACCTTATTATGAAATATTAAATTTGATACTGATCATGTATGTGACGTTATAAATGGTGTAAGTAGTAAGCAGGAAGCTTAAAAATTGATATACATTTAATTTTATGACTGTGATGGTTTAAAGCCAGGGGAAGAGAATGTGGGGGAAGATTTATTGATGAAATGTTTTTAAATCTTTATTTCTAAGTCTTGTCTCAGGATTTTAAGAATATGTGTATGTAGAAATAAGGACTGGCAGTTGTCAAGGTATTATTTTGGCTTATTTTTTAATTTAACTGGCACAAACTGTACACATAATTTTTGTAGAAGGAAAAATACTTAAAAATGTTTTTAGAAACACATGTAATATTAAAATTAGCCATTTTGTGGCTTTGTTCTTTATGTGACAAGTGGCATTTTGTGGCTATGCTGAAGCTATCTGTGCTGCTTTTGTAAACGATAGTTTGAGATAACATTTTAAAACTCTTTATGTTTGGCATTACCTCATGAGCATGTCATAATATTTTTGAAGATCCATTTATTGCTGAAACATTTTCTCCTGAAGAAAGTATAATGTTCAGAAAAAACAGCTTGGTTACAGTTTATCTTGATCACTAGTTCATTTTTAATGATTGCTGTAAGATGAATGGATGTTGCAGATTTGAAAGAAAATTATCAGTGTTTAAGATATGTATATTTCTGGCATGAAAAATGTTAGAATTTAGGGGATGGTTATTAATTAATCTTTCAGTGCCTATAACTCAAGCAAATGCAATGGCCTGTTTTTTATGTTTTTCCCCCAACAGTTATCTTGGGAGGATATTTAAAAACAAAACTGCAAAATCTTCATCCCAGGACATGACCAAAGGTTTTAAAAATATAAGTAAATTAACAAGTTGTTTTTAATGTAGTGATTTCATTATTTAAAAAGAATGGGGTTGCTGTTTAAAATACATTTGTTGGGCATGAGGCATGAGCAGCAATGTAATTTGTGGGCATTTGAAGGACAAAAATAATGATTGGTCCATACATTTTTGATTAACCCCTTAGGTCAGTGATAACATAGAGAGCAATAACATATATAGTGTGTATCCCTAATACCATCAGTCTGCCGCATAAAGATGTCAGTTGAAAGAATTTTGAACTATGCATGCAACGGACACCAACCCCAGTACAAAACAGAATAGGGGATGTAACAAGGGTGGCTTGCAAGATCAGAATTTCCTCCCCTTAAACGCTTTTTGCAGTGCTCTAGCTGAAAGGACATTTTCATAATTCTCCTGCTGTGTTGTCTTGGGGTTGAAAAAAAAAGGAGTAAAAGATAAACTCTAAACGGAAGTTAGATGACGTCATGAATGGAAGAGTTTGTCGCCAGCTTCAAATGCTTGGGAATTTGTGACATGGAGGCTATGTGTTACGCGCTCTAGACAGTGGTGAATCATAAAGAATTTATGGATGTGGATGCTGCCATGCCATAAATCTCACATAAAACACCAAGTGGCCTTAGGGAATTTTGTGGAGCGGTGTATTCAAACTTACTTTTTTCCTGTTGTTAGTAAAGCGATAAGGGGAAAGAATGTTTTGATAAAGCACATCTATTTGTTGATGACAACATCAAACTCCCACTGCAACAGCTTTCGTATTACAATTTGAAAAAAATTAATTTAGTGACTGTTTGAGTAAAAACAATTCGTTTAGGAATACACAGGTGTGTGTGGGTGTGTGTCAAGTCTTTTGTATATCTGCAACTAATAAGCAAATCAAGACTGAAAAACTTAAAAAAAAATTAAATGTCTCGGTCATAATAAAAATTGGTGGAGAAAATGTGATCAGTGAGGCAGCATTTTATAGGTGTAGAATGCATTTGGCAAAGTGATTATTTTTCAGAAAATGAACAGGTTGAAGATGGAAGGACTTAGGTGAAGAAGAGCTTAGATGGAAGATTTAGAATAAGAAAGTTTATTTCAATATAAAACAAGTGGTAATTATAATGTTTCTTTGAGTGAGTAGACCATGATGACGTGGAGTTCTTTATGACCCACAGTCAATGATATGTTGCCTGCTCATGTAATTTTATGGTTAAGGATGCTGTTTATTCTCCTTGTTGATGATGATGATGATGATGATGTCCATTTGTAATGCGCAGGTATCCATTCGGAAGAATGCTCATTGCTCATTGTTGTCATCATAATTGGTAATAAATATAAAGCTTTGATGAATGCAGAGAAAGGCAGTTATTGTCTAGGAGAGTGGTTTTAGCTGTGACAAAGTATTATATAACACTGCTGTTAGCAGTCATTTTGACATGTGGGCAAAATAAAATAAGAGTGTTTATTATGTTTTGCTGTTAACTTATGTTTCAAAAAGGTTGCTGTCATATCACTCTTCAGTATCATTTTGGCCCTGTCTTGTTCGGCAATTCTCAGATTTCATGGATTATCAGTTTTCTGCTAATCAGAACTCTGCTTAGTAGTTTGGTTGAACTGTTTAGGACATAGTTTAGTGAATGTCATACAGGATGCACCAACAAATAAATTTTTGAGAAGGCCATCAGGTTCACCAAATCAAGGTATTCTTATTAACCTATTTGGTATGTGCTAAATCTTATGTTGAGAAAATGTTATATTGTCCTGCACATAGTGCAGTCTTCAGCTGGTACTGCAAGAACTGCCAACTGTTTGCTAAGATGGAAAGGTTTAGAATTATGGAGAGTTGGTAATTGCAATCATATGGAAGTGCAGAAGACTAGTGGGTAGAATTGTTGAGCAAACTAAAGAAAGAGTCTATTGGGATTTGTAGTATTTAGGAATGTTCAGTCTTTTGTACTGAGGTGCTCAGAACGTTTCATGTGGAAGATGCAGAAAGGTGAACGAGAGAAAAAAAAGAAAGAAAAATCCTTTATAATAAGTGTATTCATTAAAAATAATTATTTTAGCATTTATTTACTTTTCCTGCCTTGTGGTGTATTTAAAACAAAAAATCGACACTGGCAGTTATCAGATTCATCTGTGGACTTGAAGAATGTAACTGCTCCATGTTGTACGAATATAGAACTATTTTATTCATCGTTTTCATGTTATAGTAGAATGTACATCACCTTTTAAATTTTGCTGACTAAATGATCTCATACTGTATGATTGGTTTTGTTTCTAAAGTATGTATACAGTTGGCTGTTCGTTTCACTTGTACTTTTACAGTGAGTTTGAGCATGACTGTTATAATGACTGTAAAATGGCATTCATTGTTAAGCATACAGCTTCATTTCTCCTAAATGGCAAAAAGAGCTGAACTATAAAGAAGGAAAATGAAGTCTTAGCAAAGTATTTTGATTGTTTTTATAAAACAATCCATATATGTTGAAATGTTTGGTTACTATGTAAAGTCAGTTGCATATCTGAGTATACATGAAACTTACAGTTTTAGTGTAAACAAAGCTTTTGAGGTTTTTCTATAATAACACTGCTCTGTTAATGTTAATAGTGAGAAATGACCCAGAACACTTACAGTGTATATTTTTTTAAAAATAGAAAGAGCAAGGAGTTAAAAAATATTTACATCATTGGTTGAGTACTTCCAGACCTTAAAAAAAAAAAGAAACAAATGAGCATATTTAAAAATGTTGATAAAACTTTTTTTTTTTTTTTTTAGTTTAGAAGTGCATGAAATATCAGCTGTATGTCAAAGGAAACCTTATTTAAGGCCACTTTATCCTCTCTTGCATTATGGAGCAATCAAAAAGTAAAGAATCTATCAACAGCCCTGGAGTTTAAAAAAAGATACATATTGTGTCATATGTTTTTCAATGTTTCTAATTTTCAAAATTTCGTATTGTTTACCATTTTATAATTATCAATAGTAGAGTTGTGTGAAAAACATTAATACTAGTTGTCTGGTATGATATATTTATCCTCTCTCTAATCCTCTCTATTTTTGGAAATGGATGAAAATTACTGGGAATATTACAAGCTCGACACATAAGAATTTAATTCAAAATTTGGCATGTTTAGAGAAGCTTTTGTGAGAGCATTATTTTTTAAAACTGTGATTACAATGTGACTGAGGTCTAGTAATATCAAAGGGATTAAAATTCTGACATCTTTGACTGTATGTTTGGCTGGAAGAAGAAATACTGCTTGGTAGTTGCCTGACTATCTTTTCTGTCTATATCAAATATTGTGTCCTGGTGTATTGCCTGTTCTTCATTATTAGCACATGACTCACAATGACCACCAATGCTTATATCCATGCACTTAATTAAACAGTAGAGGTTGTTGCCTGTTTAACTGCTTTTTCTTCCAGGTAATTGCTTTTACTCCATCAAATTTTCCCATATAAGTCCTGACCTTCACAGTAGGTCTAGCTTTATTGCACTTTTAATATTTCTAGTCACCCTCTTCTGGACCTCTTGTCTAGGTATGCCCGTTTTGTTCAGATGACTTGTTATGCCTTTAGAAAGTATTTTTTAACCTTCTACTTCTATAGGGCTCTGAGCAGGAACAGTAAAGGAAGACTAGTTTAATAGCCTTTAAGACTTTGTAGCTTCTTACTCTGTTATCTACTAGACAAGGAAGACTAAGTCTTTTTAAAAGGTCATTTTCAACTCTTATTCATTTACACTTACAGTTTACACCTGTTTAATTGTGCTTTTTTCTGTGAACGGCATTAAGATTTCTAACAGATATCTAATAGCTTTGGCCTGTAGACTAGGTTTCAATTATGATGTATCTTCTAGTTTTCATTTTGAATTGATTGCAAGACTGAGAAAAAATATATCAGTTATTGTCTTTCTTCACCACTTTTCCCCCCTTTACTCCAGTCCTGACACATCAACCTAGATACCATAATTTTCTTATCATTTATGGCTTTAGTGTTCATTTGTTGTTATCGTTCTCTCTGGCAGATCTGTAATGGAGTTGTAAAATGCTAGTGTTGTCCCGTTTGCTAAAGTCAAAAGTCTTGGAAAAAACAATTTGAAATACCACACTGTTTAAATATATCCATTGGCAAGGATTATTTCGTGAATGTACCTTTTACTTTGTAATATTTTGACTGTTGCTTTTAAACCTGTGTTTGTTCTGCTGTTGCTTTTTTTTGTAATATTGAAACTTTACCTAATCTGATTTTTTTAAAGGAACAAGTAAGCAACCACCATGCAAACTTTGTCCAGCCAATGAAAAGTTGGCATCAAAACTGAGTGTGCCTTGAACTACATGTCAACTGTTGGTATTAACATTTTGAAGGTAATTTATTTACCATCTGCTGAGTTCAGCTCGATTTGTATAATTTAGCGTAGAAAGAAAAGGAAGTTTCTTATTATTTAAACCCCAGTACCTAGTGTTAAGTTTATTGATTTTGCTTTGGAGAACAGTTATCTCAAACACAGAATGCTATAAACTGGCTGTGGTGGAGGCATGACAAGTAAAAAACCTTCACGTGACTTTAATGGGAGTCACAGGGAAAGTTTGTTCCTCGGCATCCCAAGCAGGTAGTGCAAAGAAAAATTTAATGTCCGTGTCTTTTTCCGCTACGTCGCCGTAGCTTCGAAGACAGCGTTGTGAAGACAATCTGCAGAAACATAGGGAGAGGGTAGTCATGGAAATTAGAGACAATGCTCTGATGTCTTGAAAGACTTGTAGACCCCAGGGTCTTCTTAATCGGACGCATACTGTGGAGTATGTGACTATGGCACATTTTTCTTTTTACAAGACGATCATATTTGTCGAATATGTGAGCATGAGAAATCGTTTTCATTTGTTTATTAAGAAGGCCCTATGGCGCAGGTCGTGACAAAGCAGGAGGCATCGGTGGTATTGGAGACGGAATAAATGAACTTGTCATTATCCTCACAGGGTTAACGATTATTCTCATAGGGATAATGGTTATCCTAATAGGGGTAATGAGGCTTGAAGAGTTAAGACAAATCCCACCCCCCACCCTCCAAAAAAGCAGAGGTGAGAACGGAGAAGTGACTGTGGAATATTCATTCGGTCACGTGCAGAGTTTCAACAGAGTAGGACTTTGCTTGAGGTCACCTTCCAGCCTTATCCAAAACTCCTATCTCAATAGGTTTACGACATTCTCTAGTGTTTGATTTGTACGGAGTTTTAACACCCTTTGGTTTGAGCCATTTCTTGTTTTCTTTTAGGATGTCGGCTTTCGGTTTTTTTTTCTTGACTATATGGTTATGTGAGTATTGTGCAGCTTGGAACATTCTTGTTCAGCTCAATTTGTGTATGGTGAGTGGTGACGACAACAATATTGATGATGATGCTTGTGACTACAATGATGATGGTAAGGGATGCAGATCGAAAGGGTGATATAAATCATGCTATTTTTCTCCTGACTGGCAACAAACTATGTAATTTTTTTGAAATTGTTATTAGAAAATGACATTAAAGAATCAGCACAAATAGATGTATCGCATTTTTATGTTCATTTGTGTCATTTTACAGAGCACTGCACCTTGGGTGTACTTATTAACTCTTAGAGCAATCGTAGCGTTGAAATTTCTTTCGATTTTTATCTGTAAAAAAATAAGTGAAGGATGAATGTAGCTATAATCTAATGACAGAAAGAGACCGCGTGGCCTGAAGTATCTGCCGCGACATTCCAGACTTGACCAGACCCTCAGAGGTTCAGGGCTGGAATTCATGTCGAACTTACTGGTTGGTCAAGCCGATAACTTATGTCTGCCTTGTCCTCTATGTCCTCCCGCCATGGTCTTGAGGAATCGAGCTGTCATCTGGCCATGGCGGCCACAGACGTGAAAGAGGTTATCAGCTTGACTAGCCTGTTAGTTACACATGGGACATGAATTCTACCTTAAGGGGCTTGACTCATCACACGCAAGAGGCGAAGTCTCATTAACAGCAGAAATGTGTGCTTGTAACTAGGCAGTCACAGTAACATCCAGGAGAGCAGCATGGCACAGCAGTCTGTTGCAGGGCTTTGACGTCTTCCGATAGTTGGCGAATTTTCACTATTTTCGAAGATTCATCATTATTTAAGAGACTTATTTTCAGTATCAAAGGAAGACATTTTCTTTTTGAATCATTTTCCCCCCAATTTTAATCCCCCTCCCCTAATTCCCGCCCCTCCATGTCAGAAAATGACGCATGTTAATGTTTTGCCTTCAAATGTTCGGCATACCATCGTTGCTCGGGTAGTATTAACCTGTCACCATTTTCACGCTATATTCATCATTGCCGGGTGCAGACGCTTCCACAGGTTGAAAAGGTGCGGTCATGTACTGGTGTTTGTGTAGAACTGGCGTCTAGACACCGACATCTTTTCAAGGCGGAATGGTGTTCTTGATGCCCGCACGGCTGATTCATAACTATGTTCGTTTCATCACTGTCATAAAAAGGAAAGATAAAAAGAAAAATTGAAAAATGAAAAAAATTACGAAGGTGGCACGTCAAAACAAAGATAATGAAACAGGTATATAAATATATAAATTAATGTGAACAAATACATGAATAAGGGGAAAAGGCTTAAGAAAAAAGTTATTTCTACAACCGAAAAGTTTTCGGACAACACTCGAAGTTTTAGCGGACAATGGGAGTCCGGTGGAAGGGGCAGGGAGAACAGTCGTTCGGTTGAGATGTGTAATGTTGAGTGTTGAGGTCCTGTCCCCATCCACAATTTTTCGCTTGATGACGGAGCACGGTGTGTGATTGTTGCTACCGAGGTTGGGCTGCTCGGATTCGTCCGGGCGACTTGGCGAGAATGTTCCTTCCAGGGTCACTGTTCTCTTGGGCCACACACATTGAGGTATTGTGGTGCATCATGGGTACTGCAGAACTCGGTAATTCTGTCGGATCGATGTATGACGCATGGCGACTATTGTACATGGATTTGTGTGCATCGACGTCTCACCCATTCCACGACAGGTGACCCACTTCCGTACACAACTCATTTAATTATTTTAAAACGCATTTCCCTACTGTACGGTAGGCAAAGTGCGGTCTGCGGACTAAAAATAAAATGTAAACTACAGAGGTATGAAAATATTGACTCCAGAAAAAGGCATAAATAATATAGACAAAAACAAATCAACAAATAGACACGGAACAACAACATAGCATAAAAGTATGAATGTGAGATCGCAGATGACTGCTGTAAAAACACCTCAACATGAGACTCATGACTGCTGAATATCGACTTACGACTCCCGTGACTGCTGTAATTGACATACGACTCCCGTGACTGCTGTACGTTGACATATGACTCACATGACTGCTGTACATTGACAAACAACTCCCGTGACTGCTGTAATTGACATACTACTCCCGTGACTGCTGTACGTTGACATATGACTCACATGACTGCTGTACATTGACATACGACTCCCGTGACTGCTGTACATTGACATACAACTCCCGTGACTGCTGTAATTGACATACGACTCCCGTGACTGCTGTACATTGACATACAACTCCCGTGACTGCTGTAATTGACATACTACTCCCGTGACTGGTGTACATTGAAATACGACTCCCGTGACTGCTGTAATTAACATACGACTCCCGTGACTGCTGTAATTAACATACGACTCCCGTGACTGCTGTACATTGACATACGACTCCCGTGACTGCTGTAATTGACATACTACTCCCGTGACTGGTGTACATTGAAATACGACTCCCGTGACTGCTGTAATTGACATACTACTCCCGTGACTGCTGTAATTGACATACGACTCCCGTGACTGCTGTTATTGACAAACGACTCCCGCGACAGCTGTACATTGACGACTCCCATGACTGGTGTACATTGACATACGACTCCCGCGACAGCTGTACATTGACGACTCCCGTGACTGGTGTACATTGACATACGACTTCCATGACTGCTGTACATTGACGACACCCGTGACTGGTGTACATTGATTTTCAACTCATGTTCCTAATATTCATTGGCATGATTTGTGTCATCGCTGTGCATCGGGATGACACGTGGCAGGGCTGAACACAGCCTTGGGATCGCTGTGAGTCATTTCTTCAAGGGAACCCGACACAGACCATCAACATTAGCCTTAGTTCTTCTTCTCATCAGCTTACAATTATTCCTTCTGTCGACTTACAGCTGAAAAAAATCGATGTATTGGTGCTCGCTGGAGGATTTAGATCCGCGATTATTTTCTTCTCATGTAACATGTCCTCCATCTGCCAGGGGGACTTTTGGGGAATTTACCACTGATGCGAATTCTAAGTATGAAATGATCTGTTGTAGTCCTTTCATACTTGTCAGAATGACTGTGAGGTAGACCTCACGACTCTTGACCTAGGGTCCCTATGAGGGCATTTGGGATATTGCAGCAGTGGATCTCTATGATTTCGCCCGTGAAGGATCAGTGACAGAGTGCTGGTGACCCTGATGATCTCAAAACTGTGTACTAGGCCCCTATGATCTTGCTAGTAAAAGCAGTAGTGAGTATAGTGACCACATGGCTGGGTGTTAAGGATGTCAAAACTTCGTAAAGTGGGCCTTTGTGCTCGCAGTGGGCCTTGATGTATTCAAGCAGATGCAGTGAGTGTTGAGACTTGGTGACTGTACTCAGAGGCTTTTCCTGATCTGGTTGTTTGCAGTGGGCCTTATGATCTCGTGGCTGCTAACAGTGGGCCATTGTGATCCCACGCCTGTTTCGTTCTGACACTGTCACCCCATGGCTACATCGTTCTGGCATCGTGACCTTTCTAGTTCCATCAATCATTGCTGTGGTAAGGAACATTGCTCTCGTTAACTGCAGTCACGTTACCTTGTGTTGATGTGCGATGGGATCTTTGCACATGCGTGCGGAATAGGCTGTTTGAAAACTCGGGGCTGTGTCCGGAAACAGCAAGACTGGAAAGCTTAAAAATGTTTACCCCCCACAACTGTAAAGATATGACTCACCTGACAATCACTACTCATAATAGACATGTCTATGTGTGTGTGTGTGTGTGCGTGGAACATGTGCATGACTACCACGAAGCACAGTTGTAAACAAGCATTTCCTCGACAGGGTTTCTCGGCTTAAAGACATCCATCACACATAACGAAGCCTCCCAAACTATTCGCCTACAACAAAAAGAGCATTAACTTAGTATTTGTTAAAGATGTAGAGGATGTAGATATGCGGCAAGAAAAAGGCGAACTAACAAGGACTGCCTCTTCTCTCAATGTCAGCTGCTGTCGAGAGCGAGTGTGTGGCCGAGTACACTATACGCTCCCATTCCTACACGCAAACAATATTATTGCTTTCTTTTCACATAAATTCCGACAAGTTTCTTCTTTAAAAGTTAATATATATATATAGAGAGAAAAAAACAGAAAAGAAAATCTTAGCAAAGTTTATGCAGTCATGTACATTTGCTGTGAGTGAGAGACTAACAGAATGTCGACTGATATTGCATTTCCATTGTACCCTGAATATTACATCCCAGCCTGTATCACAACGGGTGGATTTACACATCGTACAAACTACAGACTTACAATCACATACAAACTTTCATGTTTGTCATTTACATTAAGCGATTATGCAACTAAAAGGCATTAAAACACCCGTGCAGTGTTATATATCTGAAAGCTGAGGCAGAAGAAAACAGGCGCAGAAAAAGAGACAAAGATTTCGAATATGATGATGGCGCAACACGTATCACGTGACCCAGATCTGATCCTTAACAGCGAGAATATTTACGAATAATTATACGTAATAAAATTATTTTAAAATAAATTTCCATGCATAAGCTAAACTTAGAATCTTCGTTCACACCACACGTACAAGTTAAAAAAAAAAGTGCGAAACAAATGTTTACACAGACGATCGAGTAGGTTTTTATAACGTCTACCGCAATGATTTAATGGAATGTAAAATGTTGTTTGCTGATAATTGAACCCTGTTTGTGTGTCGACACCGTCAGTCATACGCTCATTCATACGTGCATGCGGGTACACGCGCACTCACACATTATGAAAGAAGGACGCATGCTAGCTGGCTCAAACATTTTGCACACTACGATTTAGTTCAGATGAGGGAGTAGGTCATATGCTAAGCCTTTATCCCAGCCCAAGTTCGACACAAACAAAAGATTATGATAACGAGCTTCAGGGTCGAGATGCGTTCGAATCGACCAAGCATGAGGTCATCAGATGCCAGCTGGCGGGCCCTTCTTGAGCAGCTTCAATAAAGTGGTGTGTTTATTTGTTTAGCCCAGGGTGATATAGCACGTGTTACCAGGTAGGGACTGGAAGGTAAGGAGACAGGAAAAGAGTTTCACTTGGTTTGCTAGACCTTGAAGATGTTGATGCTGTCGTCTTGAAAGTGCAGCATCAAGACAATTTTGCACACAAAGCCTTGTTTAGTCCCTGTTTAATCTTTGTTTTGATCTTCGTGAAGTCTAAAGTTGAAATGGTCGAAAACCTTGATTGCTTTAACAAAAATGAAGATGTCTTTACTGAAACGCAAGTCTGGTAGACAGTTTCAATAGTACGATTTCTGGTCCCTGTTCTATTCTTAGTACCTTTTGAATGACCCTCTTAACACCCTTTAAATGACCTCTTTTTGTCGGGGAACGAAAAACAATTGCGTGTCCGCTTGCGTTTTACACAGATCCCTTTCTTGCACCTTCTTTCATTCTTTTTATTTTACTTAGTTATTTAATTTTTTTTTATTTGGTCTCTCCATGCCCCAGCGATGCCGCCATCTTATCCGTCCGCGTATCGTTTCTGTCTGAATCTCGTAAATTCTCGTTTATGGTGACTCTCCACAGGTGTCCAAGTGATTGGAAATGCGAATCACAGAATACGACATATTTGAGACGTTCCCCTCCAGACTCTCTGAAAAAGAAATTAAAAAGAAACCCACCGCCAACAAACTCTTGCTGCACAGAGCGAGATGGATGCTCTGAGAGTATGTTGTCAGTCTGACGCGCTGGGGATCAGACTGCAGCCGCAACAGCCTACGCCACTGCAAGGAGGAAAAGCAGGCGGGCCTGGTGATGAATGATGGGAAGGGCGTACCGACTTCGCGGCACGGTGCAGGGAGTAGGGGGGGTGGTGATGAGGGTGGGGAGAAAGGAACAGCAAAATGCACAACAGTGATTGTGCAAGCGAAGGGTACATTTTCTTTCACGGAAATACGTTCTTTGCAACCTTCGCGGTGTGTCACACTAGAGGCATGGATGGTGTTCATGATGTCTCTGTTCCCGTACAGGCTGTAGGAGAACGCGAATCGCGTACATGAACGTGGCAGTTCATAGGGTTAAAGTGCATCGCACTTTTATACATGAAAAACTGGAGATAAGTCGCTACTACAGCCTTCCTCCAGTAGTGCTCAGGAAGGGGACACCATCATTACACAAAGATCAGCTAGATGACTTGTTACTTAAAGAAGCGAGAAACTGCCTGTATGTCACTATTACTCTGTGATGCACATCTGCATTAAGAAGTGCACCGAGGAAGCACGGAAGACGCACAGAAAGGTTAAGAATTGCACAGGGGTTGACTCACAATGAGTAAAGCTGCACAGAAGTAAAAACTTCATCAAATGGTTTGACTTTATCAGAAACCTTGGATGCGGAGGTGGCGTGGACAATAGCTACAGAAGCTGTGGGTACGACATGCAAGAAAGAGCTGGGGCACGAAGACCTGGCTGCGCGGAGGGATAGAAGCAACAGCACAAAGAATAATAATTAAAGTGTCAGGATTGAAGGCCACACCGAGGTCTAGAAGCGAATAAAATGAAAGAAGATAAAATACAGTAACAAACACGCAGCACATCAACATAGTTTTCACAACTTCTGTACGGTGGTGTTCATCCCTTCCTCTTCTCTTTTATTTTTATTTGCAAGATTTTCTCTACCCTCCCACTTTTCGTTTAATCACTGTCGAAAGAGTTTCTACGAAGACAGATAATTCGCCATTTGTTTCAAAAAGTTCAGCAAGGAACTACGTGCCGAGGTATTCAGTATTTGTATAAACAGAGCAAATGTAGACGACTTACTTCAGTATTAATTTATTTGCTTCATGTACTGCGCGCAGTCATCTTTATACATTGTTTCTTTTTTTTTTTTTAAATCACTAAAGTTTCATGTATCAAATCTAGATTAATGATTAGGACATTTTTGTGGCTTCTGTCCCGGAAGATTTTCTGGTCGAACGTCTCCAGATTAAATTATTGTAGCGGTTGCCACTTGTTCTCTTCTCCCTGTGAACTTTATCAGACGACCACTGATCTGAAAACCTACAGGAAACCACACAAATAAAAAAAAGATATATTTTCTTTAAGTTTAAAGAACTTCTGTGTTTACATAGCCTAAACTGATATAAAACCTACTGGACAACGTGAGACCTGATTTTTAAAACATAATTACTATGAATTCTTCACACAGCAGGGTAGCTAAACAATTTACCTTGCTGGAAAAATGCTGTATGAGTTTTTTGTTTCTCTTTCTCTAGGATATATAACTGTACACCCACGAGTTTTTCATCTTAATGTTTGGTTCATGTCAAAAGATGTTGAATTAAAGTAGCAAAATTCTGAACTTAAGAGTCTGAAAACTAGTATCTTTTACAGATCTCAGCTCACTTATTTGAAGAAATGATTTCATTCTGATCGTCCATTCAAGTGAAAATAGGGCTTTACATTTTAAATTTTACAGTACAACACACAACACACGTGTGAGAGTTTTCAAAGGACTTATAACGAAAGACAATGTCGCAATGAGGCTGATCCCAGAATAAGCAATTTTTTTATTACGAATACATTTAGGCAATAAATTTTGTTTACATGTCAGGTATACTAACAGGACTGTTTTATGCCTTTCATGAGATAATATGAATGAATGGGAGCCATTGTTTCTGAAAAGATGTTTGTTATTGATAGAGGCCAAGTACTGTTCCACAATAAATCTTGACTTCAGAAAAGGGATAAATTTATTCACCTTAAAAAATTCACATGTATATATAGAAAAGTTTGCTAAAAGAATGAGGAAGTCTAACACTTTCTCAACATTCCTAGGTCTACTAATACCCAAAATAACAGATTTGCCCCATAAATTGGCCTAAGTTATGGTTTTTCAACATATTCCACAGTTGTACCCAAAAGTCTTTAATTAATGCACATTGCCAAAATAGGTGTTCAACAGTTTTATTCTTTTGTTTGCAAAAAACTACAAAAAGGACTTGTGTTCAGCTTATATTTAAAGAAGAACTTGTTGGTAGGTAGGATCCGAAATAAAATTCTAATTTGAAACCATCTCGGTTTGGGTGTCTATAGTAGGAAGGACGACCTTAGGTAATATATCATTCCAGTTACAATTCTGACCTTCCTGCCACCCCTAATTTCCCAGCGCAGGCGTGACCACTGTGTTATCGTGCTAATAAGTAATCTTTGAGTAGCAGGGTCGATTTCAAACACTAATGTTCTCGAAGCTGTGATCTGACAAGACCACACGAAGAACAAAGATCCTACCAATGATCTGCACAAAAAGAAAAACACTCGTCAACGTCTTTTCTTCGGCAGCAGCAACAACTGTAACAGAAAAGAAAGCGTCGATCACTTTCATAGTTCCTTTCAAGTTATTATATAATTAAAGACGGCACATGGCAGAAGAAACCCCAAGAGACCACGAAAAGTCATAGCGATTAAAGGTACCAGTACTAACCAAGAGAACAAAGCATGTAAAACGCCTTTATCCACGCAGAGGCTGCAAAAGTGCTTCGCTTTCAGGGTTTTGTCTTTGAGCTCAATACAGGAAAACCTCCAGTGTTAAGATCCGAAATACAGTTATTTCCCGTCCTCTTGCATCCTCATGGCTATAATCTGCGTGTTTTGCAGCTGCCACTGATGGACATAACCATTTGTTCCTCCACTAAGCAAGATTGAAAAGGAAATCACAGACGAAATAACTCGATGGAGACACTCTAAGCAGATCGACAGTTTCCCCATGAGCTGTCAGGTTCGTTTTTGCTGATTAACTTCGCTCTCGTCCAGATTCTGTTTGGGGTCTGAATGGTTGAAGAAAGTACAGATGCAGCCGAGGCTAATTGCAGATAATGTGTGGATGCGTGCGTGGATTTGTGTTTGTGCAGAAAGGAAATTTAGTAATATTTTTTGCCAATAGTCTCCTAACTTTTTAGCACTCTTGAACATTCCCCCGGTCTCCTCAGTTCACGTAGATGTCCTTTTTATGATCTTTGTTCTCTAACCCATTGAATACATTGTCATTGATTTGGTAGGAAACAAGCGTGTAAAGTTAACTTGACAGACAAATAATAGTTCTTGATTCACGAACAACTGACATGGTAAGTAACTCATCGACCGGTTTAACAGAAATTCTCGAGAAAAGATGAGCCTGCACGTGTCTAGTCTGGTCAACGTTGCAAACAGAAAGCCTGAAACCAAAATCGGAAACACGATGCAAAAAATAAATTAAGAAAAAAATGAAGAAGGTTGGGAAGGTAAATGTTATTCTGTTCGCTTATGTTGAGTTTGGTCGAACACAATCAGGGCGATATATGGGAGAAAGTTATCTGCAGGGAGAATTCTCCGTGAAATTACCAGTGAGGTAAAAGATTTGGCCAACCAAGATGCCATAAAAAAGGCATTATTGCCACTAAAATGCCGGTGACATATTTACCCACCCTGGAAAGGTTAACCGGCTGGGAAAGTGTTCTTCATGAATACGAGCCGTGGTCGGAACCTATCGCACGCTATTATCGCATCACCTTGCACTGGACAGTCTGTCACAGTTCACGAAATTCGAGCGACGAAGGCAGCCTTTTCGCCGTCTGCTCCTTTCCACTATTCAGCTGGCAGTCACATACACGGTGGACGAGGGAGTCTTTTTGTGACATTTCAGCCCGTCACGGGCTGTTTTGGCGACTGACGCCATGATAAGGGCAAAGGAGCTTTTTCGTGGCGTCTAAAGACTGTCCGGAACAATTTGTCATAATTTCCCCAGTTGCGCCTGCCAAGTACTCGAAAACAGTTGGCTGGGCTGCCTTCATTTGACGGGGTGAGTTGTGCGCAGTTGAGGCAATCAGACATTTCGAGGTGCTGCTCAAGCCGTCCGATAAATCCGCCATCAGGATGATGAGCTAACATCCCGCGACATGAGCTTCACTGGGACTTAATTTAAGGCCATCACCAAAAACAACAGAACTGAGACAGGTTCAGTATGATATAAAAGGTGTGGAGGAAGATATTCGTGCATGCATAACACAGAGAATGTTTCCCAGATGCTTCTGTGAAGGTCTGGCGAATTCGTTACGGAGTCATCTGAGTCTTCTTCCTGTGACCTGCGACCTCAACCATCTGGGCCTCTCACTACAACTGACCGGAGGTCTGAATCCACACCAGTTACAGTCTGTTGGCGAAGCACAACGGTCCGTTTGCTAACTTCATTTGTTTGTCGTTTTTTTTATATTTTATTATGTTTCATCAACTTTTTTTTTTAAAAGTGAGGTTTCGCTACATCAAATTATATTGTCAAGATAAGGAATGTTAAATTCCGTCAGCTGTTGCTGGTGACTTGCTCGCTTAACATGAATGAAGCAGAAAAAAGGTACATAAAATTTTATTATCTTTATTTTAAGATTATGGAATCATGGTGTTAGAGTGGGTCAGGAGTGAAAGACAAGGGAAAACAACCATAACTGCATATAAAGGAGAGGAATCGTGAAACAACGTTAAATAAACGACTTCGATAAACATGAAATGTGACAGCCCAGTTGCTTCCCCTTGTAAATTGAGGCTCTGATTTTATTTGTCGCGGTCAATTCTTCTGCGATGAAGGAAACTTGCAAACTGCAATGTTGAGAAAATTATTCTTCAGAAACATAAAGGTCTAATTGAACTGATGTCCCTTCTCCTACAGCGTGACATTAATCTGTTTTTTGTTTGTTTGTTATTCTTGTTGTTTAGCCTGACGATTTCTTTCGCTTCTGGTTTCTATTTTTAGATTTCCGATGATTTTGAGGTGTGGACCTATGCTCTGGATTGCTTTTTTCAGGGAGTATAAATCAGTTTGTGGACCAGTTCTATTTCAGCATCCACTAACGGTCTCTGCTCTCAGCATGTGTCACCTTTGTCTAGAGTTGTTTCGTTCTGTGGTTGCCTTGGATGTTTGTTAGCAACAGTGAAACAGGACAACACCTGAATAAACATTTAATCAAGTTCAGTTGGTGTGTCAACCTCACGATGTTGGTGAAAATAGGAACAATAAAAACACTTCATTTCCTAATGTTCCAATATATATGCACACACACACACACAGAGGGAGAGTTATGTTGTCTTGGTGTTTCTCTGTGTGCAGATGTTTCTACTGTCACCTTTGATGTCACCCTTAGCCCTGGCGTAATGCTAGTGATGTAGCGTTTCGCGGCTCAAACTCCTTTTTTATTTTATTAGTTGTTCAAAGCATAGATAGATCAGTGGCACGTTCTAGGGAAGCCACGTGACCGTGTGACGCAAACCACAAAATTACATCACGCCATGACGCGATAGGGGAATTCCAGACTCCTTTTGTAAACAAGATTTAATCTGGAACTCCCCATGGCGTGGTGTAATGTCGGCCGACGCAGTCTAATTCAGATGAGAATCCACGCCGACTACACCACCAGGTAAAATTAATGTGTTTAGTCGGCGTGGATCTCACGTAGCTATATATAGTGTCGCTAGGTGATCGCCATAGTCACCGAGTAACCTAGCGTCCGATTGGTCAAAACTGGGTAAGGCGGGATTAAGTTAGCCAGTTTAACGTTTCCCCGGCATTCAGCGGAGATCTTTCAGACAAGACAGCCCTACACGAGGTCAGGGAAGGACTTGTAACGGGCGAGTCGTTGGACAGAGTTGAGTGACACGGAGACGGTTGACCCTCACAACAATCCGTCAGGGACTCTACTTCTGTGAAGCCATTCTGCAGCAGCCTTCCAGCGAGAATTGAGTGACACGGAGACGGCAGATGCTCATTGCAATCCGTCGAGGACTTTACCTCGGAGTGGAATTCATGGGAGGTCTCTGAGACTCTACGCACTTTTACAGCGGTAACTACAGACGCTGAAACACTCCTGCCGAAGGGTGGTGCTGAATCGTCACAGACCGAGGATTACCTACAGCACGTCTGATCTTCAAGTGGGGATCTACTCTTGTGTTCTACGTTGATCTTTATGTTCTGATTCGTGAATTTGGATGGACCTTCTTCTGCGCAATCATACACCTGTTTTGGATGTAGTTCAACGGTCATCAATCCAGGTGAACTTGTATGCGGCCTGTTCACCTGCCTTGGATATACCTGCCGATCAACAGATCGAAAAAACTCCTGTGCGGACGATTCACCTGCATGGGGTACAACTAGGGAAACGAGAGTTCGGGCAGACTCCTATAACAACGAAGTGAACTCTTGTTTCTCGAACACAACCTCATCTGACTGTTTGTGCAGGATTACCTGACCGTCGAATTGACAAAGCAGACAGGTGACATTGCCGGGGAGACTCTATCTTTCCATCCGTCATCACACAGTTCTTTATTTCTTTACCATTTCATTTCTCTTTTCTTTTAAAGCATTAAATGTTGTAACCGCTGGCCGGACCTTTTTGTGTGAAAAAGGAAGAAGAGTACATACACGCTCGCAAACATTTATAAGTGCACTCTTCACCCAAAACGTTACAGGGGACGGAGCAGCTTTCTTATGGGGGGGGGGGGAACACGGCGGCCATAACAGAAATGGCTCGCGGCATTATCGTCTGTGCATTACGTAATGCATGCACCATAGTGTTTCTAGAATCGAAAAGAATGCGTTAAGGTGGTAAATTATTCAAAAGAAATCCGTGTCACTGTCCAGTTAATCTAAGGAACAAATCGTCTGTATTGCTGTTCTGTTTGCTCTACATTCACCGGAGGGATTCATTACTCTGTGACATCCTTCCGATCGATTAGTTCATGAAAAACCTTTTCCGTAATCACCACAATAAGTATCTGTCTAGACAATGTTGCCCTTTTCTGTGAAATTGTTGTGAAAGTATTATCGGTTAACTGGCTTCCCATCTTTTCCGGCGATCCGACAGTGAGATACTTTTATAATGAGTAAAGGGACTCTAATAACAATTAAAGCGAATAATGTATTTAACACGTACACGAGATCGTAAACTAAGATATTTTGTACTAAATTTCCTTTCATTTGCTGTAATTTACTAGTCACAAGCTTTAAGTCATGGTTCTGGTAATGACTTGAGGCCATAAGACGATAATGAATATGTGTTTAGTGCTGCAGAGTTTGCTATGGTTCACCTCTTTTGTTCATATACAAGGAGTGGGAATGATTTCCCTAGTAATTTCCTTTATGAGTAAGTTCAACTTTAGCATGAATAAATTAGGAAAAGTGCAAATGTTTCGATGAAATAAGTTAAGAAATCGCTTCCATTTAAAATTAAGTTAAAACCAGCTTACGTTGAGGATCTTTAGTCATTACTCTCAGGAAATGTCGGATATTTTCTGTATCTGATGTTTACTTATTCTTTGTCTACTTTATCTCGTGTCTGTGGAAATTCATTCCATCTACAATACATATTTTCATGAACTTTTCTTTAACATTTAATACTCTTCTCAACAAGGGTGATCGTCTCATAGACTAGCAATGTTAGGTGCAGTAAAGTGAGTCACCGTTACAAGGACAGGGCATGCGAAGGTAGATTCTCCTTCTTCCACTTTTTACTTTCCTTCACTCTTTATCTTCTCTCGTAAACCAGGTGCCGATTCCTGCATGGTGAGCAGGACCTTTTAGTCGCCGACCAGACCTAGATTTTTCTGGGTCGTGGCTACGAACCAAAGCAAAGCAAATCTTGAAAAGGTGACGAACCCAGGAGTTTGCTTACAGTAGTAGCAAGCACATACGTCTGTAGCCATAACCAATGGATAAGGCCACTTCTTGTTTCATGACTACGTCCATGTCTAAAGTCAAGGGCATTAACATCTACATAGTATCCCTCCGGTAAGCTGAGAGTTAACCGACATCATACTACTGTTAGGTTCGAAGCAATTGATCCACTCTCCTATGGCAGATGTTTACATGAACAATGACTGCGTGATTACATGAATCATTACTACATAGGCCATTAACATGATTACACGAACCATGACTGCAGCTTGATGATGCCTATATGATTTATTATTCGGTATACTCGGATAGACACAAGATATGATTAAAAAAAGGTAGCCGACGAACGCTTAAAGCTACCTCCATTTCTCTCTCCTTCCCTCATCCTTTTTTCACTTCCTATGCATCTCATTTCCCTGCTTCTCCCTTTCTTTTCCTGTCTCTGCATTTCCTCAACCAGCGTCTATTATTTCTTATTTCATGTATTTTTGCTCTCCCATCGGTATGATCATCTCTCCGTTCTGCAGCCACAGTAACCCTCTAACTCTTTGTTGCGCAGCGCCGCTTAACTTCTCCTTCTCTTTCCACATTTTTTTGTGTGCCTCATCTTCAAATCCACCTGTTCCCGTAAACTGAGCTGATCTCGCTCTCTCATCTAGAAGGCGCTGATCTAGATAACCGCCGCACGTGCAGACAGAGACAGACATTGCTGATGTTGCCCTTCAGCCGGCATCACCACGAGAGTGCAAAGACCTGGATGGCTTATTCGCTCTCTTGACTTGGCGCTGTTTGCCTGCGGTAGCGCCACACAGATTGTCGACGAAGTCTTTTCACAGCAAAGATTAGCACCAGCTGTGGACGACTCAGGTCTACGGAAGCCCCGCCGCCGGCGTGGGTGTCAGACTGCGGTTCTTAATGTCACTTGTAAAGGAGTTTGTATCAGACGCCAAGAGAGAACTTCGCTCCCATACAGGGCCTCGGGGTTAAAAAAGAACCAATCAAATTCCTGAAAAAGTTTGAAGGGAAGGAAATAAAACTCATGAAACGTTAAATATAGCTGGAATAGCAAACGGAGTAGAGTTTTATTTTTTAAGAGAGAGAGACTACAATTTCTTTGGAAACTACATGCCCCTAGGACATGCACAAAAACCGTTTTTATGGCAAAAATAAAAAAAAAATTAAAGGAAAAAACTTGTTGTAATCACGACCCTTCACTCTGTATGTAGGTCCACGTTGTGAATAGTCCTGATGCTCAAAGCTATGGGACACTGTATGGGGAGAAGTCACCTCTTAAATTATATTTTCTCTCGTTGGTCTCACGAGATGCAGGCCCCATGGAAAAGATTAACTTCACACATCAAACAAATTCTAGAAACTGCGAAGAAAGATTTGTTCTGACGACAAATACCTTAACGTCCAGCCCCAAAGAAGGCGAAGATAACTCTGGAGAGAGTGGGTGAGCAACAATACGTTATTTAGCTTGAGAAACGAAACTCACGCGTAAAAAAAACACAATTCAATCTAATCAATTTAGCTTATTAGGGAGTATATTCAGGTGGCGACAACTCTCATATTACAAGTGTTTATTTGGTCTGATAAATGAGGTCTTCAAGTGTAGCAAGGTGCCAGCAGCATCTGAGCGCTTCTTAGCTTTGACCTCGCAGTGAAGTCCAGCAGAAGGTGCAAGAAACTGTAGACGTTACTGATGTACATCAATGCGGTGAAACGACAAAACACATTTACTGAAATCCAGCGTTCGCCATCTTCCTTCGCCTTGTCGTTGTAAAATCTTTGACTGTATGGATAGCTTTACTCTGGAAATGATAAACAAGAATATTTAGACCTCCCTTTACCTGGGGATAGTCAAGCACTGATCACCGAACCCCGAGGCCCGCCAGTTCGATATCTAATTTCTCCTCATTCGAACTAGCTGCCAAGAAGCTACCCGACTCCACAAGGGATTAGGGAAGGTGATGGGGAAGGGGAGGAGAGGAGATGGGCGCCACTCTCAAAAAAAAAAAAAAGCTGGCTCCGAGAAAATTGTGGTCTCTATACACCTCACTCTCTAACGGCCTGAAAAACCCCCCAAAAGGTTCTGATTCCTTCTTTCCATCCATCCATTCATCCGACCGACCGAGGACCCCAAAAATATATATAAATATATAAAAATGAGAAATAATAAGAATCTAAAGAAAAGACACTAAAAGACACAAAAATCTACCAAAGCACGAAAATATTGTGACGTGTCGTATCTTTAAATTCCCTATTCCAGCAAAAGAAAAATAAATGAAGATCTCAAACAGCAGTAAAATAAGGGAGAAAGAATGTTGTTTTTTCTCCAGTTTTTGTGGCTAATGTATAAAGATATGTATATGATGTAGATTTTAATGCTTGAACCTGAAGACTTTGATTTTCCTAACAACCACAAAATCATCTGCTGTCTGCCATTGTCTACAAAATGTTCTTTAACGCTGTCCTTTTAATTAAAAACGTGTCGCGATTTGTCTTCTTCAGCATCGGGACCACATCACATTTCCTGCAGCTTGTTTAACGGCACTTGAAGGGTAAGCACACATCCATTTTCTTTAGCGACTTGCAGAGAAGGCGCTCCAGAGAATGAGACACCACTCAGGTCTCTGGTCCCCACATTCATTACGCGCAAGATCTCTTTCTTGCGTGACAAATAACAGTTCTATTTTCTAAGTCAGTCTGAAAATGTTATCTGGACTGCGGGTCACAAATACTTGTGAGGCCTACACAGAGCGAAGATATAATGAAAGTACAAGATGGCTAATGTCATGTGGTAACTTTCAGTGGGACACAATAAAAACGTCTACAATTAAAAGTCCAGACTAAAAGTGACCACGTGTCCCCAGCCAGAGACCACTTAAATAATTAAAAGAGCCTCTGTATAGGCTGTTATAGATGTATTATGTAGGGCAGACGGCTTTCAGTGGCCAAAGGGGGGGGGCATTAGAGGCTTGAATGATGTTCGTGGCAGACTGTCCATCACAGCGGCAGCACTTGTCGGGCTCTTGACTGAGATCAAAGGGTGAAAAAACATCATAGGGTTCGTCACACGTGGCTGGCGAGATTTACTACCTTTGCACGGGGAAAGAATTAGTTTTTTTTTTAAATCTACCCCGCCACCTGTGCTTGGGCTAGTCACTGGTCACGAGGGGTGTGGTCTTCATTTCATTCGCGTTGGCTAGTTGATGATTGGTTGAAGGATGCTGCTTGCGTGTGGCCCTGATTGTATGTCACAGGTGTGTGAATAGATGAAGCTTAAGCGAGGAAGCAAAAATTTGGCAGTCATTTGAAATCCTTAGTACCCTCTACAGTCCAGCTGCTCAGCCACAGATGAATTATCAGTTTTTAGGATGCACTGCTTCCCTTCTCTTATCCTTATTTTCTAGCTAGAACTTGTTCTCGTTATTTTTGCAACTTTTGTAACTGAGCAAACTTCTCGAGTTATGACCAACTGGGATTAATAAAGCTGGTCATTTGTTGTTTGTTTTTTTTTGCCATCACTTCTCGGCACGACGTCATTGCGGGAAAACAAAATGGGTCCCAGGAGTAATTTTTCTTTCTTTCTTTCTTTCTTTCTTTCTTTCTTTCTTTCTTTCTTTCTTTCTTTCTTTCTTTCTTTCTTTCTTTCTTTCTTTCTTTCTTTCTTTCTTTCTTTCTTTCTTTCTTTCTTTCTTTCTTTCTCCCTTTCTTTCTTTGTCAAGGGTAAGCTTAAGTTTACAACCTGCCTGCATTTTCAAACTAGTTTGATACTTCCAAGTTTGTATAATTAAATCTTGTCAAGATCCTGCCTGCGTCACAAACCTTTACTGCTTCTTGCTGCAGTCCCCCGAAACCACACTCTAAGCTGATGCACCTGCATTCACTGTACTTGCATTATTTTAGAAAGCATATCCATTTTGACCATTTTTTATTTTTCGAGATCAGTTTCAGTTTATTAGTCTAGATTCCTTTTGGTTGGTTAAATTCTTTTTTTTTTTAAAGTCTTCTTGTATCAACTTTTTAACAACGACGTCTCCTAAAAGTCTCGTAGCTGAGAAATATCACCTACCAAAGTTTTTACGGTCTGGTGTTGGTGTCAGAATCCTACTTTGAAGTCAGAGCGTGTTACTCTATCTATGGTTAACACCAAAAACCTCTCCTAAGAGGGATTTCATTATCGACAAAGGGCATATAACTTAGTCGCAGTATAAAAACAAACAAATAAAAAAAAACCCCAAAGAACACTAGAAATAATTTCTTTTCTTCTAAGTATCCCCGGTAAATAAATCATCTTATTCCCAAGAGCGACAGCTTAACTCGAGAAGACATTCTTTGTCATTTGTCACCTATGTTTTCTCGCTCGTGCTTAACTTTGACATCGATTTTTGTGACATTGTCTGGAGAGCAAGGACGCGCGTGCGTTGCCAGGTTGGTGAGTTCATTCGTCTGGTGAAGCTTTACGTGAAAATCGCCCGAGTGAAGCTTTTCGCGCCCAGAAAGAAGCTTAGAAAATTAGCTGAGGGATATCAGCAGATTAGACTTTACGAGACACAGTGAACCGACCCAGGGTTGAACTTATCGAACTTAAGAGATCCAGGACTTTAGAAGAACAAAGAGGTGGGTCTTCTTTATTTCTCTTTTTTTGCTTTTCTCTCCGCTAGTCGCAATTTCTTGGATTTTTTTTTCTTTGTCACAGATCTTTCATAGACATTAATTCAGCATCGGGAAATCGGTTCCGTAATTAATTAGAGTTTGTTCATACTAGCACACGTCACGTTCACATAATTAAACACTGGGCTCACACTAACACACGACGTCACGTCCAGTCCCTTTAATTAGACACAAAGTGAGGATACTATGTCACGTTTACTCAATTAGACAGTAGACTAACACGAGCACGTTCACATAGCTGGTCACTTGGCTCACATACCACACGCCATGTTCAGATAATTAGACACTAGACTCACAGAAGCACGTGACGTGACGTTCACATAATTAGACACTAGGCCCACACGTGCGTACAGCGTGACGTCGCTATTTGCGGTAGTCATCCAGAGTTTGGGAAACAGTATCTTGCACTGCGCTTTACCGATCATTAAAAAAAACAATCCCGGCACCAGATCTTTAACCATCACCATGCACTGAAAAAGGTCAGCAACACACGTCATGATTGTATTGGTTGCAAAGACTTCACCCAAGGAGAGAGATGGTACCTTATGTTAGTTAGGTGTATCTGTGTAGTACCAAGGAGAGAGATGGTACCTTATGTTAGGTAGGTGTATCTGTGTACAAACTTGACATCACTGTCTGTGTGTCGTGACGATTGTAGGTGTGTGTTGCACGGACGTGTGAGGGCACGGGGAGTATATTTACTTTCTGAGAAACAGGATCTTGCACTGAGCTCTACCCGGTCACGAGAGAACAAGTTACAACCCACCTCGGAGTCTTTCGTAACTACGAAAATGTCGTCACTAGACACACGAGCGGTTGCACGTGCAGATCTCATCGGGAGGCTGACGTTAATTTGTTTTTAATGCCTGCACAGTCGAGTGGCTCTCTACGTTGTGCAACAGCTTGCCGAGTGCTTCTCTCTCTTGACCAGGGTTTTGCCGCTCAGCTGGTTGCCCAGTTGTTGCAGCTCCTGCCCGTCTGCTGTGTCATCGAACGCGGGGGGGGGGGGGTAAGTAGGAGGGCATTATTAGCTTCCGTTTTATTACGGTCAAGTTGCAACCAATACGAACATTGTCGACAAAAAAAAAGTAGACCGTCAACCTGTCACGGAGGTCGATGACAGATGAAGACGCTGGTCGCAATAATGAGTAATAATTTCGAACAATACTGGACCTGGGGCTGGAAACCTACCCATGCCCATCCACGAGGATGTAGTACGTCAGGGGAGGTTAAGGCGGTGTAAGGAAAGAATTGAGCTGCGATTTGGAAAGTGGAAAGAATACATTTTTTTGTATCCCATCCTCTAAGCATGTGAATCTTTTACGTTTACTACTACATATAGGCTGTGCAATGATTTACTATTTAAAATCCTCTTCCTCCTCCTCCTCCTCCTCCTCCTCATCATCATCATCATCCTAGCAGAGTACTATAAAATTGATGACATTGGTATGGCGGAGAAGCAGGTATGAAAATGTCGACATTTCTTATCGCTGTCTTCTGAACAGTTCTAGACTTTTGCTTCATTGTGCTTACATTAAAAAAAGACAAACAAATGGATAAATTATTTTGTGATCATTACCAAGATAGCGTTGTGTTTTTCGTTTCGAATACAGTATGGATAAAATTTCATTCAACTATTTCTATCATGGGCCCAGTCAGTTAATCCCCTATCCCCTTGGTTTTCCATGGTTGGGATTAAATTAAGTCGAACCGTTTCTTTACTAATCTCTCCCTTTTAGAGTGACGCAGTGGTCATAAGACAGCAATGAAGCATTCTTTTACTTGTATTTGCAAACATGCGGTTCCTGATGTCCTACGAGTGTGGTAACCGTGTGTCGTACAAAGTGATTGGTTTTGTGTTCTATGTACGAGATCTACAGCAGCCTTCTCGGGCACTTGTTCTTGAAAGCTTGGATTCTTCTATAAGTTTCGGCAAGCATGGGAAAAAAACAATAAAAAAGGAAATAAAAACAAACCCCCTAAACAAACTAGATGGGTTTACTCATCTCCGGGTCAGCTTTTCATGAGGGCGGTAGTTATCTCCCCTCTCTCGCTGACTTACCTCCCCTAACCCTCTATGGAGTCATGTACCTACTCAACAGCTAGATCGAGTTGGCGAAGGTCGCTGAACACATAGATATAGAACAACAAGCTGTCGGACTCAGAGACAGTCCTCTACTCTTTTAGCTATTATCTTTACCTTTTTAACCCAAAACGAAGAACGTTGCAAATAAAAAACAAACAATGGAAGTTGCAAACGATAGACGTTGCAAACCGGTTGTTGCCGTGGAGACGAGTATTTTGCTTTCATTAAACGTGCAGCTGTTTTCTTCTGCTGCTTTGTTAATTTCTTTTTAAATAAAAAAATGGGTGGTTTGGGAAGTTGAATGGAGAAAAAAGTAAGATTAGTAAAATTATTGTAGCAGTCTTGTCAGGTACAGTAAGTCGGATTCTCATCAGATTCGTTAGCTGATAGTCTCGCAGCCTGAACCCTTTCCCAACTTTTTCTTCAGTTTTTGATACTTGGATTTTTCTAGGTTACAACATCGGCTTCTGTACTTTTTCAAATCTTTCATGCATTTCATAGCTTGATGCCTCCATTTATCATGTGGGAGTTTGCGAATGGTAGAGAAAGGTTGTGAGGTGGCCCGGGGGAGGGTAGATGAGGTGAGGGGGGGGGAAGCTAAGGTAGAGGAAGAGGAGACAAGCAAGGGCAGAGAAAGAAGCTAGAAGGGGAGATAAAAGCGATATAGCATGTCTAGGCTGCTGTAAATATGAACCTTCCGAAAGCTGCTATCTCACCCTAGGTCCTGCCTTTACAATTCCCAGAAATTTTATGGCTGAAACGAAGGCAAGTTGCGAGATGGCCCAGCTTCTAATGATGACGGACGACCAACTGTGAGCTGGTCTGGGGAGGGACGGCTTTCAAAGCGCACATCTCCCTCCCCTGACTTCTCGCGCAAAGCCGCTAATATAGCTTATGGCTTAAAGATCAGCTGACAGACATCACTGGATAAGTTATTTTGAAATAGTGATTTTTTTTGGTTTGAGTCATTGGTTAAAATTTATGACAGCATTAAGGATCACCAACACTGGCATTATTATTCCCCCCCCCCCGTATTGATTTTATTGTGAATGAAAAAGTGTGTACAAATGCTCGATACCCGGTGTATGTTTACCCACTGGGTACAATGGACGAAGCAGCAAAAAACAATGGAGTCCTTATGACATCCCCAGCAAGTCATTACTTGCTGCGGATGTAAACGATTTTTGAAGAAATAGAGAGAGGTGAAAAGAGGTGATGATGGAAGTAAACGATAAACGTTAACATTACAGAGTCCCCCCCCCCGACGGTGGTTAGGGGAGAAGAGAAACGGCCCTTATTACTCCAAGGAATCTCTAGCAAGAGAATAAACGTGCAAGAGCCATTTGAACCGGACATTTTTGCACATCAACACAGCTGTTGAATACCTGCATATGCAAGCACGCATACGTACATACTGACACCCTCATGTATAAATACATTCAGGACATGCACTATGGAGACTGCCAGGAAAACGATTTGTCTTGAACATTAGGTAGATGATGAAGGAAACAGAGATATTAAAGGGAGAGGCGCAGGAGAGACAAAAAAAGACTAAATTTAACAAGACAGCAGAGATGACAGTTGCGGCGAGAAGTACGTCTGCTTTTGTGGAAGGGGTGGTACTATAAAGAAAAGACTCCAAACGCATTTTCTTTTACCTTCTCAGCTTCTAGAGGGTGTTCACCTGTACCCTACTTCTCCGCATCTCCACCCTCAAGCCTTAGAGAGTGATAGGAGGCGATAAGCAGTCGTGAGCGCTGCTCACTTTAATGATGAGCGATACTGGGCAGGTGGCACCAGCATCTACTTCGCGATGGAAACAGGGTTCATCCCTTCTACTCTCCCTGACTTTGAAAGGGGAAGTGCCGTCAGCAAGCATCTCTGTACGTCAGGACCTGCCTCATTAATAGGTTTGCACCCGCACATCATGGCGGTTCCCCGACCTGTCCATCCCCCACCCCCAGTGCTCTGTCTCTCCCTCTTTCTTCTTTCCTTTTGTTCCACTCGTTTCATGCAAGCCCCACACAATAGTGTTGTTGGCTAACAGTGTTTCTGATTGACTGAAATTTAGAGTTGTTTGAAAGGGGATTTTTATTTT
Organism: Marisa cornuarietis; assembly: GCA_004794655.1. Classification (NCBI taxonomy): domain Eukaryota; kingdom Metazoa; phylum Mollusca; class Gastropoda; order Architaenioglossa; family Ampullariidae; genus Marisa; species Marisa cornuarietis. Next base: position 7,534,704 of record SMMW01000010.1, on the reverse strand, counting down.
TAGTCTTTTCCTTCACAGTAATTCTGTGTGTGTGTGTGTGTGTGTGTGTGTGTGTGTGTGTGTGTGTGTGTGTGTGTGTGTGAATGTAAGAAGGGTTGTATACATGTATATAAAAACTACATCAAGGATTATCATGAAAAGTAATTGTGCAAGCTTGCTAATGTATTTTCATTTGTATAGATGTTACAAATAGATAGATACATGCACACGTGTTCTGTAATGTCTGTACCTGTGTTAATGTGTTGTGCGCTTGCTGTTCCATCTCTTCTCAACAGTGAGGTACCTTGGGACTTTGCCCTTCCTGCAAACGTCGACTCATTCCTCACCTGTGATAAACTTATCTCAGCCCAGTGCCAGCAGGTCTGATCGCTCTCATATGCTTTGAGTTTGCTTCTGGCCCTGTTAAAGCAAAGATGTCAGAGTCTTTCCCTGTTACACAAAACATTCTAGGGCCTGGCTTTGCTGTACCTACCATCCTGGGGTCTGTCTCGATTACATCAAACATCTTGGTTCCTGTCCCTGCTACAACAATCACCTTGGGGTCTGCCTCTGTTACAGCAAACATCATGGAGTCTGTCTCTCTTGCAGCAAGCATCCTGTGGTCTGTCTTTGTTTCAGTAAGCATTATGTGATCCGTCTCTTGTAACGTTTTGTGGCTCAAGCTCCTTTTTATTTTATTATTTGTTTGAAGCATAGGTAGAACAGCGGCACGTTCTTGGGAAGCCACGTGACCGTGTGACGCAAACTTACATATTACATCACACCATGACGCAGTAAAGAATTCGAGACTCCTTAGATACAAAAGATTAATATGTGAGCAAGTCACGTGGTGTGGTGTAACTTTGCCCGACATGGCCTAATTCAGGCGAGAATCCACTCTCACCAGCTGGATACCCGTGTGATGCAGAGTTACCTCCCTTACTTGACATACCTGTGGAATGAATACCTGGTCCCTTGCAGGTTTCTAATTGTGAGGTGAGTTGGGGAGAGAAGAAAAGACAGTGATAGAGAGAAGATGGCTACCGCCTTTTACAATAAAAGAGATGTGGGGTCTCTTTCACCTCATTTCTCAAAGACATACAACGACAAACAAAAAGCGAAAGCAAAAAAAATAATCAGGCCTATTACCTTTTGCAGCAAGTTCGAGAATTCCAGTACATTCTGCCAATGAAAATTCAAGGTAGAGAGAGACAGTAGCTTGATGGGATGGTTATAGAAAGACTTGGGAGATGGCTGTACAACTCATTCTGTGCCGTGGAAGCGAAGAAGCAGTCCTGATGGACGTGTGGTGAATGTCGTTAGCTGCGGAATGTGTTCAATTAAATCTTTCGTCCTGCTCTAGTCGACCTATAGAAGAGCTCTTTAGAGAATTTGCGCTCTCTCTCTCTCACCAGCTGCGCTCTTATTACCTAACAGTTACGCCCTGAATGAGACAGTCTGTGTTGCCCTTTGACAACGGAACAACGGAACCGCTGTTTACGCTGGACAAAAAAAAAAAAAAAAAAAAAAAAGGTTAAAGGTGAGTGAAACTGAAAGCCGAATAGCCTGATGAAATCTTGCAAAATGTTTTTTCTATGAGATTTAAATGACAAAAGTACGGAAAGCTTTGACGTGTTCTTTTCTGTGTTCTTCCCCAGGAAGAATTGTTTTTGTCTCGTTATAGATTTCCCAGTGTACACCCACGCACACACGCACGCACGCACGCACGCACGCACACACACACACACGCAAAGCATTTTTTTAGTTCATACGCAAAACAATTGCTGAATGCTGAAAAATCTGTAAACAACTTACTGTCACGTTTAATAAAATGTATTTTATTCTCTCCTTTTGAGAAAGTCTTCTTTCGTGCCTTTCATTGCAAAATACTTGATATTAGGACATCTTGCATAAACTGCCGTAAACAAAAGCGAGAGAAAGAAAAGAAGAAAAAAGAATAAAATGACAAGAAAGTCGAGAGGGGTGTTTACGTCTTCCCCTCTCATATTATCCAGCATTTGAATATTTCTCCTACAGAAAACTAGCCTCACAATCGAGATGATAAAGCGCAGACCACTGACAGCCAACATATTTGTGAAGGGACCAGCCTCGTTGTCGCGTCTCGGTGGCCATCTTGGAGAAGCCTGTATGCACACTTTGCCTCCTGATTTGCACTACTGGCAGATGACACCACGTCCAGCCAGCACGTGCGTTCCATGCTCCATGCTGAGAAATACGTTCGCGCACCCTGCCTACCCCTCACATCCCCCACCTCCATTTATGGGAGGCAATGTGGCACATCCATGGAACGAGGGTAAGTTGTTGTCGCGGGTAAATCAAGAGCAAGAGTTTCCACAGCTATAAAGCGGCGTCCAGACTCGGCGGATGGTTCCTTACCCCTGGGATAGTAGTTGCACATAAGCAGTGGCAAAGATTCACTAGGAGAAAGAAACATAAAGCGATATGCTTAGGGTCTGTAACTACGTTGTAACTACGCAGAGGAGAAGCTTTCCCTTGGTTTTCCTCTGTGTGTGTGTCTGGTTAACGACTTACCTCTGCATCATGAACACGGCCTGAGGCCGTCACACCGGAATCTTTCGAGACGAACCTAGTTACTTTCCCCTAACCATCACCGCCACAGGAGAAGCAGTCTGTGATTCTGTATGTAGATGGACACAGATGATGCTTACTAGTCATTTGTCTTGTAGTGTAAACATGTCTGGGGGATGCGGGTGGTCGTGTGGTTACAGGGGGCGGTCTAAGGGGTTGGAGATGACTTCTTTCCGAGAAATGAATGGAATCTCCCATCGCCTCCAAGATGTTTAGTACATTCGTGTCCTGAAGCTGACAGCATGAACCTTTCCAATTGGAAGTTTCTTCTTACTGCTAAGGAAGAGGTCGGGGAGTGGTAATGAGGGATGCAGAAAGGTACATTGCACATAATTAGGCTATACTGGTATCTCTACTATCGAGTTTAGTTGGAGTCTACTTATGAAGAGACAGGTTACGCAGGCTTTCGTGCTGGTGTCCGATTACTATCCAAAATGTTGTTGGGATCCTTTGTCCTGACCGCGGTCAAAGAAAAGCGAACGATGGTGACGATGTTGATAATGTAATGACTAGGTGAAGTTATTGAGATTATCTTCCAGTCCAGGATCCCGAACGAAACTCGTAACGCAACAGGGATTGTCCGACTCCAGGATCCCGCATGCAGCTAGTGACATCACGTGGCTTATTTTTGACTGGAAAGTCTGTACGTTATGTGCGAAACATTTAAAAATAATTAAACATTAACCTGTTGTGTGACTCACGTTCACGAAGTAACTCACTTACTTTGATGTCAGTCACTCAAAAGGGCAGCAACAAATGTCAGTGAGTGGCGAGCAAACAAAAACGAAACCAGTGTTTCTCCTTCTCTCTTCCAAAGACTGTAAAATAACGGGTGTATATATTAATGAGTTTTTTCCTTCGCCGAATCTTTTCTTGCCTCACTTGCCTAGAACGCCAGCCTTCAAGACAAGTCTGTGAAGACATAAAACACAAAAGGCAGAAGACAGAGATTTAAAAAAAAAAGCACGAGAATCCTGCACTCTCAATACCCGACGGGTCACGTGACCGTATGCAAATCGTTAGGGTCAAGAACACCGGTCTGCTGGCAGAAATTAACGGCGTGGTGCAGAACGATTGATGGCTGATAATAAGCACCGTGCGTTTTGCTGTCTATTTTAAAGCTCCCACGTGTGGGGCAAAATGACATTCTTAACAAATTACCGCCTGGCTAATTGAGGCTCGTAATTGCTGGCTATGTGTGAAAGTCTCAGCACTCTGCTCTGCGGGCTGCACCTGCGGGCGCGCGCAAGAAATAATGAGCGGAGTAACGACTAAACTAATCTTAACCGCTTCTCGGTGCTGTGTGATGTTATCATAATTGCCGAATTTATATCATTTGTCTTCTTTTGTACCGCAAATACCACAACGAACAGAACTGTATTGACACGCTCAGCTCCACCTAACTCAGCTATTATATTTGCATGTTTGTATATTTGCAAAAAGAACAAACAAACAAACAAACAAACAAACAAACAAACAAACACCCCCTTCCCCAAAACAAATTATGAAGCAGAGAAGGGAGAAGACTGAATTTACGGGGTAGTAACGTATTTGTAGCGTCATTTTGTGCAAATAATCATGAGGTTTGATTGATACCAGACATGATTTATCGTTTTGATGTATGATGTAGTTCATCTTTCATAGAAAACATAAAACTAATAGAAAATGGATCTTTATTTGAATGTGGTTTTACGTTATTATTTATGCATCCATTTAAGAAGCGGAGAGATGAGCTGAGCGAACACAGGCGTTCAAACCCGTAGGTGCACTTGTTCGATACCCGTGTGGCACAGCGGAATTTCCCTAGCCGAAGCATTTGTCGTTAACGAGTGCCTGACTTAATAGAGGATGGGGAAAGGTAAAGCAGCAAGAAGGGGAAGCCCTAACAAGCTGGCTCTGAGAAAAGTGTGACCTCTAACCCCTCACTCCCTCCGCAACAACATAAAAAAGGTTAGTAGACGATCTTTTAGCTCTATCTATCAAGTGAAAATACAATTCCTTTTATTACCAGAAAACAAAACTAAGATTTGGACAGTACTTTCCGCTTGGATCCGTGTAGCGCGATTTGCGGCCTTAAAGAAAGCTATATAAGCTTCATCATTGCCATAGCCTTCGCGAGATTGGAAAGAAGCAGGGGCGTACCAACCGTTAACAAAAAAATGGAGACTGTGGGCAATTTTTGTCAAAGAAATAAGAAGTGATAAAAATAGACTTTTGGCGAGAACGATGAAATAGGCATAGTTAAAGGTTTCTATCTTTGTTTCTTATAAAACTCTACGGTTTAAATAATGGTTTGTACGCGTGTATACTTAAACAATAAATTGCACTATTAATTAGAGAATGCGTTGACAAAATCTGCAGCTGTTAATCCTGTGTTGAGCATTAATGACGGAAAAACGTTGTTTGATCAACAAATTGGACAATAAAAGGAAGCACACAACTGGTTGTGTGTGTGTGGGGGGGGGATGTGGGTGTGTATGTGGTGTGTGTGTGTGTGGGGGGGATGTGGGTGTGTATGTGGTGTGTGTGTGTGTGTGTGCGAGAGAGAGAGAGAGAGAGACATTAGACTTTTATGTTGCGAGATGTATTAACAGTTTCGTCTTTAAAATGTTTTGGCAACAAGAGGATATATTCAGCAGTTTCATTCAGCGGCCCTCTTTTGTGCTGGCAACTCTACAGCACTCTGCCTCCATGGAAAAGAGATCATTTGGAAAAGAATGACCAGAAACAACATTCCTGAAATCTTCAAAAAATACTCAAACAGGCCTAGGAAGAAAAGCAATCGCTTTGAAGCACTTCCGCCAAGCTTACCTACATCAAGTATGGACGAATATGTACATATATACAAAATCCATATTGCAGAGTCCCTTGCGTGTGCCCCTGGGGCATAAACCCAGTGTCTCACTTGTAAAGGACTGTCCAGAACACAAGGGATCATAGTTGTCTTCTCTGCAAGTCTACCTACCCGCTGGTACACACAACTTTGAATGTTTTATGGCATAAATGTTTAACTGTATTATATTTCAACTAACCAAACACAAAAGCATGCAACCAAGCAAACAACAACGAAGAAAAATAAGGGGGAAAAGTTTTACGACTAAGACTTGAACAGTAAGACACTGGTCTGATATTAAAAAGTTAATATTCTGCGTGTTTACTCGCTCTCGCCAATTGTAAAGGCTGGACGAAAGACAGACAAGGAATTCGGTTAGTTGGGAAACAGCGCCGGGTGTTTCTTTCTCCATTTCCAGATTTACTTGTCAAGGAAACTGTGACTACTGGCTGAGAGAAGTGGTCACGGGGAAAGAATCTAGTGTAGTGATGGAAGATAGTTCACGCGGGTCGACATCTCAAATTCGTCAGCCACTCGACTGGCTTCCAGTAATTTTCTGTGGAATCAGGAAATACTGGCAAAGATAAATAAGTCCTTTTAAAAAAATTATTTAAACTGTTCCTTATCTGCACGGCCTAAATACCTAGCATCGGATGTGCAGGCTTCCATTTCTCTTTTTTTTCTGAGTCTTGTCCTTACAGGTAAAGAAAAATCCCATTGGTTGATGCTGGTATTTTTATCTAAATGTTCTCACAGATTATTTTTTGTATAGATGTGAGCAAAGCATAGAATAACGATGTAATCTTGATATATGAGATAAGCAATAACGTTCTGGATGGCGATCGATTTATAACTTCCGGATTTTTTTTAAGATACAGAACATCAGCGATGAACCTCTGCTCTATCCTATGTGTGGTGGTGGCGATGATGTGCGTGCGTGCGTACGTGTGTGTGTAACTGTGTCTGCCTGTTTTATTCTTTTTTTCTCTTTTTTTTCTTATCCCCCTTCTTTTCGTTTTTTTTTCTTTCATCATTCCTTTCTGTCTGTCCGTCTTTCTTTCGTTTCTGACGATTTCCTAGCAATGCCTCTCAGTGGTGCGGGAAGGGAAGTCATCCGAACGACAAGGGGGGCAAACTTCTGAACGTTGCCCTAATTACGAATCGAACGGCATCGCATGGAGTAAAAGAGCCTGTGTGTGTGATAAGCAGGTCCAGAGAGCAGTAGCAGACGACTTGCACTGACGTTTGAACCAAGCAGAGAAAGCAACAGGCCAGAGAAGAACGAACTGATAAAAAAACAAATATGAAAGACTTCGTATGTCTGCCAGCGGTCAGCAGCACTTCCGAATTCAGGTTCTGCTGAATGCATGTTAGGCTCGCTCGGCCTGATACATGAAACGGGTTTGGAGGCTTTTTTTTATTTGTTGTCCCAGCATGCATTGCGAGAGAAAAAAAAAACCCTCCAACGGGGTCTTGCACCTTCCGCTTCCGTGCACGCAGGACGCCAAGCGGGCAGTGATGGCGGAGAAGGGAGGCAACGCGGTGGCAGGCGAGCCTCAAGCAGAAAGAAAGTGATTGACGTTTGCCCACGAAACTTACTTTCTGTGATGAGAAACCCCTTTTATTGAAGTCTGTTCGTGAATTTTGAATTAAGCTCCAGAAGCATTTATTAAACTCCGTGCTGTCAAAATTAGGATTGCCGTTCAAGAGTACAACCCATTTTTTTTGTGGGCGTCGTTTTAAATGTATTTCTTACAAAAAAGAAGAAAACCCGATCTTTTTTAAATCATCCTGACATGAACACTTTTAAGGAAGCAGCTAATTCTACAAACCGCTTACTTTCGTTAGAATGCCTAACGTATTTATTTTCTTTCCATTTTAAACATAGTTCCAAAATATTTTAAGATTACCTTTAATTTCATAATCTTTTCCTATTTACATTAATAACTTAATACATTTATTTCTTATCTCATATACCTACATGAAACATTATTAATGGGAAAGTTGTAGAGAAAAGGGGCAAATATCTATGATGGCTTTCAATACTTGGCCACCTTTGCAGTCAACATTTCCTTGGAAAGGAATTACCTTACCATTATTGCTTCATAATAAAAAAAAGTCAGAACAACAACGAGACTTTGATAGAAAATAAATAATATTTGAATTATTTGCTTTCATTGAGTAGCGTACAGGAGATACTGACAGCCACTAATGTGACCAGCGGGAATCAGCGTGCTGACTGAAAGTATATAAGTCTGTAATGATCTAGTTCTGAAACCATATGAAATTAATTTAATGATAAAAAAGTATTCAAAAGAAATTTTACTTATTTTTTAATTCTGTCTCTTGCTGCTTAGTTTCTGTATGATTTTAATGTGTTTGCTTAACAAAGAGAGGAGGTAAACAAAAAGTGAGGGTCGTTTGCCATTTTCGAGGGAAAATGTTGCCGTTTATTTCATTTCAATTTTGAAAACTAAACATCCTTTTGATTAGAGAAAGATGTCCTGTTTACGCCCTGTGGCGCTTTGCTGTCGCTCTTAAATACATCATTTGCGTAGCGGCACAGACAGCGATGAAAGTTGAGGGCAAGATTCTATTTTAGTGAAGATTTAGTTGTGCTTGTATACTCACTGTGTTCAGAACAGAACAACCGCGTGAACCGAACCACGGACCTTCGGAGCTACATTGAAGGTCCGTGGACCGAATGTTAACAAAAGTATTTCCATCAATCTTTGCTGAAGAAGTTTCAAAAGGGAAGCAAGAAACATCTCTAGCGTGATCCATAATACCCTAATACGGAAATTCAAGAGCGATATTGATTGATTGATTGATTGATTGATTGATTGATTGATTGATTGATTGTGGCGATTACAAAATCAGAATAGTGAGCCTGCTTCTGGGTCCGTAAAACAGTGAAAGGGTTAACTGGATGTCTGGCGCCCGAGAAAAGGTTAACTGTATTACCTTTAGGTCCTACGTGTTCATAATCAGTACAGAACAAGCCCGACTCGTAAGGTGGCCTAGGGTTCCGCACTCTTATTGTCTCCCGCGGAGTAATCAAGCAGCCTCTTTGCGCCATCCATTAGTCTGTCCACACAAGTCCCTTTCCCGTCTCACGTTTCATGGGCGGACCAATACCTCGCTGATGGAATTCGAAGCCAGCAGTTGCACCCGCAGGTCAAAACCTTACACCGGCATTTGACGATAAATCCGGGACTGAGGGGTGGGGGGGTGGGGGATGGGGAGTTTCTTCTCTTATTTGATGATTTGCTTTGAAACAGCTGTCGCATCCCTTCCGTCCTTTTTGTCATTCTTCCTCCATACATCGATAAACAAACATCTTCATCGGCATGACCCTCCAACACGTCGAGCGGACAACGAAGACACTTGGTTGTGAAGGCTCCGGGACAATGGTGTAATGTTGACATGGTCCAGTGAGGTTGTGCTTTCGGCGATGGCGATATGGTGGTTGTTAATTTACGACAGGGCAGCAGTGACAGCATCAGGGCAGGGGGCGGGAGGATGAAGGTAAACGTGTCACGACACCTGGCTTCCATCTCACGGGCCACTGCTCACGTGGTTGCAGTTGTTTCCCTCGATATGATCGTTGTGGGAGGCTGGAGGCAGGTCGAGTGGGGGGGGGGGAGTAGGGAAGACAAGGAGGATTCGTGGTGTAGGGCTTGGTCACGTTTTCTGAAGAGCAGCTGCAGAGGGGTAAGGTGGGGGTGGGAGAAAGAAAGACGGTGTTCAGTATGGAGGGGGACTGCAGAAGGTGAAAAGGATCGCTCTTTGTGTGTGTGTGTGTGTGTGAGAGAGAGAGATTGTACATGTGTGTATGTGCATTTGTGTTTGTGTGTGTGTGTGAGAGAGATTGTACGTGTATGTATGTGCATTTGTGTGTGTGTGTGTGTGTGTGTGTGTGTGTGTGCATGCATTCATATAGATGTGTCTGTCCAAACAGGCGAACGCGTGAAAATGTTTAGCTACATCGCTGACATACACTACTTTGCTATACGTTACAGAGAAATAGGGGGTTGGGATGAAAAGGAGGCTGAAACCCACAATAAAAAAATGAGAGGAGAAAAAGAGAGAGAAATATTTGAATACTGAAATTAAAAGCTAGAAAGAAAAAGAGCATGCATCAATTGCATTCTTTTGTGCCTTTCTTGTGGCTGAAGGACGCTGCCACTTTTTCTATTGTTCCCACAAACTAAAAGAGAAAAGACCGCCTTTAGGCATTGGTACTGTGCAAACACGAAGGCTTGAAGAAAACTGATAGTAACGGAAACAACAAAAATCAATGACAAAATTCAACACATGTTTCTCGCCTCCTGGCTAAGAAATAATCACCCCCAGCTGGCGTTAGTAAACATAAACAACTAAAAGCTGGAATTCACAGAGAAGAGGTGACGACCTAGTGCAATCCGCTCAACCTGATGAAAGCATTTTTAGGAAAAAAAACCCTCACTACATTTCATAGTCAACTTTACTTAATTATTTCTCGCTTTGTTCTGCTCTAACGGCAAGCATGCTAATTGTCTCGTCTATTGTACCTTATATACTTGGGGGGAGCAAATATCCGAGTGGTTAGAGTGCGTCCGAACTGAGAGGCACGCGTTCGATACCCGTGTAGCGCAGCTCACTTTCCTAAGGCGACCCAGCTGGCGGGAATATATACCTGACTTCAAAGAGAGTTAGGGAAGGGACTGCAACGAGGGAGAAGAGATGGCGACCGCCATCACGTACGTGTGTGTGTGTGTGTGTGTGGTGGGAGTTGTGTAGCTGCAGAAAGCAATCTATATTTATCAAATGAATGGTATAACTATGTATTACCCCATTAATTAAGAATTGCATATAGAATGCATTATAATTTTATATTTTTTTAATTCAATGGAATGGTATGTACAGTTCACTCAATAATTTAAATTATAGAATGAATTCTGTAACTAGACAGAGAGCAGGATAAAATTCCCTTCCCCGCCATCTTTGGCACCCCATAAAAGACTGCATGGTTCCCTTGACACAAAGTCAGCTGAGGGTAGTGTATCCTTGATAAAACTTCAGTGGAGGGTAGTGTATCCTTGACACGAACACAGCTGAGGGTAGTGTATCCTTGATACAACTTCAGTGGAGGGTAGTGTATCCTTGATACAACATCACTAGAGGGTAATGTATCCTTGACACGAAGTCAGCGGAGGGTAGTGTACGGAATAGTCGATCAAGGCCGTGGGAACCCACACCTTTCTAAGTTCAATTAGCAGACGGGTGAGAGGAGAGGCATGTGGATTGGGGTGCAAATGAATGCAATTAGAATGGTTTTCGTCGATGCGACACATGCTCCGGCGTGGCAGGCTGGCGTCGGTTGAGGATTCGCCTGCAATGAAGGGGTCGGGTGGCGGAGGGTTAATGGAGCTGACTTGTTTCTTGGAACACGTCCGCGCCTTCTGCCCTAGCCCACCTATTGCACAAGCATCCCGCTTCAGACAGCGGATGGGGGGAAACCGGGTGGAGGCCTACGCAGCGTGGAGATTCTCATGCTCACAAACACACGAACGAATGCAAAATCCAAGCGCTCAAGCACAGTCACAGAAGCAGGGATATCGACATACATATACTGACCAGACCCGGCCTTAGGTAATTGGAGGCCCTAGGCGAAGTGAATTTGGTGGCCCCAAATGAAATAGAAAATAAAAAATATTTTTTTTTTAGTCCTGTGCGAGGCCCCAACCATTCGGAGGTTCTATAGGCGGTTGCCTAGTTTGCCTAGACTGTACCTAAAGTCGGCCCTGTACTGACTTGCAGGTGTTAGAATAGAGCTTGCCTGGCCTACAGCCTCTCTAAGCTCAAGCAGACTAAACGTATTCTAGATTTCCTATGCTTTTCTGACACAACCGACAGATAAAGAAAAAACATAGACACGAAAAGTTTAACACTTTCAAAACTGTCTTACAAAGTGCAACATTGTTGTTTCTCTCTCTCATCCTCATCCCATGTTCCTGTCTTCTTGCGATCCACCTTTTTTTTTTTTTTTTTTTTAGCGTGTGCAACATCTATCACGTGACAGACAAAGGGAAAGCCCCTCCTACCGTTCTCCTTCAAGTAAAGTAACCAGCGTTTCCTTGTTTGTTTGTCCAAGTTTCCAAACTTTACTGTCTTTCCTTATCATTTTTCTAAAAGTAGCCTTAGTTAGTCGTGTTTATTGACTTAAGCTGCGTCGAGGTCTTGTGTCCGTGTCGTTTCCTTTTCTTCTGTGTCTGGAGAGAGAGAGGGAGAAAGAGTGGGAGGAAGAGAGCGGAAAAATGAAGACAGAAGGTTTAAAAAGAGAAAAGTTCAGTTTGTGCTTAGTTTCCTCCAACCTGTCATCCCTCCAGACCGCCTGATAAGAAGTTTTATCCTTAGCTCTTTCATTCTCCCTAACAGGAAGAATTAATGTGGACAGTACAGAGAGAATCCCTGAAATAGGACAGACTGTACTTTGCAGGTAATGGAGATCATTGGCTGTTCATTAACTTTCGCGCAAGTTTGTAAATATGCGGGAACTTTTTCTTGAGCTATTTTTTTGCACAAAACAGTGGCTGGGTCACGTGACATTCAAGTTTATTCGAAAGGAGAAAAAAATGTATATGTACTCTTTATTGTGCAAGCCTGTATATATCATACATAGATGTACACATTCAACACAAAATATCAATGTTATAACATATTGCGAATGTCTGGGCATTCTTGCTGTCTCGGTGGTAATCGAGCAAAAACAAGCCGCTAATGGCACATGGTACTTAACCAGATTGAAAAATAAAGAAAAACTTCTGAAGTTTCTTTAAAGCAGTCCCAAAGTCTTTTTTAAGCTCAAAACTTTTTGGGAAGTGATTAAAAATATTGGATATCATAAATCTTCGTTTGCAGCTTCGTAAACAGTTTTTTTTTCTTCCCCTTGATGTGTCTGTCGTCGGTTTTAAATGTATTAGTACTTCTCCCGGGTTTAAATGGAGAGATAATGCAGTGCATCTTTCTTCGCCAACCTTCGACCCGCAGGCTATCTGCTGAAGGTCTCTCACCACACCGTTACAATCCCCCCATCCCTACTCTGTGTCCACATCTCATCTTCTTCTTCTTCTTCTTCGCACACACACACACACACACACACACACACACACACACACACACACACACACACACACACACACACAAACACACACACACACACACACACACACATTATCACAAAGAGCACGCTGATGATATTCATAGAAAACACGTGTACTTTTAAAAGATTTTTTTTTCGTTAAGTTCTTATTCTGTTTATCGTTGGCATATTTAGGTCGAGCTGATATATTTTTAGGGATTGAAAGTTTTAGTTGACATCTATGTCCTTTGTAAGTGCAGTAAAATTTTTTTAAAAATATACCAGGAAACGACGACGAAGACGAGGAAGATAAAGAAGAAACCCCACTGCAGCCTCTGAGATGTTCCTGAGTTCTGCGGTCAGCAGCAGCAGCAGCAACAGCAGCAGCAGCAACAACAACAACAACAATGCTTCCACTGGAGAAACATATTCAGATACCAGCGCCACCATGTCAAGTCCCGTCGTATTATGTCACATTACACCTCGCCATGTTTATGTCTGGAAATCGTTTGTCTCCGTTCCTGCAGCTCCATTCTTTGGTACATACATGCGTCGTGACCTCCGTTCACAAACAGTGGCAGAGTCTATCTGCTCGAGAAGAACAGCTTTCACAGACCTGTCGTGGTACACCGAATGTTGACAGCCACGAGGTACGCAAAGAAGAGCTGTGTCTGGTGGAAGTGTTGCATGCTACATCGATCAGACAAGCAGACGACAATGTAGTCCCACGGAGGACGCCCCCAGACCAGACCGGCCGTTATGTAAAGAGCGCTTCCCTCTGCCCGGTGTGCACTGGTGCGTGACCAACCAGTCGCACTGATTTCTTACGCCACGACACCCCTCCCCTCCCACGCTGATTACTACCATTGATCAATGTGCTCAACACGTACGATAATTTTTTTTTACGAACACTGGTGGAGGAAGTTTTTAACAAATGATATTTATAAGAACTGATTTTTCTTGACAACGTTACAGCGATTGATAATTAAATAAAATCATAACAACTAATCATGAACGTAATACACAGACATTACCATAGAAACGAACTATCCTTGTATTATTTATTTTTAATTATTTACTATTACTATTTATTATTTATTTTATTATTAACTATGTCTGTTTTTATGGCTGTTTGGATGCAATTTTGGGTGCATGTATGCGTGTTCGTGTGATTGTGTGTGTGTGTGTGTATGTGTGTGTGTGTGGACCCCCAACGTGCAGGTAACTTCCCCCACCCTCATGTTTTCTTGTCAGTCCTCAAGTGAACACGCATATACCCATGCGCACTTAAAATATTTCTTTCGCACACAAGAGGCATGCTCACCCCCCCCCCACACACGCACCCCTCTCCCATTGCATGCCACACCTTACGCCACGCAATCATCTGCATCCGAACAGCAGGCGGCGGGTCGTGCACTGATGTATCACTCCGCTCCGCGCATGTGCACATCTCGGAACGATTGTCCAAGGCGCATGACATGTAATCCAAATAACTCGTTCTGCTCGCCATGAGGTCTGGGAGCGGGCTTGCTAAATACCACACGGGAACGGGAGGGCCTGCCAGCAGCCACGTTTTTATGGCAAGATCTGTGGTCCAGCGGGCGAGCGGCGTATCTTAAGAGCATTCCAGCGCCCTCCGCAGACAGCCTGTTATCGTTGGTCGTCTGCTACAAGCAAATTTCTCAACCCCCTCCCTACCTCGCAAAGGGCACGCGCCTTGGCCGCACAAACATTTGTTTTGTTTTTTGTCAAGACAAACAGCCAGCACTAGAAAGTGTCACGATGTAAAGACCATCACTGAGTGCACACTACTCACTGGCATCACACTACTGGGAAAATTTAGTAATCATGTTTTTCTGTTTGTATGACAGTTATAGTGTTTTAAGGGTCTTGCTGGGTGCACTACTTTTTTCTCTAATGACTGGGTAAAGCTTAGTAGAAGATATTCATTATTTTCCAAGATCTGGGTGAACACACTCTCCTCGGTTCTCGAGGTTCACTACTACAAACATGACCAAGCACAAGAAGAGGTCAACGGCACAGAGATCTGGATAGTGCGTGGATGTCTTTGCATTGTCAAGGCTTGACTTGATGGGCTCTTGATGGGTTCATTAAGCGTATCTATATACACATGTGATGTTACGAGTAGGGCCCATTCTGTTCAGAGGGGAATTCACCATGACCTAGGGTAAATAACATCTTCTTTGTATAGTCCTAAACATTTGCATCCCACGAGACATTTAAACGCACTGCAAACGATTGATGGACGATCAATCGGCGGTTGGGAATCTTGACGAGAATCCCGCAACGTCCCAAGAAAAATGCGACAGCTAAACACTAGTCACGTGAGAAAGACTATCGTGAAGGGAGGGACTCGAACCACTTCCGCTTACGAAAGAATTAAAATTAGAGCTGAATGCGTTATAATATGACAGGACATGGTCACTGATTTTGTTTCTCCAAGTCCTTCCTCTTACTCGATTAAATAATTTTTTTTTGTCAGTTCCGTTCATTTATCTTTTGATTGGTACCAGTTGACGAACAGTTATGCTGGTCCACTGGTGTTGGTCGGGGGGAACAACTGGATAGATGTGGCGGTGGACAAGGCTGCAACTTAGCAGGTCTTGCAAAGATCTTATTCTCGTATGGCTCTCCAAAACAGCTTCATGGGCCTCATTGTTAATAAGAGGAAAAACACCCAAGAGCTTCACAAACTGCACAGACACTGATGTGTGTCGTTCTGTACTCATCTAACCACAGTGTTTCTATAATTTTATTTTTCATGATGAGCTAGGGCATCAAACCTTATTCTTGGGACAGGCGAAGTCATTGGAGAAGACCATGGCCTAATTTTACTTTTATAATAATAATAATAATAATAAAGGTGCGATTTATTTAGCGCATAATCACACTCACGAAGGAGCATTCCCTCAGACAAGTAGGAGACATTGACAGAACACGAAAGACGGAAGGAGAAACATATGCAGACAAGTAATGACAGGCACAAAGAGGAATCAGGGAACAAGCAATAACGATGACGAGTGTGATAAATATGCAACCAATAAATTTATTAATATATTATTCTACAATTAAATTTACATGTTTAGCAAGTAAATAGAATATAAACAAAATAACTTTATCTTTTATGTTTTTTAATCAATGTTCACACCAACACACTCAAGCCTCCAACTAATTTTTACATTTATTTATATGTTAAAAGTTTTTTAAATATCACTATGACAGTCAAAGGAATGATGCTGTAACAGTAAAAATGTGTATGCTTTTATACAGGATGGCAAAACACACATGTAAGAGATATGTACACCACTGCAATACATGCTTGCGAGCAAAATAAATTATACTAGCTGGTTACAAAAAAAATCAAGAATATGTACCACTTTGCAGTATACACATCAGCAAAATAAATTATGCAGGTTGGTAACAAATAAATGTAGGAGATATGCACACAATACGCAAAATACTCATACTAAGTACAGCAAATGTAACAGGTTGGTGGCACAGAAATACTAGAAATATGAAGGTACTCAATAATGTATACACAAGTATACAGGGTAAAGTAAATTATTCAAGTCAGTGACAATCTAGTTCCTACATCTTAGAAATCCATGGTGAGAATGAAAAATAACCCTAACATCTGCGATAATCTACTGCTTCATCTTGATACACTTTTTTATACACTAGTATGAACAGATTACAAAAAGAGAAAAGCTCCGTACCCGAAATGGTAAATGTTATTTTGAAAATCTTGCGAACTTTAGTTCGTCGACTGGACCTTCAAACGGATCAGGTAAACGTCCATTAACCCAGGATGCCACGTGCCACTTCAGAAAAAAAAGATTCCACTAGGCAGCTTCACCAGGCGCCCCCTTTTCTAAAAATAAAATATCCTAAAAAGGAAATATTTTGCTATAAATAACAGCATCCCCAGCTTACCGCTTCTGCTATTTTCGTGTGATGCATACGAGATGTGGTAACACCTCAACCCAAGAACAAAAAATGTTCTGGGGATAGCAGACACCAAAGCTTAAAACTTTGCCCTGCGAACTCCGAAGACCACCAACTTGTTAATTTCCACCATTTTGCAGAAAACATCCTGTTGATCACCTACAAACCTGTTTTCTTCCCATAAAAAAATCTCTCAGCCTTCAAGTGTCGTTTGGTTCGATCACACATACCGTGATTTCTTTGGCAACCTTCTTAATGGCCTGCCATGTGTTGAGCGGTGACAAAGCTAATCAAAGCCGAAACAACGAGCCTTTAATAATTCATGACAGGGAGTAAGAAAAGAAATTGAAGAAGGATAGAGTAACATATAGGAGAAGGGAGGGACACATAAAATGGGTGTGAGAAGGTGTGGAGAGAGAGCGGGTGGAGGGGATAGGGATGAACAGTTAAGGGAAAAGTAAAGGAGGAAGAAACGAAAGTAACAAAAGGATTAAACGAGGAATTCTTTTCGCCCTTTGAACTCTGTAAGAATATGTCGTCGAACGGTTATGATAAGCGGTATGTCACTTTGTCTTTTATCAGCTCCTGCTTTATGAATGTTTTTGTTTAGCTTGATTAGCTTGGTGTCCCACTCAAAGAGCGAATGCTTAAAAGCTACTGTTCTCACCGAAGTGCTGTCCGTCCTGGAGGCCTTTTCACAAAATAAACTCACTCGGCCTCATGCACAAAATCCGAGAGATAGAAGACGACAAATTGTTGCTTAGATATGATCATCATTGGGACTGTGAATCCCGAAGAACGAGACAGCCGATCAAGATTGTCACACTTAGATAAAGAGAACAACAAGGAGAGATCAGCATCAGTTTTCATGAGAAAAAGGTCCGTGTGACCGACACAACGCAGTCCGCTCCTACAAACGACACCTAACATTTTCTCGAATGAGGACAGCAGGAAAGGATCCTACGACTACATACAGGGGGAGGCAACAAAGGCTATATCACGAAAATCAGCTGCCATTTAAAATATACCACATGCAGAGAAAGAACGTGTGCTTTAGACGAGATCTGAACCCAAGACAGTCAATCCTCACTGTACTCGTGACAGTTGCTAACCGTTGCGTCACTGGAAGAATAAGATGATGATGATGATGATGATGATGATGATGATGATGATGAAGAAGAAGAAGCAGATGATGATGATGATGATGATGATTGACCTCCGAATGTTAGTCGAGGAGGTGGCGTCTGGTCAGGTAAGGGGGAAACTAGATCACGTTTCCTCATCATTAACATCTTCGTGTCGTGGTCACACAGAAAAAGAAGTAATCACAAGGTAGACGACATCAGACTATGGTGAATCCTGTGACAGTTCTCAACCAGCGGTTCATCATATCCAGCATCATCACCTTTTGTAGACCGCATCTTTGAGCACTCAGTGAGAAACAAAAGAAATGCATTGACAACGAAGAATGATTAAGCTACTTAGAAGTTTGCATCATTCTATTTATTTTCCTCAACAGAGAGCCTGCAGCTCGCAATAGCTGGACGAATGAGCATACAAATGTTAAACTATTATGTGAATTATAATGGGGTTTTTTGTGCAAATAGAGTGCACGCTTTTCTTTTTTTCCCTTTCTTCTCCTTTTTATGTTATTGAGTCTCAGGCACGTCCATGAAGATGAAATCTTGAGTGACAGGCGTCCCGCGAGATCAGTCTAACACACAGCTCACGAATGATGCACGTGCTGCCTTTGATCCTAAAATTATTATATAATTTTTATGTACCTTTTATATTCGTTGTGCGCATGCATGTCTATTTGGGCAGAAAAAGGGGGTGGGGAGAAAGCAATGTGTGTGTGTGTGTGTGTGTGTGAGTGAGGGGGGGGAAGGGTTGTGTTCACCACCCGGAAATGTCCCCAAGTGTACCATGTGCATTATTATACGTTTATTATGTGTAAAACACATTTATCATGGGTAAACACACGTGTATTTTTGTATTTTATGTATTGGTGCGTAAAAATACATCACTTCCAAAAACAAGCTTATCACGTGGAAATAGAATTTACTTGTGTAAACAGACTTGTAATGTACACAATCAGAAAGTTCGGTCGGTCTTGCCGACTGGTAATCCAGCAGAACTTGCATTCATCAGATGTTGTCGAGCGTATGTTCAGATGCTTCATTAAGAGGCCCTGAAACTCGACCTTTCAATGGCCTCAGCCTCGTTGTCGCAGCTTTAATTTCCTCCACATGTTTCCTGACGGACACTTCTTGAATACAAAACCTTGGCTGCCATTTCGCAGGCTCTCACCCTCCCTAACCCCAGTTTATCACGGACCAGGTTTATCAGCTTGGCCGTCTGTAAATGTGTATGTGCAGCGGTGAGCACGAGTTAGGGAGGGAGGGAGGGATGTGTAACTGAACAGACTGCTCACCGGACCCAGGACTATGTGTTAACTGGATTGCGGCTTTCCTGGATAAACCATCGTGGCCGAAGGTCGTTGTCTCACAATTGAGAGTGAAAGATACAGGGGATGAGACTAATTCCTTGCCTAGACAAGGTACTGACAGTATTCGGACCTAGTTCCGAAAAGTATAAGCATCTTCAGGGTGCGTTTCCACATTTGTGACATTGTATCTATATTGGAAGGACACTGAACATTTATTTGGAAGCAATAAGAGGAAGTGAGTGTGCGATGAAGTAGAGACTTGAAAGACGAATGAGATGAGAGACTATAGTGTTTTTTATTTCGTACCTTGTATTTTGAAATTGTGGCCAATATGACCCCCAATCAACAAAAAAGAAACTCCCGATAATAAAGAACGAGAACCTCCGTGACAGGTCTTTGTAATTTTTTGAGTGAAAGAGCACGTGTCGACATAGTGTTTGCATGTGTGGGACGTTGTGTTCGTGACACAGTTTAATTCCCCTCTCCAAGAATAAGTTCCCACCGTCCGTTATTTTTGCGGTTATATATCCTTTGTATTTCATGCTGAACTAAATCACATTAGGACATTGTGTTTAGATTACAATAACTTTCAATTTTTTATATCATCGTTGTCTTATTCTTCGTCTCAGATGTCGCGAATGTTGGTTTGGTTTTTTTTGTTGATTTCCTCACTAGTTTGTATCTGCTCCACACGCAATGTTTGTTTATTTATTTTGCGTCTCCGTGCTGCGAGTGCATGCGCGCACGCGATGAGTTGTGCCCCTGAGGACTAGAAGACATCGTATGCTGATGATATCTGCAGACAGCCTTGCATGCTGCACAAGACGGCAACAAAACTTTATTTCAACTACCAATTGAGTCACAGCACGTTTGCAAAACCACAAATTTCTCCCATCCTTGCCTCGAAAACGGCGAGCCGTACACCAGACCGGTCCCACAGAGACCAGACGATAGTGTGCGGAGTTTTCGGGAAAAAAATACCATTTTGCAATGACGAGTCGCATCACCGCCTCCTCACTCGCACGTGCTGCTCGTGAGGCTAATAAACGCTTCTCACGGAATCCCTGCACGCAAGAAGCTGAATCCTGCCACTACGGGGCGAAAAAAAAATGTACGACGAAAGCTCAAGTTTGCTGTGATGCTCTCAAAACGTTCTTAGCTAATCAGGCTTAACCCCTTCACTCTCTGCATGTCCCAGTTGCGGAGTGATTTTAATGAAAATGCCACTTATGTTTTTAAAGCAGGTTAAAGAAAATTAGAGGAGTCGAACATGGCGTCCTTGTGGCACGCAAATCACGTAGTCGGCGTTACTTTGTAACGTGGCCACGTGACAATGGACAACTCATCATGTAGTTTGAATTTCTGCTGGAAATGAGAAAACTTTGAGAGTTACTGCAGATCTTTAGTGATGGAGAAAAAGGAGAAAAAAATGAAAGGAAAGGAAGAAAAAAGGAACAATAAGAAAGAAAACCAGGACAGAACAGAAAAACAAAAGAACGAATAAAGAAAACAAAAGAAGAGAAGAAACGTTAGAAAGACTAATGATAATAATAAATGAAAGATTTGTAGAGAACATACTCACACCCGTAAGGATAATGCTCTTAACGCTTAAAACAAGAATGAGACATGGACAGCATACGAGGGACGGAAGAATAAACAACAGCACTGACGACGAATAGAAGACAAATATAGAAAACGTGGAGAGAAACCAAGTAATAAGAACTGAGAATATCGTGATTCTGCAGAAGTAGAGGAGTAAAAAAAAAAAAAAAAAAAGAGAGATAGAGAAAGAAAGAAAAAAGGAAACGAGGAAAGAAAAATGAGAAGGAAAAAGAAGGAGCTTGTAAGGGCTGATCTGAAAGACAGTGGAAGACAGAGTGGAATGAGTGCAAACAAAAGAGAGAAATGATTGAAAAAATCTAATCTCTGGGATAAATGAAGGTGCGAACAAATGCCATGAAGGGAGATAAATGGTCTGATCGTCTACCTGTGACAAGATACAATGCCAGGAGCCACAACTTCACTCCAAATGCATTTGCTTTCAGGATCGAGGTGGACTAGTGAACACAATACGCAGTGAGTACCGTCCTCTGAAATGTCTTCCTGCTGGTTCTTATTGTATGATTGTCATTTTGTACTTATTCATGACTCGCATTAAGCATCTGGTGTGAAGAAGATTCTGTGTTTGCATCTTATTACTGCGTATTTTCAAGTGTTTAGACTTAGCTAAACATTAGGGCTTGAAACATTAGCTAAACATTAGGGCTTGAAACATTAGCTAAACATTAGGGCTTAAAACATTAGCTAAACATTAGGGCTTGAAACATTAGCTAAACATTAGGGCTTAAAACATTAGCTAAACATTAGGGCTTAAAACATTAGCTAAACATTAGGGCTTAAAACATTAGCTAAACATTAGGGCTTGAAACAAAACCTGGAAGGAAACAAAAGAAAATAATAACAAAAATACTTTGTGAACACGGTTAACTCAAGTTTAGTGGACAATTTCGATCAAAAGCACGTGGAATAATTTACAGTTCTGACACTTTAGACAGACAGGATCCATCGAAAACAAGCAACTTAGCAACCTAATGAGAGATTTCTCAGAAAGGGATGAAAGGAGGAAGCAGACAGGTGACAAAGACTAGATTTTAACATGGAGGGTGTGCGAATACCATGAACACCCCCTCTGCTGGAGGTCGTGACCGTAGCTCGTGACATACATGCAAGGTGTCGTGTCATGGCATAGTGCGCGAGATGTTCCGTCACGTGACCTTCTTCCACCACCGTTCCTAACTGCGGAATCATGTCAGACTATGCACGGGTGACTTGTTGATAGGATGAGATCGCTGAATAAACATTCGGCTCGAGCTGATAGCTTACTGCCTTATGATCTAATAAATCCCGCATATCATCTGGTTTCCTCGCAGACTTGGCATTTATCAAGAAGAGGTGAGGTGAAGAGAAAGAGGGCAGGCTTTGATAGCTTTGCATATTTGGCTGCGGGAGTTCCATCCCTTAGTTTCCAGCACACTCTAGCTGATCGGTTTACACGAACTTTCACCCGAAGGAGGGAAATTTAGCAGCAAGGTGAAAACTCAGAGCAGTTTTTCTTTTCTTGTTCTTAAAAGAGCCGAATTTTTGTAGAATATCTGGAAACATTTAGTAGATATTGCTCCTTTTGGTCTCCTGATGTGGGGTAAGAAGGAAAGTTTACTTTTGCATTATAACTTTCATGTTATTTTGTTTTTAAGGCTGTTGTTGATTTTTAAAACTGTTAAATTCATTACTTAAAAATGGCAAATAACAAGAAGCGAATAAATAAATAAAACGAATATGAAACTATAGATGAGTGATAATACTCTCTCTCTTTCAAATGCCAGAATACAATCACACACTTGAATGAAGAAAATCTAAACGACTCATTTCCTAGGGGCATTCTGAAGTTTTTGTGTCCGCACGCACTCACTGCACACAGTAACTGAGTGGCATTGGGTAGTGATGACGACTTTGAACAGAACCTCTAGTTTTGTGGTCAATAAATGAAGTAGAAATAAGTTTGAGTACTTACATGTCCTCTGTACTGCATGCTTATGTCGTCTCATTGACTTACGCTTGCTACCCACTCTGGTGTGTGTACGATATGCGGGTGCTGTTACCAGACGGGACAAAAGAAGACGCGATGAAAGAGCAAGGTGGAAAGAGGAGACTGTTGATAAGAAGAAGATGAGCTCATTACTATAGTCTGGCTGTGCTACTCCGCGCCCTCGCGTGCACTAAGACACGCGCCCTTGTTCGCGCCTCACGTGCAATGCGAAGGTCACCCGAGGAGGTGTCTAAAATATGCAAATGTGCTGGGTCCTGCCAACGTTTACGGTATGGGATATCCGGGACCTTGGCTGCTTTGCAGAAACAGAGACCAGATGAGAACGGCTGAAGAGCTGCAGGTGTGGATGTTTTTGATAACAGTCTTGGCGTGTCAGTAGGCTTACCTTCAAAAGGAAATACGCAGCCCTCTGACCCCCCCTTCCCCATTCTTCGTTTTGTACGAGAAGAAAAGCTGCATCCCCTTGACAAGAAACTTCTCTTTCATGCCACGTCCATTTAGTATTCTGGTTTCGTTCAGTCCTCTGATCGTGACCTGATCTGATCGCGGGGTATCAGAGACTCACTTTACATAGGAGCCAGTAAGAGTGCTGCCCCTGTCCTCTACCTGGCTACATCACCTTTCCCGTCTCTCTTCGGAGTCAGGTGCGCATTCCACACCGAAGTCAACTGAGAACATGGAAATATGAAAACATTTAAGAAAAGTTATCTTTATGGGTATGTTAATATACAAGATAAAGTTTCTAAACTCTCTCAGGATACTCTGCCTCACACAAATATCAAAACAATAAGTATATGTGTCGTCTCTGCTGCTCTAACCACTGGGTCATCCTCGTCTCCTCGTCGCCTTGACGACCACGCAAACGTGACGCTGTTACGACATTAAAGGCTAGCAGCTCACGTCTGGGTCAAGTGTCAAACTGAGGACGGGAGGAACTACAGGAGGGATTCTCAAGTCCCTTGGAGTGTTCCTGGCTTTGGCGCAGATCCATCGCCATTTCCTTCTTCCTCTGTTTATAGATGACAGAGCTATGACGAGTCTTTTTTTTTATTTTTTTTAGCTGCTCTGGGCAAAATTCTCTCTTTGGTCCAGGGGCGAAGTCCTTGTGATGATAGATTTTTGTTTTTGCAGACGTACAGAGGAAGAGTAAGGTACATGGTGTCACCTACCCGACACAAAGAGCTTTTCATCTTTTATCTCTGTGATCGGTCAGACGCTTGGCGATCGCAAAGGGAGTTGAGCCTCCTTCTTTATTAGGCTGGCCTGGCACGGATTTTTATCGCTCTCCACCTGAATGGCGAATATTGGTGTACGACAGGTCTGGGAATAAGCTTTATGGATGTTTGAGTTTTTGCCTCTCTCTCTTTCTGGTGATGACGGTGACGATGACGATGATGATGATGGTAAGGAGGAGTAGGAGGATTCCTTCTTCATCTTTTACTGTATGATACACCTTTCATTCATTCATTCATTCATTCATTCATTCAATCGTCATTAATCCTTATTATTGTTGTAGTATTTTCATCTGTGATAAAAAAACATACATAACAGAACTACCAACTCTGACTGACATAATAGCAAAATTGCAGAATTAAACTCTACCCGAGGTAGGACCATTCGGTATAAAGCAACGTTCTTTCAGCACTTTGCGTGCGAAACAGTCTTGTGGCTATTTTATTTTGTTAGGGTCAAGGCTTCACATCGAAGACAAACAGTTGCATAGTCATCTGACGCCACTGTAAAAGCTTTTCCAAATAAAAAAAAAACTTTCTCTCTCTCTCACACACTTCAAAAGGTAATTTATTTCCTCGAACGCCCACTACCGGCGGACAGCTATTTTGATGTTGCTATTAAATAAAAGAACTCAGTCTCTTTATAATCGGAGTTGTGACTGTTGATGACTTTGTTGAAAAGAAAAAGAAATCGTTGCAAGTTGTTGCTGTTGTCAGCAGCTAACAGAGCGAGATAAGCGCGATGTCGTGGACACACAGCTTTGAGTGAAGGCGGCGATGAATTCTCCTTCGGTCGGAGAGTGTAACCTTTCAACCGGAAGTACATCTACACCTCCATCCCACTGGGCGTTATCTGGGAAACGCTTATTTTATTAGAACCAGTACACAGTCGGGTTTAATTGAAAACATTCAACTTTAACATATTCCACATGTTGATAAGTTAGACCAAAATGAAATTCGACAAACTCGTCCATCGTCATTTTGCGTAAAGTGTTATGCTCAGGATTATATTAAGCTCTGTATTTTTTTGAATGTACCACTGTGTGGAAAGATTATTTTATAAATACATTTATGGTTTATCTTGCCAGAAATGTGGTTAGGCGCTGCCGTGAGAACATGTCTACTTCTACAAAATAGGCGAGAAATTTCGTTCCCTCGACACAGAACACAAAAGTGTGTTTGTAAAGCACTTTTCCCTCCCTTCCTCTCATGGGATGGAGGTCTCAGAAGACCCCGCCAGAAACTCACAATGAGAGAGACGACCTTGCCAATCATTCTGCTGTTCTTTTATCATGGGAGATTTGTCTGCACAAGTCGACCAACATTCTTTAAAAATAATCCACCGATCCAGAAACCATTCAACTAGTCACCGAGACGGCCAGCCAGCCAGCCAAGCAGGAAAGGAAAGATTATATGAGTATTACAAAGATTTTATTGTTTATATTTGTTTGTGTTAGGATGATGGAAGTGTACATAGTACAACATCACACTGTTTAGAGGATGCGTAATTTGAAATAAACTGAGATTTTATGTATGGGGTGCAATGGATCGTTACTTGAGATACCACCGAAGCATGACACAAGACCATAATACAGAAAAGGGACGTGGATCGTTACTTGAGATACCACCGAAGCATGACACAAGACCATAATACAGAAAAGGGACGATACAGCAAGTTGAAGGACATGATTCAGAGAGGACATGATGCTCACGTGGTGTGATAAAGCGGAACGGGATAACCAAAGCTTCATACAGATGTAATGATAAAACAGAACGTGATACAAGTTAGTCCGCAGTAGGACACAACAGGACATAATACAAGTAGTGTGATGCGGCAGGGCAGGACTTGATGCAAGTGACATGATATATCAAAGCGGGATATATTCAAATGGTCTCATGCAGAATGGGGTAGGACACAGCAAGACATGATATAGCAGGACGAGATACAAATGATGCGATACAGGAGGTGACGAGGGAGTGATACACCAGAGTAAGAGTAGTATAAACCGAAGGACGTGGCAAGCGAGCTACACCTGGACATGATGGCTTGATGCAGAAGGATGTGATACAGTGTAATGAGTTAGTAGGTCTTGTATTGTGTCGTGTGTGAATGGTGTCTTGTGTTTGACGTCTTGTGTGCGTCATTTGTTCGTCGTCACTTCGGAAAAGGGGATGACGTAAACAATAAGAAAAAAAAAACAGTTCCATGGACGGATGGGAAAAGAAACACATCGAGATCTTCGTCTCCCATAACCTCTTCATCCTCATCGTCATCTGCGGGGGCTCGTCAAGCGTTGTGTTATGTGTGTGATATGCGTCGTGCGTATGCAAGGTAAGTGCATGTGCGTCATATTACATACAGATAGGCGCGATACAGCATCGTATAACACAGCATGGCATCATTCAAGTAACTAAATACAGTAAGATGCAATACAACAAACAACGATATATTACAGTGTGTTGTTTGCACAGCAAAGTAATTATTAGCATCATTAGACACGCAGAGCTTCATTACGAAGTTTGGGTCACCCCTGGGTGACATCTAAATCATCCATGAAGGAAAGACTATCACCAACACTCTGCCTCTCCCCATCTTCACCCCCCCACCCCAGCCTTTACCAAGGTGTTGGTTACTACACGGCTACAGTAGGCGGTCGTCGAGAGATGCTCGACAGCTGGTCATAACATCTCCGTGTACATTAGGTCGTCACCACACGGCGCGACAACAGCTGGCAAGACGATCTTTCTCAATGGTCTTTATTTGCAGAGATCATAAATCAAGCTGAGGTATCTATTACATTTTATCCGTATACTAACATATACTTAGATTAACACAAACAACGCAATAGAGAGGAAAGGCATGCTCGCCAACACAAAAATATACAAACACAGACACCCCCACCCTTAACACACACACACACACACACCTTTCCTACACAGGCTTAGACTAAGAGACACGAATACTGACAGACGAACGTACACATTCATAAACCCACGTAAGAATGCACGAACATGCACACACACACACATGTACATGCACGCAAACCAGCATGCAAAAAATCCGCATATTCTTCCAAGATATAAGCCCAGGAATATACACACATGGAAAGGTGTCGTACCATAATAAAATAATTGAAATTGGTAACCAAGGAAATGGTGAAATTGTTTTGGTGAGTAATGGGAGTCCAGCAAGTTATACATGAGACGTGTTGCATGAGAGTACAGACCCGCACTGGGCACAGAAAACACACCGGCAAATTAAAGACTCTGCTTGTTTACTTCACACTGCAGGGATACATAGTCCCATACCGTTAATTGCCAGATGCGGGCCATCGATCTTATTATCATAAATATTCAAATGTGCCACACGTTGCTTCATTGAGACGGTTTGGAGAAAAATCGTTGGCATGAATGTCCTACAGATGATCATCTCTCTGACATAGATGAGTTATTGCAGTTCTTTTCCAGAGCAATTAGAGCATATTTCTTGACCAGATAGAATCACAGATACACGCAGGCGCGCACACGCACACACACAAACACACACACACACACACGTACGCACGCACGCACGAGCGCAACAACTAGGAGTGTACTTATACCAATGAGTGAAACAAATCTGCAATGAGACAGTAAGAGCTTAAACGTGAAAACAAAACAAGGAGCGTGTAGAAGGAATAGAGAGCAGATGGGAATATTTTCAGGAAAATACACGAAAGGTTCAGTGGAAAATTATAATAGTAACGAGAGAAGACAACATCAGAAGTTTGAAATAGAAAAGATATAAAAATAGTGTAATCTCGACATAACAAGACGGAGGTGTTTTTTTTTTATTCAATAAGGTATTGAAATACGATTATAATATAAACATGAAATGAAAATAACAAGTGGAGGAGGAATGTAACAAAAATTGAAGATGAGATAAAGATAATAAAACCGAGGAAAAGTAAACGGAAATATATTTTAACAAGACTAGCGAGGTAAATGTGAGAGAGGGAGTTATATGGAGGGAAAGTAACAACGAGAAAGACTGCAGGATGGAGCGCGCGCGCGCGCGCGTGTGTGTGTGTGTGTGTGTGTGTGTGTGCGCGTGTGCATGTGCGTGTGTTTGTACGTGCATGCATGCACATGTGCGTATGTGTATGCTTGGAGGGTATTTTTGCGTTTGTGTTTGGGTGTGCGTGTATGTTTTGTGCATGCATACGTACCTGTTTGCATGTGTGTGTGTGTGTGTTTTTACGCGTGAGTGCGTGACGAAACATTCTTTCTCTAAACCGAAGCCAGTTCTTCGGCGAAATTTGTTTTTACTAAAGAAGGATTAAATTCCTCTTATATCAAAAATAAATTTTGTGAAATCTGTGAATCGAATGGAAGAAAAGCAGTAAATAATATCTTTATCCCTGACAAAATCTTACCTCCCTTTGAAATGATAAAAACGCTACGCAGTGTATGCGAGATCACGAAGATTCTCGCGGTGAAGACTTACAAGTTAGCAAAGGCTGCTCACCACACTGTGTGCGCTGTTAGATCGCCAGTAAATACAATTCCATTTCCACTTGGCGCTGGTCGGCTGTCGTCGAGCTCATTGTCACCACTGTCGCTCCCTCGTTGGCACGTGCTCTCACCTAACGCGTGTTTAGAATGTAAAGGAGGCACGAGCTGTCTGGCCGAGCGCGGTTGTGATTGGTGTGTGGGATTACTGTCCGATTAATGTCGGATAAATGTCGGAATTAGGTCTGTCGCTGTGTGGACACAAACACACAATTTGCTGACGACTTAGTCTTCAACATTCTGCACTCAAAAAAAAAAAAAAAGGAAAAAAAGAAAAAGACCCCCACCTCGCCTGGGAGAGCAGGATTCCGAAAACTGACTGATTTGGCCATTCTGGACAGAAACACTCGACTTCATTATTTTTTCTCTTTATTTTCGTTGGTGCAAGAATAATAGTTTCATCTTCCTCCTCTTTTGTCCTTATTCCTCCTATTCCACTTTAGTTTTTTGTTTTATTTCTCAGCTGTATTCTTCCTTCTACACTTTATTCCTCATTCACTTTCCCCCCTGTTCCATTGCATTCATTCTTTACGAAATTTCTCCACATTATTCCTCCTTCTCCACTTTATTTCTCCTCTTTATTCCTCCTTCTCATCATCATTAATTTCTACTTTATGACGTCTGTTTGTAGATCATAAGATGATGCTGGCTACAAGTATAAACATTTCATACAGCTCAGTGACCTCCGAAGATGATATATAAAGTCTTTGGTGACCTCAATAAAATGATGCAGCCTTACTCCGTCTCCCTGGATGAACCATCTGATACACGCTTGCCATGGTGCCTTTTGTAGTGGTGGGCAACAGGAAGTTCTGTGCTTCTTTTGATCAGCTTAAATTAGTGTCAAGGAACTTAAATAAACTAGGGGCGTGAGCGTCGGCTGCCATTTTGTCCTCCATTTGACGATCGAGGCGGTAACTCGCTGTTATTCAGACGAGGAAGAGGCAGAGGGCACCACATGTATGGCCTCGCCACGTTTCGCTTTTCTTTGATCTTAGAGTTCTTTCCCCTGCACGAATGTTAACGATGCCTGTGTGCCGTAAGGGGTGGCGGTGGCTTCCCCTTTTTTTGCCTAGGGTATTGTTGAGAAAGTTATGACACCTGCTTTCAGGGAAATAAGGAAGATCTTGCATTCTCGCAAGTGTCCATGCTGTCAGCAGATTTAGTCAAAGGGAGACAAGAAAGAAAAGAGCAGTGATGTTCTTTTCTTTCTTGTTTGTCTAGTTTTTTTTTTCTTTTGTCTTTGTTGTTTGATGGTTTTTGTTTGTTCGTTTGTTTGTTTGCTTCTTTAGGTTTCAAGTTTTTGCTATTTATTCTTTTATTTCTTCTTCCTTTCATTCACTGATTTTTATTCTTTCACCCCTTCCTTTTTGTTTCTTTCTCACCTTTCTTCATTCGTTAATTATTTCTTCTTTTCAGTAAACACCAATATCTGTGTCTTTTAGACAGTGCAACCCTTAACATGGAGGTTTTCATTTAAAAAGGTAGAGTTGTAGACGTCGAGAATTGAGCCACTAGTGACAACCGCAGCCACAGCAATGGCTATAGTTAAAATAAAATTTAGACTCGACACAGAACGAACACGAAAGACCCGCGAGCTCCTATCGTGTGTATCTCTACAGACCGTTCATCACTTTCCTCACACACACACACACACACACACACACACACACACACACACACACACACACACACACACACACACACACACTCTCTCTTTCAAGCTCATACGCATTACACATTTCCTTTCTTCTTGCCAATACCACACGTCAAAGCAAATTGAAGTTATGGCTGATATGGCTTATCGTAAATAGATGTCGAGAAAGACATTTTATGACTAGTAGATTCGACGCCACCCAGGGTCCCAAGTGCCTTCTCTGAAGCAGAAGCCGGGTTTGAGAAACACGAAGTGGGACAGAGCTCCCCTGCAGGGAAGTACAAAAGTAGGATTAACAACCCGAATTTATGGATGTTTAGCCTTGGGTTTAGTTTGTACAAGCCCGTTGAAAACATATTAATGACGCATATGCGTAGGAGAAAGTGAGAGATGGTGTTTTAAAGTGGTTTCAACCGCTTTCCAGCAAACATGTAAGGGCTCCCGGAAGACACAGCTTCTACATTTATCAAGGGAGATGAGAACATTATTTTACTTTACCTCAGCTGTTGCTTTTACGCTTTTCTCCAAAGTTGGTCAGGCAGTGAGCCTGCGGTTCGTCACGTTTTACGATGTTTTGAATGAGGATAAGAAATTATTTGTAGCAGTTTGAAATGGCCCCACATCGTTCGAAAGATGAAGTATTAAGCACACGATAGATGCAACTCTCCTGGTAACTCCAATTGCTGGGTCCACATGTAATAATAAAACGAGAGTGACATCCCTTTGCCTTATCGGCTTTGGGCAGGTGGGGGGGGGGGGCTAAGTATCATTTGATCCAGCCCGCCAAGGCAGAGGCAGATTTCAGTAAACCTATAAGCTTTTTTATAGCAACATAAATTTAGATTGTGGGCCATATTAATAAAGTAATCTTTAAGGGGTTAGCAAGGAACGTTCATTACAGGATAGACATGACACGTACGAGTATATGACGGGACAGACTCGTATCTTCTCAGGGGACTAGCTCTGTGCATTTTTGTTTCTCTGAGTTGATCTGTTTTAATGTTAGTGCCCATTTATGATCTACTTATTGTGACGAGGTTTTCATTATTGCGCTGTTCCTTCACCACTACACTTTTTGTCTCTCGTCGGTTTTTTTTTTTTTTTGACTACCGCCATGACTGTCAAGGTGGAAAATAGGGAGGAACGAAACTGCATCACTACTGCGTATCAGCTGGCCATAGAGTCAGATACTTTACCAGTTACTGTCATTGTGTGGTCAAACAAGATGGAATTATCACGACCTTTGTCATTCTTCCACAGAAGATACAAAAGTGTAGGTGTTATATATTTACAGAAGTCTACTGTAATATCACGGCCGTATATCTTTGCTGGATCGCTTATAGACGAATTTTTCGCGTTAACTTCCAGAACGAGACCTAGAACACAAAGTCTCTTCCAGCTTACCTATAAACATAAAAAAAGAGCAGACGATGCGAACTCTCATATTGACGGAGGTACAAAAACACTCAAGTTTTATGGTCTGTTGTGTTTTCAGTTTATTGGCTCCAAGACCTGGGTAGTGGAGTTAGAGGATATTGGCCAAAGAAATGAATGAAAGAAAAGTAACTAAGTAACAAACTTATTACAAGTCTATTGTTGAATTTTATCGTGGTTCCAGATAATTAAGCTGGTAAATGGTTCGCCGAGACCTGATAGTCTACAACTGAGAGAGGTATACGTTTGTGGTGATAGTGACAACATGATGTTTGTATTTGCGACACAAGTTCATGCCATTATCAGGGCCAGCAGGTAGAACACGTGTGTGGGTGTGAGCGTGCGCGCGCATGTGTG
This sequence comes from Marisa cornuarietis, assembly GCA_004794655.1. Classification (NCBI taxonomy): domain Eukaryota; kingdom Metazoa; phylum Mollusca; class Gastropoda; order Architaenioglossa; family Ampullariidae; genus Marisa; species Marisa cornuarietis. The sequence goes on along the minus strand of SMMW01000010.1, from coordinate 7,502,906 downwards.
TGTGTTTATTTGTTATATGCGATTTAACATTTGGGACGATGTAAACAAATCTGATTGGATAAACGTTGTAGTGTATGTGTGTCCGTGTATGTGTTGACATTATCTTTACTGTAAAAACTATCGTCCTGTATCAAATTTATCATATATTTCCAAGCTACTTGAGAGGGTGGTCGCAGAGCAGCTTATGACCCATTTTATTACTTATGGCAGCCTAGATAAATTTCAGTCAGCGTATCGTCCTGGCTTCAACACGGAAACTGCTCTTCTTCGTGTGACCAATGACATTCTTTGTAGTGTCATCTCTGGCAACTTAATGCTGTTAGTATTACTTGACCTGAGTAGTGCGTTTGACACCATCAACCACCGCCTGCTGCTCCAGAGACTGTCGTCAGAGGCTGGTATCCAGGGCGCTGCGCTGCAGTGGATTGACTCCTATCTTACCGATAGATCTCAGAGAGTGATTGTCGGCAGTGCAAGCTCTGAGGCAGTTCCTCTGGTGTGTGGCGTACCACAGGGATCCGTTCTGGGTCCTTTATTATTTTCTGTATACACTTCACAGCTTGGACGGGTAATTGAATGTTTTCAGATGGGACGTCAGTTCTTTGCGGACGATACACAGATTCTGAACAGTTTTCCCCTCGACCCAGCAGTGGCTAGGAATGCGCTTTAACGACTTGAATCTTGTTGTGTTGCGGTGAAGGCGTGGATGACCAGGAATCGTCTTAAACTCAACGACGACAAGACAGAAGCGTTATTGTGCGGCTCCAGGACCAGGAGGGAGCAGATCGGCATTAGTGCCGTGCAGGTCGGTGACGCCTCCATAGTCTTTGCTGACTGTGTACAGGACCTGGGGCTCTTTATTGATGCAGAGCTCTCCCTGTGTAACCATGTTAGTTGTGTTGTGACAAAATCCTACTACTTTTTGAGGACTTTAGGTAGATTACGGCCCATGCTGACTCAGGTTGCCGCCAATTCACTTGCTGTGGCCATCATCATATCAAGATTGGACTACTGTAATAGTGCATTGTGGGGTATACCTGCTACGCAGTTAGATCGACTCCAAAGAGTTCAAAATACAGCCGCCAGGATTGTCACCCGTGCAAAGTCGTCTACTGACCACATCACCCCTATCCTACAGAGCCTTCTGAAGAAGCGCACTGGAGCCAGGGCCTTCAAAAACTCTGAACCTAAACTGTGGAATGCTCTGCCATCGTCGCTCTCCACCATCACCTCAGCAACCACGTTTTGAAAATGACTGAAGACCCATTTGTTCATCATCATCATCATCATCATCATCATCATCATCATCATCATCATCATCATCATCATCATCATCATCATCATCATCATCATCATCATCATCATCATCATCATCACGAGAAAGAGAGAGACAGTGTGTGTGTGTGTGTGTGTGTGTGTGCACGCGCGCGCGCGCGCGTGTATCCATACATGTGCTGACATTATCCTTAAAAGTCCTAAAGTTTACTATTTGCTGAATGCTTTTTTACGGAACATCTTGTCTTTTTTTCTTTGAAAATGTCGGCTGGATTTTCCGTACTTTACCCATTATTTTGCAGTATCACGCTTGATGATATTGCGTGCAGAGCTTGTTATTTATTAATTTTGTTCTCAATTAACAATTCATTTAAATCATTTGAGAGAGTTTTTCTATTTTGTTTTGGTTAATAAAAATTACGACAATGTTAGCTATAACATAGTCATTCGTCCCACCAGCATTTCGTTTGATGTTATAAGCAGTTTCGTCTTCTTGTCTGTCAGCTCAACAGCCAGGTGAACTACTGTTCAATTATAGATGTGTGCGCAAGGTACAGAGGTTAATTGATAAAACGGTTAATACATTATCTTTGAGTAATGGTTGGCACAAAATGGAAGTTATTGTCAAAAGATAATGCCAGTCTGCTGAGATAGGTTCAAAGCCTGGTCCAAGACAGCAGCTGGAAGGTGGATTTGAGTGGCGATGTGTTGGAGAAAGTTGATAAGACACATTCTCGCTATCAAGCAAAGTAGAGAGAGAGATGCGAAAAGCACAGACGTTTATGCCGGTCATTTAAATCTCTCCATCACCGCGCATGCGCCAATCAGATAGTTTCTGTGCAGGGAATCGATCATACCTGGCACAGTAGTGAACTACAATAATGATATGAGCCCCCAGTGCTCTGTACATGGGAACAGACAGCCAGCTGTAGGTCTAACTATACTGTTAATATACTTGTCAACGTATTTTGTGTGTCCAGTTTTATCTGTAGACCTATGTCACCGTTTATACTTGTAAATATGTTTAACGTGGATAGTTATATGTTATAAATCCCACTATATCTCAAGTTATTTTGTGTAATTTTGTTTCCGCTGTAAATGTGTTATTTGGAGTCCCCGGAGACACAAAAATGTTAGTTTCAAAAAAATTGTATGTAGGTAAAGCCTGTCCTCTAAATATGACACTGGGAGGCCGTTAGATAAAAGAACCTGTATATGACTGTCCTCTAACAGAAGCACTGATAGATAACGGGTTTTAACTAATTTTATCTATATTTCACTTGGCTTGTTTTATCTGTCAGAATCATCGTGTGGTCAGTTAGATCTTTAAACTTTTATCGCACTAATTATAGTTGTAAAGGTACTTTGAGGGGTAAACGTATTTCGTGTGGTCAGTTATGTCTGTAAAATTGTTTCCTGTGACCAGATATATAGATATATTCTGTGCACGAGTCATAAAGGTCTGTTGTGTTGTCGGGCACAGCTGTCACATGTTCTGTACACAAGTATGTCAGCCACCTATACTCTGTACACAAGTATGTCAGCCACCCATACTCTGTACAAAAGTATGACTACCACCTATGATCTGTACACAAGTATGACAACCACCTATGATCTGTACACAAGTCTGACAACTATCTATGATCTGTACACAAGTATGACAACCATATGACAACTATCTATGATCTGTACATAAGTATGACAACTATCTATGATCTGTACACAAGTCTGACAACTATCTATGATCTGTACACAAGTATGACAACCATCTATGATCTGTACACAAGTATGACAACCATCTATGATCTGTAAAAAATTATGACAACCATCTATGATCTGTACACAAGTAGGACAACCATCTATGATCTGTACATAAGTATGACAACCATATGACATTTATCTATGATCTGTACACAAGTATGACAACTATCTACGATCTGTACACAAGTATGACAACCACCTATGATCTGTACACAAATATGACAACCATCTATGATCAGTACGACAACCATCTATGATCTGTACACAAGTATGACAACTACCTATGATCTGTACATAAGTATGACAACTATCTATGATCTGTACACAAGTATGACAACCATATGACAACCATCTATGATCTGTACACAAGTATGACAACCATCTATGATCTGTACGACAATCATCTATGATCAGTACACAAGTATGACAACTATCTATGATCTGTACACAAGTATGACAACCATATGACAACCATCTATGCTCTGTACACAAGTATGACAACCATCTATGATCTGTACGACAATCATCTATGATCAGTACACAAGTATGACAACTATCTATGATCTGTACACAAGTATGACAACCATATGACAACCATCTATGCTCTGTACACAAGTATGACAACCATCTATGATCTGTACGACAATCATCTATGATCAGTACACAAGTATGACAACTATCTATGATCTGTACACAAGTATGACAACCATATGACAACTATCTATGATCTGTACACAAGTATGACAACTACCTATGATCTGTACACAAGTATGACAACTATGTATGATCTGTACACAAGTATGACAACTATCTATGATCTGTACACAAGTATGACAACTATCTATGATCTGTACATAAGTATGACAACTATCTATGATCTGTACACAAGTATGACAACCATCTATGATCTGTAAACAATTATGACAACCATCTGTGATCTGTACACAACTATGACAACTACCTATGATCTGTACACAAGTATGACAACCACCTATGATCTGTAAACAATTATGACAACCATCTGTGATCTGTACACAACTATGACAACCACCTATGATCTGTACACAAGTATGACAACCACCTATGATCTGTACGACAACCATCTATGATTTGTACACAAGTATGACAACTATCTATGATCTGTACACAAGTATGACAACCATATATCTGTACACAAGTATGACAACTATCTATGATCTGTACACAAGTATGACAACTATCTATGATCTGTACACAAGTATGACAACTATCTATGATCTGTACACAAGTATGACAACTATCTATGATCTGTACACAAGTATGACAACTATCTATGATCTGTACACAAGTATGACAACTATCTATGATCTGTACACAAGTATGACAACTATCTATGATCTGTACACAAGTATGACAACTATCTATGATCTGTACACAAGTATGACAACCATCTATGATCTGTAAACAATTATGACAACCATCTGTGATCTGTACACAAGTATGACAACCACCTATGATCTGTATGACAACCACCTATGATCTGTACACAAGTATGACAACCATCTATGATCTGTATGACAACCACCTATGATCTGTACACAAGTATGACAACCACCTATGATCTGTATGACAACCACCTATGATCTGTACACAAGTATTGACTGTCATGTTCTTGTACAGGAGTGCGGTCTTCAATAACGGACTGTCAGCTATTTTCTTGCATACTCAATCTGTAGTAGGCAACCTAGGTACCTGTACTGGAACTGCTCTGTACCAGTGATAAAGTTTGGTACAGCTTGGTCGTGATGCTGGGTGTGAATTATAGTCATGTCTGCGATTAGATTTGTCCTCTTGTATTACCCCGTTTCCTTATCTCTCTCTATTGTTGGACATTGACTAGGCTGCCTTATTCTCTGTGGTCTGATGTATCTGCTCTTGCCATGTTTTACATCTCTCTCTCTCTCTCTCACACACACACATGCATGCACGCACACGCTCGCACGCTCACGCGCGCGCACACACACACACACACACACACACACACACACACACACACACACACACACACAGAAATACGCACGCAAGCACGGTGAAAGAGGGGGAGAAAATAACTTTTTATTAACCAGAATGTGGCGAAGTAAATGTTTGTGGTGGGACGGTGGTTAAAGTCTCGGCATACCTATACTGCTCCTCCCATCCCCACAAAATCGTTTCGATTAAGGCTCGATAAAGGACATGTAGGTATTCATTGTCCTGGAGAGTGTTCAGTTTTGAAATTTATTATCTACGATCTGCGATGTTACGGGTATTTCCAGGTACAATAATTAATAGGCAAACGAAATTGTGATAGGGGTGTACTACAGGGTACAAAAATAGACAATGTAATCTGAGATGGCACCGAGAGAGAGAGAGAGAGAATCAAAAAGGGAGTGAGCAAGAGATTTGGTTGCATGGCGGATGGCATCACAACAAATTTTATCATTCACTCCGTCTAAAACTCCGGGTATCCGTTGCCGAACCTGAGCTTTTAACCTGTCAGCCTGAGGAAGGAACATCAAGAGTATAAGTGCTTCAATGTTTCGCTAAAGCGACGCCGTGATTGAACAAGCTTGACTAAAATGAATGCAAAGATTAAAAGTTGACAGTAACATCACATCTGGAAGACTTATCTGCAGACATCAACTTGGGCGAAGGGGCTAACATACACCCTGGCTAGCACACGTGTGTGTGTGTGTGTGTGTGTGTGTGTGCGCGCGCGCGTGCGTGTGTGTGGATAGCAATATACAGCTAAGAAACTATAACGCAAGTATCGTTCAGAAGCACAAATACAAAATATCCGAGGCAAAAATGATTAAATCTACTTACATATGACAACACAAGTTAGGGGGAAATATCATAGAAACAAATTTAGAAACGCACTATGCACTTCCAGAAACAATATCGAACAAAATATAACAGGATAAAAGAAGCTTCTAGAGACAAGAGATGTTCTTAATATCGTGCGTCTGTCTTTATGTATGTTAACCCCTTCAAAAAAAAATCGATAAGCTGCTGGCAGGGGCTCAACATAAGTTGCAGCACAGGCAAAGAGTTAATACAAGAGCTCGAAAGGGGAGATAAGTTGGTGTGGAGTGGATCCAGCGCCCAGGCGAGGGCGTCCCGTTCCACTCTCCTGATTGCGTGATACATGGGTGATCAGGGATTTGGGGAATGTCTCGAAGCCCAGTTTGCAGCTTGCATCAGAAGACTTTTTCAGGAAGAGCAATTTCCAAAACGTGTCGAGTATCTGACGTTTTTAATGGTGGAAAATGTTGAATTTTTCGCCCCTTTTTTTCTCATGCTGAGCTTCCAAGTTTTATTTTGTTCTTTGGTTTTTTTTTGAGTCGTGAATGTTTTACTTTCAATGCGATGGCACAGGTACAGAGTTCAAAATCAAAATTCGCGTCGATCACAAATATCGGGAGAAAAAAATCTGTTTCTATTGCACACCCACCCACGCACTACTCTCAACCTTTTTGCCCCATAATTCCAAGCAAAATGAAGTGTCCAGACGAACTTTCACCCACCTCATGACTGAGAAAGACACGAGATTTTGTTGCTGGTCATGGTGTGCTAATATCTTTCAGTAGATTTGTTTATTTAGATGTTTCGGTCTTTGTATGTGTTCTATGTCTAAATCTATACACCTTTGTGTATATTCGTGTGCTTTAGGTTGTTGCTATTTCTTGTACTGCGTTGACCATGCTTTAAAGTGTGAAAATGTAAAATAAAATTCTTATTTGTATGCAGAAAGAGAGAAATAAAACAAAGGAAATACAGTGAGCGCACGCAAGGATGCATGGATGAACACACACACACACACACACACACACACACACACACACACACACGTGCGCCCCATTGTGGTTGTTAAGAGCCAGGGTGGACTTCAGCTCCATCCAGGCTCTTGAAAATGACTCTTGCAGGTTGATATGAAAACCTGTTGCACCTCTTTAAAGAGAATGCCAGCCGGCCTTTCGCGTTGCTTTGGAAACGGTGAGGGGGATAACACACACTTTAGTGTTGCGCTGATGTCTCTTTCGGCACAAGAAGAAAATAACACTTGTTTGCTTATTCAAGGTTGATTTATTTTCAGGATGTATCACAACCATGACATTAGACCAGGCATTCATGCTTCTAATATGTCTTTTATGGTGACCTCCCTTTTGTTAACACAGTCAATGATGATACTATCTACATCTATCTAATATCCGGTTGGATACCAAAGATGTAGGGGACATCCAGTTTCGGAAAGCGGTATAACAAGACACACTCGGTGTGTCGGTGTGGACGTCGTTCATTCCATATTCATAAGAAAACAGCCCCAAGAAAAGTAAGTTTAATTGGAGTGCGAAATCCAAAAGGCGAAGGACGACTGGCGATGGTAGGATGCGATACTTCGAGAAAGTGTGAAGTCGATTTAGGAATGGATTCCGCGAGGGCATGACACCTAAGCCCAGAGGAAAAGCTGCTGCCCTGGCAACATCGGATGTTGCTGCCAAATAGTTTTCATAAATAAAACTTGCTCTGATGTTGCTCTTTCTTTCTTTCTTTCTTTCTTTCTTTCTTTCTTTCTTTCTTTCTTTCTTTCTTTCTTTCTTTCTTTCTTTCTTTCTTTCGTTCGTTCGTTCGTTCGCTCGCTCGCTCGCTAGCTCTCTCTCTATCTATCTATCTATCTATCTATCTATCTATCTATCTATCTATCTATCTATCTATCTATCTATCTATCTATCTATCTATCTATCTATCTATCTATCTATCTATCTATCTATCTATCTATCTATCTATCTATCTATCTATCTATCTGCTTCTTACTAGGCCCGCCAGCTACTGATCTGAAACCAATAAACTGACCCTGGTTGGCTCTGCTTGAAGCAGACTACTCGCCATATTGCTAATCGTAAGAAGATCCTGTCTCAGTAGTTGGGATGCCCTGTCATTGTATTTTCATAATTTTCCCGCCTACCTGATCAAGTTTATAGCCATTATCAGAGCTGGGACGGAACTATATGCTAATTACGCATATCCATCGACATTTGTGAGCCATGTTTCTCCTCCCCTCTTTCTGTACGTGGTAATGCTTATCCGTTATTCGCTCAGATTTCGAAAACTGTTAAACTGTTCAACAGGATCTTTCTCTAAGCACAGTAAGGTGGAGAAACCTGTTCTCTCTTTTGAAAGAGTTTCAACTGATCAACCTCCATAACTGACTACAAATGAGATGTAGAAATTATTTATGTTAATAACATGCAGACAGTCGACTGGTACCAAAGTACTGAAGTCTGACCGCCCTGGAACACAGCGAGAAACAAAACATTATAGAGAATATAAGTATCATGCTAGCATTTACAGTCACCTGAGCTACACCTTGCACATCTTTATGCACCGTTCTTGTTTGCACTTGCTGTTGCTTGATGCAGAAATAAGCGAAAGTCATGCTTGTCATCTTTGACCTCTTGCATATGTCCACACGTGCAGGACCACGTGTGGTGGTCTGACAGTCGCTGCTGAACATCATCCATGCATGTATGCACGTGTGTAACTTGCCACGTGACGTAAACACAGCATGCCTTGCTACGTGACATAAGCAAAGCTAATGATGTTCAGCTCAAACGTGTGGCCGAGCCTACCACCTTCAGTGCACGTGGACTCCAGCACGCATGCGCACCAGACGTGAAGACCTGCCCATCATTCCATGGGTTCATTATCTATATGTCATGCGTACATAAAATATACATATTACATCACATTACACCATACTTAATATGGACATGTATACATCCTGCGAACATCATAATTATATACACGTTACGTCATACTTAATATTGGCATTCATACATCATGCGTTCATCATGTCCACACATTACATCATACCTAATATGGACATTCATGCGTCATGCGAACGTCACAATTATATACACGTTACATCATATCTAATATAGACATGTATACGTTATGCGTTCATCAGGTATACATGTTACTTCATACCTAATATGGGCATACATATAAGCACACGTGCATGGCAGACAAGTATTTACAAACGGCTCATAATCGTATAAATAAAGGCAGATAACTCTTTCATTTCGCACTTGGTGTGCTTCGGTTTTCGTTCCTGGATCATGCTGTTAGTTTCCTTTATTCTCGTCTTATTTTCTATCTTCACTGAAAGTCATTTGGGACGTTAATGTAATGTCACTATAAAAAGGAAAGATTACCTAGGCTAGTCTTGCAGTCAATGAGCAAGCTCTCTTTGGGATAACAATTTCTTTTTATACTACAACAATTTATCTGATACAACAGTTTCTGTTAAGTCTAGTATTCTCTCCGTCGAGTAACTGCCCCGAACAACAATGTCTCTTTATTTCTTTCTTTTCCCCTTTCCATCTTTCGATGAAATGCAGCATTCATTAATACTCTTTGTATCTTTGTGCTCAGGATTCAGATCTCATCTTGGGCACAATGTTATTTTTTTCTGTATGTTGCGTCTGCTTACTGGTTTACCGTGATACATTCTTAGCTATTTATAGTATCTAACTAGCCTTAAACACTTATTTCCTTCCCCTCCTCATTGTTTAGTAAATCTATTTCCCAGAACACCATAAGCTTTTTCTTTCTTCTTTCTTGTCTACCCACCTTTTGCACGTTGTCTTAAAATGTGTTTTTGCGAGGGCGCTGAAAAGTTTACCATCCCCTCTCTCCCTACTTCTATAACAACAGGCATGCTTGAAGACATAGCTGCTAATGAACTGCCACCTTTGAGAAAATAAACCGAGCAGAGATGACGTTACAGGGGGGCCTGCACGTGCCACTAAAAGGACGTGGATCACGTGGCCGGCACAGGTAGCGAATTTCAGCTCACCCGTGGGTCCCGTTTGTCGATGTTCTACTGACGGACGCGCGTGCCTGTCCCGACAACTTATTAATAGAAATCCGCTGCTGGCAGAGCTGGTAACTCGCCGTTAAAACTGTTGTGACAAGGTCTGCAGCTCACAGCCGACGCCCACACGCAAGGAAACCCATAATGGACGCCAGTCGATGCCGTGTGTTTGCCGACTTTCCTGTGTTCTGGCTGCCGGCATCAGCCTCTCTCCCTCCCTCCTCCTAACCTTCCATCTTAACCCCACCCTTCTTGGTGGTTTGTTTTGTTTTGCCTTGTTTCTCTTCTGTTCCACACCGGAGCAAGCACGGCAGCACTCGGCTAGAACCTTAGCTGTGGTGGACTTGTCTTCACTCGAGTTGAGCCTGAACGCCTCCGACCAGACCTTGTGTTCTAGAAAAGGGATGCTAAGCCCCTAAATACCAACTTTCGGGATTGGTTAGAGCGTTGAGATGAGATCCTTAAGATGTCGCATTTTCCATCCACATCAGACTATTTTAAGTGTAATTCATTGTTGAAGGTTCAGCATTTCGCTTTTATCCCGAAGTTTACCGAGTGCACGCCGAAACAACCCAAAAGTGCGGAATTCCGGAAGTGACGCTTGTTATCACTCACCAATGAATGACTCGCGATCTACAGACGGTGACTCGCGGTGTGCAGACCGTGCTTCAGCCATTTCTTTGCTAGGAAGACATAGAAATCGTAAATATAAAACCTGATGTCCAACATTCAGTCTTAGTAAATGGACACTGAATAGTGACAGCAACGATTGAAGTTTTGCTATCTTTGGCAGTTACTTCTGAATATATAAATAATGAAGTAGTTTTACACGATAAGGGATGTGTGCAGAACAGTATAAAGGCTTTGTAAATGTAATATAGATATAGATAGATAATCTTTACATAATCTTTACTAATGTTAGTAGTGTTGTTGTTTATAGATGATGAGTAACAGATTATTATTGTCTCTGTCTTTTTGTGACCTGCTAAAAGAGTTGTTGATAATATATGCAATGCTTTCACGAGTTATTAAAAATAAATCATCATCTAACCCGCTATGTATTTTGTGAACAAGGGCTGCTTATTACAATATAATAAAATACGTCTTCAGTGTCTCTTTCTGTCAATAACATTAATACTAATTAAGTTAAACCAATTAAAAATAAACTATATGTCACATGCACACTTTACATTGGCTTTTGGATGAGATATAATAATAGAATCTGAATTGAAGAAATAAATATAAACAATTATTCAACAAACAAAATGATTTAATGTGTCTTTTAGGTATACATTAAGATACATTAAAATTGTATCCCCCCGCCCCCATAAAAATTGTCTAGGGTTACAGTCTATCTCGACGAAAGTTCTTTTTGAAAACTACTCTGAACTTCCAATATGAACGAACACAGACACAACAGTTTGTATTCCAGTTGCTACCTTTTTTGAAGATCCGGCGCACAAACAGACAAAAGGCATAAAATAAAAAGAATAAACTTGGACAGAAAAAATATAGTTTTTATATCTAACATTCATTCTGCTTTAAAATTACGATACAACTCGTCGAAATATCCTCCATTTTAATTATTTACATTCAGTAATAGCCCTTATATATAAAAATCACAAAAATTAAAAATAACCGTTCAGACTTAGGAGACTCAGAAATTCCAAAATTCAAACACTCGCTGACTCACCTTAACAGGTTTTCAAGCAAATTACACTCGTATGTCATGTTTGGCCAGGGTTTCACAAGGTCTGGTTATGGCTTTTAATACCACAACCGTCAGGTCCCCGACCCGGTCAAGGGGAAGCCTACCCTAAAACGGAACGCAAACAGCAGCAAACATCACTCGGCCAAAGCCCCAACCTTCAGGATTTATACAAGTGGACCCCTCAATGACTCAGTTACATCAAAGAAAAAGCGGCCATCATGAGACACTCACACCCACGCACTCCGCGCATTCCCACTCAAATCTCTCAACAGCTGCTCGCCTTTTCCTATCCGAATGTTAAAAAAAAAAATCAGACTTGAGACCATTCGGGGTAGTGTTATGTGTGGATGTGTCACTGATTAATGAGTTGTAAATCTGATCTCAAAAGGAAAGCATATATGATATGGAGTTTACAGCTTCCTCGCATAAGTAGTATTTTTTGTCTTCTCATCAACTGCTTGATTATTTTTCTTTGGAATTTCTGTAATTGAAGATAATTTTTGTCCTTTAACCTTTTTGGAAGAAAGAAAACAACGTCTGAACTTCTGGTTTGAAATAATTGCACAAGACTGCGTATTGTTTATAGAGTCGCAGCAACAATCACCCCAAATATATAAACATGATAAAGAACAATTTAACTGATATTCTGCCTGTGTAAAAACAGTAAAATTTAACGTAAGCGTAACGTTAGAACAACAGTATCTTCTGTGATTATCTTTCTCTGTACTGCAGCCTGGTCGTCTGATTCGCTGTAACAAGTGTTGACCGTAGATCCGGTTTAGCGACTTGTTCCATAAATCAAAAGATAAGTGCCAGACGTTTGTTTGAGTTGGGTTTTCCCTGGTTTTTCATTATGTATCAAGCAAAGAATATAGCTTTTGAAATAAATGTAATAGTGAAGGTTGCAATGAAAGAAAAGATCTGGCACGAGTGAAGCAGCAAAAAAAAAAAAAAAAAAACGTTCACATGTATGTGCGTCACGTGAAGGACACCCGGTAATAAAAGTCACACCCGATTCTCGCTCTGGTATGGCGGCCTCTCCACGCGTACAAACGTATCGATTCAACTTGGTTGTAACGGAAGAAACGCACTTCTTTTATCCCTCATCCAATACTTTGTCTTCGTTGGGCAAGCAAATGGTTCAGAGTTTACCGTGACAATAACCAAGATGTGTACTTGGCGTGTAAGACCGAGTAAAAGAAGATGTTGCACGAGAAGTCCTGTAGACCCCTTTAAGGACCCATTGTTTGCTAACAACCCGGAAGCGTTTGCGCTGGACAAGGACAATAGAGTGAAGATGAAGAGCAAGATGTGAGAGGTAAGTAGCGAGTGGCGACCAATGGACGCCAGACTTTGACGCGCACGAGCGCGTGTGTTTGCGAATAAACGTCACCTCAGCCGTCGGCGTGATCCATTGGGGGAGGCGTGGCTGGACATGCATGGGCGACTTTTCAGTTAGCGATCGAACGTGATCACGAATTTATGCGACGCCACTAGGCGTATATCGACCGCATAATCCTAGTTTGAAAGCGTGGATACACAAAAAATATAGTTTTGAGTGTGATCCGGCATGCACACAAACTGACTCACGGGCACTCGTTGACACGTTGCGTGTCGGCGCGAGTAAACACACACATATATATATATATATATATGCACAAAAACACAGACACACGCAGACACAGATTGTCGCTTATTCAAGATTAAAAAAAGAATAAAGAGGCAGGCAGGCACAATGGAGCCAGCAGTGAGATTTGTCATCAAACCAGAGCAAGACATGTTGCAGAGAAAAACGTGCAGACAACCCAGACTCCCATACGGTTACTTGGAGCAGATACACAGACAGGAGTGAACATGACAGTCTGCTTGTTTGCTTTCACGACTGGCTCACCATCTTGCCAGTCTGTTGGTTGTGTCTGACTAACACACACACACACACACACACACACATACACACACACATACACATGTTCAAACATACAAGCACACACATTCAAACACCTTCAAATATATATGTCTAGTCAAACTAATGAGCTCATTTAAACACACACACACACACACTTTTTACAAGAGCTATACCGTAAAGCCATTAAGGGGCAAACGCCCTTTTCCACAACACTCCGCACACGAGCCTTTTGAGAAAAGAGATTGTTTCTTAGTATTTTGTCTCGTGAAATCTCGCGAGTCGCCTACGGCTGCGTGATATTTGCCCGTGCGGAACTAAGGCGTGAGAGAGAGTATGGACACACTAGTCACCCTGGTCCCTTCTCCATCCCAACTCATCTCTTCTCCCTCCTTCTTTCTCTCTCTCTCTCTGACACACACACACACACACACACACACACACACACACACACACACACACACACACACACACACACACACACACACACACACACAACTATAGCTGGGGGAAGAAATGTAAGTACCGGTGAAGGGGCTTTTAGAGGCTTCTCAGCGAAGGTGTTAAACCGATCGACAGCGTAAATTCTTTCCGCTTATGTTTTATTGGGCGGAATCCTCTCACCCGATCGGAGGCCTCAGGCGCATGATTGCTTTTTACCTCCCCTTATCTCTGTAGCTCTCGCGCGGGGAAGGCGTGAAGGAAACTTCTTTTGCTTCTGCCTCTGTTCTTGGAAGCAGGGCTGCTTCTTTCTTGCGTCTGAAAAGAGTCTGATGCTTAAATAAGGCAACTGCAAGTATGTCGCATTCACTGGTCACATGGAGGAGAAACTCAAAGCTTCCTGCGTTGAAGTTCCGGTGTGGAGACTGGGATGAGCTGTGGACATATCAGTGTCCATTGTAGATTGAGCAAGACCAGGGTGTTCAGACGTGCATGCGTGTATATTGGGCCAGTGCGGCTCAATTCAACACGTAGCAATCTACTCAAATGCTGACGTGTAGAGCTGTTCAATAGTATGTTACTAAAAATAATCCCCAACCAAGCTGCTTTGATAAATGGACTCCCAGGATGGCAAGAAATGTTGAATTGAGTTGTCTGTTATATTAATCATTAAAACTAAAATTGTTGCAAATTAAGTTGGTACATAGGATATTGAGTACCAAAGTTACACTGGGGCTAGAACAAGGTGAGATTTGCGACCTTTGTAAAAGCGAAATATAATATTCAGCATATTTGATAGAAATGGAATTTTAGGGAAGCTCGTAGAAAGATCTTCCGCAATATATGGAAAAAAGATGTATGACAAATGAACGAAGAAATTTTCTTGAACACCTTATCGTATTTCAATGCACTAGTAATTTTAACACACTCTGTACTGAACTTGATATTACTCCTTGCTAAATCCCATATCTACAATTACAGAATGAAAACGTCAAACCATCAATCCAATCATGTCTCCAATGCTTTAAAAAAACAAGCATAAAATTGATAACATCACAGCTATGAAATGCAATGTCGGAAATTTGAAGAGTAATTTTTTGTTGGCAGCTGATAAGCTGATAAACCATTTTTTTCACTTGGCACATTATAATTTTCTTTTTCAAACTACGAGGGTCATTCAAAAAGTTCTAAGACTCACTCAGAAAGAAGAACCATAGCTGAAAAGGTTTTGCTGTGGTAACACGCTACCACTTCTTAAAATAAAACTACAAAAACTAATAGAGATTTCTGTTTTAATTTGTGTGCAGGTGAGGCCAATACAAAGATGGAGGATAGTGGCACAAATCTAAAAATGGACAAAACAGAGGCCTGAGAAAGTATCTATAAAAGAAATCTAAGGATATCCATGAGGAGATGGTATAGACACTTGCTGAGGACTCACCTTCCTATGCAACTGTGAAGAAGTTGGCTGCTGAATTCAAGAGGGGCAGGGTCAGCACAGAAGATGACCTCGGTCAGGTCGTCCAAAAACATCAACCTCTGATGATCAAGTTGATGCCATTCATCGTATGATTTTGGATGACAGACTGTCCTGCAGATAGGCAAGTTTATAAGCATTAGTTCTGCTTCATTCCACATTGAGATCTTGGGGATTAGAAAGCTGTCTGCAAGATGGGCGAAGAATGGCGAAGGCAGAGCAGAAGCTGCAAAGTGGTGACATTTCCAGGACACTTCTGACTCGCTTCCAGGCTGACCCTGAGAATCTTCACCACAGATTAGTAACTCAAGATGAAACCTGGGTTCATCACTTCAAACCTGAATCAAAGACTCAAAGCAGGTACTTTCTTCGATAATAAGCTTAAATGGGGAAGCAACACTGAAGCAATCAAATCGAAATGCAGAAGGAAGCTGAAGGCAGATGAGTTCTTGCTCCAGGATAAAGCACCCGTTCACTCTACTCCTTGTGGTTTTCTTTCTTTCTTTCTTTCTTTCTTTCTTTCTTTCTTTCTTTCTTTCTTTCTTTCTTTCTTTCTTTCTTTCTTTCTTTCTTTCTTTCTTTCTTTCTTTCTTTCTTTCTTTCTTTCTTTATGTATGTTTCACATTTTCAGTGACACAATGGTCGTATTGCCTCTGACTTACAGGATGAAGGTCTCCGTCTCCTGGAGGGGAGGGAGTGGCTAAAGGTTTGGAGGCCATTTACAGACTTTTATAGCTTTGTACTTGGTCAGCTTGACGAGTGGTAAAATTCTTCTTCGGGACGAGGTACAGACGATTCCTAACGTTGCCTAATCATCAGTACAATGGTAATAATGTTAGTAGCAAGGTAAGGCCTTTCGGTGTGATCGAAGAGCAGAAAACTAATGCGGCGATAAGCCGTTCACGTTTTCAAAAATGGGTTTCTCTTTATTAAAAAAAATTCCAGCCCTTGGGAAGAGCAGTCGCATCATCCTGGTTTATAATCTGATTCGATTTTTTTTCTTCTTGGGGATTTAGTAGCTCTTTATACCTTGACTTAAGATCTTTTCCATTTATGAGAATTTACATCCCTTAGCCTGGAGAAATCTTTATGGTGCACCGCGAGTTTTTGTGTACACGAGAAGAGACGACGAGAACGCTGACCTTTGAACTGAAAACTGTCCGTCTGTCTGGCTGTCTGTCGGTCACACCCCTCCCCCTACCCCTCCCCCACACACCACCACAGACTTCCGTCTCTACTCTTTGAGTGTAAGCGCGGGCATGCACGAATAGAGAGAAGATATGAAGGAGACTGCATCTTAGTTTCAAGCTATGGATGATGTACCTGTTGCACAGCTGATACTCCGATGTGTGTGCGAATTCCGGAGCTGGTAGATACAGTCTGTATATCAATAAAAGTAGTCTGACTGAGGGACTGCTTTTTACCAGCGTGATGTTTTGTAATTGAGATCTTAAGACAGCGCGGGTACTCACAATCGTTTCGCATCTGGAACTACTTTGTGTGATGATGTCACGCTTTTGTGTACCGTTCTAGGTTCAGATGGCCACGAGCTGGCTATGCCTTTCTTCGTTAAATCGGAAAAATTTACGAAGTGCGAAGAGTATTTTATTTTTGAAGAACAATAATTCTTTAAAGCCCAACCCGATTGCTGAGCAAAAATCGCTGGAAACAGAGCACAGAGTATCACAAAAAGATGTTCCGGTGGTCTTTTATGACAGAGAGGCATGGAAGATTTTATATTAATATTTTTATCTAAAGCACACCTGGATTTGTGGAGAAAACAGGAAGTGACGAAACGAACGTATTTCTAAAAATAGCACCGTTTGCACTAGCATAAGTCGAAGAGAAAAGATGTAATCCTCGGTAAAAGAAAACTGATCAGGACACATTGTGCTGTTGCTGAATGTTCTCTTCGACACTCAGAGTTAGTTTGTACTCATGAAGGAAATCCTAAAGATAATGGCAGCAAACGCCAGTGGATTCACTTTGTTCAAACATGCCATGCGAACTTGGTCTCCACATCGTACTCATGAATTTGCTCAAAAACAAGTCTTGGACTTTCAGTAAACCGAAAAAAATCTTATTCCTACAGGCAGTGCTTACTATACAAAAAGCACGAGATGTTAAAACCAACTACGACTGCTGGTAGATCAAGCATCAGATATGCAACATCGACGGTTTATATACAATCTGGTCTACAAGTAACATCGTGTGACAGTCACAAACACACCATCAGTCGTATCTTTATCCAGCATAATGCTCAAAACAACTGACAGTGTGAGGGCACCATTGATGTGCGTGATCAAAACAGCTTAAAAAAAGGAAAAAAGAAGAATTGAGGGAGATAAACATATTATAAGGAGCTTAAACGGGAACACATGCGATCGAGTATCAGTAAGTAAATAGACAATTTTGCATGCAGGTAAATGAAGAAGAAATAAGTTTTTAGATCGATAAACATGTTTCAAACTATCATTATATTTTTAATTGTAAAAAAATGCTTATCAGCAGTCAGTTGTAACTATTGTTGCCCATTAAATTTTGATCTGATTGACTTACCAGTTTGTTGAATGAGTTCATTTTCGACCATTTTATTATTTTTTAACTTCATTCAAAGCTTCTAAATAAAGTTCCAGTCTGTAGGGCTGTATTCCAAATTCAGTTGTTTCATTTTTTGGGCGAACAAAATCGTTTCTTGAACAACAACCTGAATGATGTTACTTCATTTTACTCGAAGACATGCAAATTCGTTGTTACAAATACTTCGATCACGTGAGAGAACTCTTCAGTATAGGAGAGTAATTTTTTCCCGCCTTCCTATATGCAGGTGAGAATGCCGATGTTTGAAGGCTTATATCTTTGAAAATTAAGGATCATTATGTACTCATATTTTGGGAAATATTATTTTAACACTTGCTTAACCCGATCATAAAGAAATAATGTTGCGGTCGGCTTGACCTTTAATAAACATAACATTCCTACATGTCTCAGGACAGTAACAAGTCTTTTGCATCCTGCCCCTGGTAGCAATTAGGGTCAAGTAGTTCGCCGTGAACGAGGTGGTTGGACGAGTAGAGGGTGAGCATGCAATTACCCTTTGCATAATAAAATCAGATAGTATGTGTTGATTAGCGTGATAACATGATCTGCATCACATTATCATAAGACTCCTAAAAGGTAAGGCCACTCAAGTTTATGTCATACACACGACTTAGGTCCATCATGAGCGGTCCCTCAACGGAGGAAGAAGTTGAACGGTATCCGATGGGATGACCTAGTGTACATCCGATGACTGTTCATTCGGAAAAACATAGGCGCAGCAACATCTACAAACTTCCCACATCGTAATAAGCAGAAAAGTAGTTTATGAAATTCTTACACTTAGAGACGTTCTGAGAAATTTATAATGTCATCGTTCACTTGTACACTTAGCTCATGTCAACTTATTTTCCTTTTTATTATTTAATTTATTGGAATGAATGAACTGGTATGGTTGGAGGGTGGTGGACGCCGCGGAGGACGAACTGGTTGACGAACGTCAAAGACTGGACTGATCGTCCTGTGTAGAACCTGCTCACTATCGCCCAAAGTAGGCGGAGAGTTGCCTTGTCAGCGGCCGTGTCTATCCATGTGCTCCCACTAACGACCGGTATCAGTCAAGGGACGAATAAATGAATCAATGAAAAAGCTGGAAGTGCTACTTGTTGTCGATATATGTAAGGACGTGATGCTAAAAGAGTGACTAAATGGGAAGAAAAGAACTTGTGTGGTGCAGCCTAAAATACTACCCAGTGACTTAATAAGCATCTAATGGGTTTTGAATATTAATCGTAAAAGGATGACTGACAGTTTAGAAAGCTGAAAAAGTACGGTGTCGAAATTCAGTGTTCTTTTGGTTGACTACTTGTGTGCTGGTTTGTTTGGTCTGAGGCGTATTGTATTCTGGTGCATCAGTCAGTCAGTCAGTCAGTCAGTCAGTCAGTCAGTCAGTCAGTCAGTCAGTCAGTCAGTCAGTCAGTCAGTCAGTCAGTCAGTCAGTCAGTCAGTCCTCCCTTGCCTGGCACCTGTCATTGGGGGGGGGGAGCAATGGGATAGATACGGCAGTTGAAAGGGCCCGCTACTCTTGCTTATTTTGGGCGATAGTGAGCAGGTCCTGTACAGGACGACCAGTCCAGTCTTTGACCTTCTTAAGCTGGTTCTTTCTCTGGCCACCGCGGCGTCGACTACCATCCAAGGTGCCTTGAAGGATAGTCTTCGACAAGGTGTCGTGCCGGGTCACATGGCAAAAGGAAGACCAGTTACGTCCCTCTGCTGTTGATAGTAGAGGTTCCTGGTGTCCTACGAGTGTGGCAATCTTTTTTCTTACAAGCTCGTTCGTTTTATGTTCTTTGTATGAGATCCAGAGCAGCCTCCTCAATCACTTGTTCTCGAATGCCTGGATTCTCATTTCCGTTACGGCGAGTAGAGTCCATGTATCACATCCGTGATCGTCACTACCAGGGATTTGTACAGCTTGTGCTTGGTAGTGAACCTTTTCTTCTGGTTATGCCAGATCCTATTTAGTCTACCAATTGCCGCTGTTGCTGTCGCGATCCTGATGCAGATGCCTAGCGTGGACCTGCCGTCCTTGAAGAGGGTGGCTCCTAAGTATTTGAAGCTGTTTACCTCTTCGAGCTGTACCCCATTCATACAGATCTCTGCTTTGCCTTTGCCATTGATCAAAACTTTGCTCTTTTCGGTGCTGGTCTCCATTCCATATGCATTTGAAGTGTCTGTCAGACTGTTGGTGAGGTCTTGCAGTTGTTTGTTAGTGCCTGCTAACAGATCTATGTCGTCAGCAAAGCGTAGGCTTCAGATCGGTCTTCCACCAATTGAAGAGCTTCGAGCATGATGTTTTCCAAGAAGATATATCAGCACAGGTGATATAGGACATCCTTGACGTACTCCTACTGTGGTGGGAAAGTAAGCTTCTATTTTGTTGTACTCTACTCGTTGAGCTATACAGCGCTTCCATGACTTTAACGAGGCCTTCTTCGATGTGGAATTTTTGCATCACATGCCACAGCCCCTTGTACCAGACTCTGTCAAATGCATTTTTTAAAGTCAAAGTTGGGGTAAATGTCCCGCTGATGCTAAAGATGCTTTTCTATAAGGAGACGACAGATGAAGATCTGCTCAACTGTGCTTCTACGTGGTTTGAATCCAGCATGTTCTTCTGCTAGCAGCTCTTCTGCTGTGGTTCTCTATGACTTTCAGCATGACTTTGTTTGGGTTTAGAGATGGACTGAGTACTGCAAGGACCTGTACAACTTCCAGCTGAAGACTGACACCAACATTCTCCAAAACAACCAGGCCAGAGACAGTGAACCTGCAGTCCTACTGGAAGAGGTCGAACGAGCTCTGAAGGCTGGAAAGTCATCAGGAGCTGATAATGTACCAGCTGAACTGCTCAAGCAGGGTGGGAAGAAACTACAAAGGCCCTGACTGTCCTGTGCCGAAGAATCTGGGAGCGCAAGGAATGGCACAAAGAATGGACGAAGAAAGGTAACAGCAAACAATGCCAGAACTACAGAACTATAAGCCTTATCAGCCACCCAACCAAAGTCATGCTGAAGGACATTCTGGTGCTTATCAAAGCTGGTTGCTCTACAAATTCTCGATGATAGGGAAATACTGCAGAGACTTCCATGGGGGATTGGAAATGGACGCAGATGTACTTTTGCACTTATCAGTGAAGCAGATGCTTGATGCCCCGCATCGAGGGATGAAGGCACCTGGTTTCACGCTTATTTCTACGGTTGGCTAGAACATTAGTCTCCGAGCAGCGATACATTACTCGTACGATTACGATTACGCGCGCTGGCTTAATCTCTTTAATGTGTATATCGGTGTTAGGGGCTGACAAAGTTGCCTACTGTACCACTTTAATCGTTCAGTGCTGTTAGGTAGCCAGGCAGGGAACTAACTGTGGTGTGGACATTTGACGTCGGATAGTTTTGGTCAAAGGTCAATGCTAGAAAGAAGACTAGTAGGCAGTGGTCTGTATCCCTAGGAACTTTTTCACACCAAGTTTTGTGTCCTTTAGAAGAACAGTTATTGTTAGAGCATGCACTTTGTAAAATATACCAAACTTTGTAGAATTTACTCCTGTGTATAAAAAAAATTAGGAAACGCAAAGCACTTCTTGCACAGCTGAAATTTGATTTGTCGTTTTCATTATCTGCTGACACATTGATGGAACATGATGTTAAGTTACCGCCGCCTGCAAGACCACCGCCTATAAAAATAACAGTTGATGGCGGCTCGTTTTTCGCCTTTATTCTGTTTTCTCCCAACCTTCCTTTATGAGGTGATGCGCTTGTTCTTGTGAAACAGCCTCACAGCGAGATTCTAGTGGTTAGTAAAGCGAGCCAGAAACCCGTTATGTCTCTAGCAGATTTTATTTCTTCTGCCAACTTGTCTTCGTGTTCTTTCTTTGCTTCTTTACTTCTTTCTTTCCTTCTCTTTTTTTCTTCTTTCTTTCCCTTCTTCTGCTCTACCTTTTCTGTCTGTCTTTCTTTCCTTCCTTGTCTACTTTTCTCTTTTCCTTTTTTCTTTACATTTCTTTCATTTTCTTTCACTTTTTTCTTTCGTACTTTTTCTTAGTTAGGTAATTTTGTTCTTCTGTTTTCTTCTATTTGTTCTTTTATTTTCTTCTATTTGTTCTTTCGTTTTCTTTTCATTTTACTTTCATTGTGTTTCTTTGTTCCTTCCTTCTGTCTGTCTTCTCGTCATTTTTTCATCCGTTCTTCCTTTCATTCATTGCTTCATGCATTCTTTCTCATTGCATCATTCTTAC
Source organism: Marisa cornuarietis (assembly GCA_004794655.1). NCBI lineage: Eukaryota > Metazoa > Mollusca > Gastropoda > Architaenioglossa > Ampullariidae > Marisa > Marisa cornuarietis. The sequence goes on along the minus strand of SMMW01000010.1, from coordinate 7,480,605 downwards.
AAACAGCACTTTTAAGTGGCACTCCCTCTAAATAACAGTTATTTTTGGCCGTGTTTATTTTGTTGCCTTTCTAACATACCCAGATCTCGCGCGTATACAAAAGTGTGCGTGAACGTGCAGCGCGTGCGGTGAACTGCTGTGGGAGGGGTGACATGAGGATGAAATAGGGAGAAAAATTGAATCTGTTTTCAGGTCTGTGTGTGTGTGTGTGTGTGTGTGTGTGTGAGAGAGAGAGAGAGAGAGTGTGTGTGTTGAGAGACTGAGGTAATGCAAGTGAGCGGGAGATGGTCTGAGGGCGGAAGGGAAGACAGGGTGGTGAGGCCGGGCTGAACGACAGAACTAATGACTAGGGAGGAACTCAAGAGACAAAGGGACGCCGGGATGGATAGATTTTAAAAAAAGAAGAAATCATGATAGCCTGTGAAGGGGACCAAACTGGTGAAATATCGAGACGGGAGATAACCGCTTCCTGGAGCTGGCACGCTTCCTCTTTACGCTGCTGCAACGGCCCATATGGCCGCCTTCTGGCCGCGGTTATTTTGCTTAATTACGTTTTCCTCAACAGCCTCGCCGCCATCATCATCATCATCATCATCATCATCATCATCATCATCATCATCATCATCATCATCATCATCATCATCATCATTGCCAGGCATCTTTGTTACAGACGATTTCCTCTTTACCCTCATTGTCAGCGCTTTGTATTGTTTCCAGTTTTGTTATGTTCAGTGTAACTGAAATCTCGTCTCGGAGCTCGAATTTCCTGCGTTACCGAAACGACTTCGGGCTCTTCAATCCCGTGATTGACAGGACCAGGTAGCTAAGCAACAGGAAGACGATTTACTGCACGTAAACTTCTCTGTCTCCTTCAGCTTGAGGTGCAGCCACAGGTTAAGGATTTGTAGTACACTTAGCATCTTCTACACTTCTTTCTCTTCCTTTATTTACTTGACTATCAACAGAATGTCAACAAAGAACGTTTATCTCACAAGAAATAAATATAGTGTGAGTATCCCGTTTAATAATAGACAATTGAGTAGGAAGTTGTCCACGCCTACTCAAACAGATGTCATCCACACTGCTCACAAATGAACTCATTTCCCTTCATGTCCACAAAAAATCTGAACCTTACCTCCATTCCTTCTGCTTGGTAGTTTGGTATTAACTTCTACTTAACTAGAAAAATGCACGTGGAGAGTTGACACAGTGCGTCAACCCGGTACACTAGATTTTATTGGCCCTTCTTTCTGGGCTCTTGCGATGTTAATGGTCCGTCGACACGTTGTGAAAGCAGTTCAAAATTGCACGGTTCTGTCATCGTAGATGAACCCCACCAAGGAAGGGGAGTGGGGACGAGGCTTGGCAGAGTTTTCAGTGCACGCCGGTGCTAAACAGAATGGCAGCAGATGTTTGCGGAGTTGGGATGGGGGGAGGGGGAGGGCAGCTAAATGCGAATTATTTATCTCGCCAGAAAAGATAGGCGTTGCGAACTTCCGAGGTCAACCGACTTGCTCACGTAACATTCTGCCGACTCAGGCATCCACATTCTACGTCGTCTCTGAAGCGCCACCGTCGAGTCTCACACGTCACCATTCTCTCTAAAATGTCACTCGTCGTATCGACTTGCAGTCGTCGCATTCCGTATTGAGTGTCACGCGTTACGTTCAACGTAAATCCCGAAACGTCTCATTCTACTTGCAGGTCACATTTTCAGGTCGTCCTTCAGACGTCACACTTCAGATCGATGAGTGCGAAGTCTTCGGAAATTTAGCCCTCAGCGCGTCGCACTTTCACACTCGTTCGAGAATGGTCGCTCCTTTTCTTTCTTGTTCCGTATTCAGCAGACACTGCCTTGCAGTCTACGCAAACACCTGGCCACGGCGGACTGCACTTTTCCTCACCCTTACGTTGCCCTCGGCTCTCTCTGATCGACAAAGCTCAGAAGCGAGGCAGATGTTCGCATGCTCCTACTGTGGATCCTAATTCTCACAACAGCTGCACTGCAGAGGTGTCTGCTTCAAGCTCCGTGCAAGATTCTGCAGTTGCGGGGACGCCAATGAGAATGACGATGACGTCGATGACATAGACGACAACAAAGATGACGATGATTAAGATAACGACGAAGATGACGATACGACAAAAAAGATGATGACGAAGACGACGATGATGCTGATTGCACGCTAACACGCGCCTGCACACACACACACACACACACACACACACACACACACACACACACACACACACACACACACAATGAGGAATACATTTTATTTATTATTTTGTTTTGTTCTCCTCGTTTCTGTCGTCGATCGGAACCGGAAACAGCATTGCCGGAAGATGTTTTCCTTCTATTTCCTTGTTCGCCTTCTTTGTCCTCCTCCTTCTCTTACCCTCAACCGGTGTCACACGATCCTCATTAACCTTTGCCGTCAGTCACATGTCGAAACTCAAAGCAGTTCTTCTCTCAACGATAGCCGCATAGGGCACAGCTCTCGGTAAATGAGGCCATTTGCGACAAGCTCTTGATTCCGGCACGAACTGTGGTGCATCTTCTTCGAAGAACACGAACACACATACACACACGTGAACGAACACACACACACACACACACACACACACACACACACACACACACACACACCTCTATTGCGCGGAGTTCTCCATAAAATGCCAACGATCCAAAGAAATGTTAGCACCAGATGGCTGCGCCTACCTGATAACGCGGGACGGTATCGCATAAATTAATTCGAGAAGAAGAAAGAAAGCGAAAGTATTTGCTCTTGTCAGCGGCCGCCTTTACCTTTAATTTGTCTGTTATGTCACAATATTAACAATGTAAGGCTTTTTATTACGGTAGAATTTTCTAACCTGTATCTTTATATCACATCACAATCTTCAGAGCGGGAGGTGCTATCGCAATACTCGTTCTCGGTGGAAAATTTTTCCCCATAATGTCACAGTCATCAGTTGCAGCTAACTTTGTATTATGTCACTTAATATTGCATGATATAATTTTTCATTTTGCCACAATCTTACACCACAGGACTTTCTACTACCTCACAGTCTTAAAGTGCGTTATTTTCTATTTAATTAGCTAATTGTTATGCCTAACATCGAGTTTTTATAATTAGTCATTTCATCATTGTACATCTGATGTTATGCTTGCTATGAGACTCTCTCTAGAGGGAAGGGGGTAAAGTAAAAGTGCAGAAGAGGTGAGGATGTACTCGATTACATATAGCAACAAAATAGATGTTTGTGGGTTATGTGATCAGACGATTGGTATTCTAAAAACTCTGAAGTAGGAAGCTTACGAACAACAACAGCAACAAAAGAGTCAGCATGAGCTGACTACATTTAATGAAATCTCTACAAAAGCAGTTTCAATTATCATGTGGAATTCATGTCGAGCCTGCAGTTCTTCGGACTGGTCATGTCAGTGTCCTCAGTCTGTCGTGTCCCTTACGGGCGCACAACAAATAGAACTCGTAGGTCGTTCGCATCCTTTACAGCCTCACATGTTGCTGGTCAAGACTGGTCAAGACTAAGAAGTCATCAACCTGGGCATCCTAGCTTGCAATGTTTATCACAGAAAACCACATTGAAATCACAAAGCCTTAAAGATTTAAGATCTCAAAAAGAAAAATATCCAAAAGAAAAAAAAACTGCAAATCCTCATTTGTTTTTAGACTGGATTAAAGATTGATGGAAGACGAGGGGTGGAAAGTCAAAGCCACACTCAGGGCTGTGGTGGTGGTGGTGGTGGTGGGTAAGGTTGGAGGTCGGGCGGGAGGGAATTCAGTTTTAAACCTTGACAGGTCTCACCACCAGGGGTATGAACTCGCCACACCACGTGACGTCTCCCAGACTGTTTCCGAAACCTCAAAACTTTGTTCTTTCGTGCTCTGCCGAGCAGTTTGAGTTGTTGGCGTACTAGTGGCAATGTTTGATAATTGTGTGATGCTGCTGCTAGTTTTATGACCGCCCATTGTTAAAAATAGAAGCTACAAACATCGTATTCTTTATTTTCGTAATTAATCTAGATATTTGCAGGGCCAGTCGCTCCAGAGAGTTGTTTATAAAGCTTATGTCATCGTTTCTCCAGTGATGTCAATGCGCATGCGTGCACCGTGTTTGTGGAGCGTGATCAGTACTCACACATTTTCAAGACTAACCCAAATCGAGATGACGCAAAGCCAAAGAATGCTGTTACCACACGAGCACGCATCGTTTTAATGAATTAACAGATTCATAGACCAGTTCACTTGACTTGGCCTGAAGTCACATGCGCACAGGAAATGACGTCACTCACACGGGCCACAACTACCGAGCTCTAGAGCTTTGAAGCACATACTAAAGAGGCGTTACCATGTCAGCAAGCCAACCCTATTGACAGCACGGGAACTGGGGTTTGATCCCTTTTCCAAGAGCTCGCAGGTGAGAATGTAAATACTCAACCGCACGCATCTCGCAAGCAGAGCAGAGTTATTAGGTAGGATCATGGGGATTTGGTATCTTCTAATGAACTAAACCTCGTTATTTGAAAATAATTTGACACCTGGGTTAGCTCCTGAAAGCATCTCTTTCAGAGCATTCGTCGAAAGGTGTGCATTGTAGCTGCCGTTACCCAGTAAACCCGCCGTTTCATTTCTCGATTTGCACAGAGGCTCTGTAAGGCACGCGCATGTTGATTGAATTCACGTCATCAACAGAGCGGCTTTTTTTTCTTTTTTTTTTGCTGAGAAACTTGACTACCACATGGCTGATTGAAAAAAAGATCTTTTTGAACTGGCTGAAGCAGATGAGAGTAGGCTTGGGGTGCTAGACTAGATTTTATGTCTTTGTGACTCCTGAGCTGAAACGGGAAGAAGCCTCTGTTTTCAGCTGGCAGAAATCCTAAGGGAGAGATTTGCCTCTGTGAAGGCTTGTCTTGCTCGTCTCAAAAAGAGGGGAAGAAAAGGGGAAATGATCGAGGGGGAAAGCGTTAGCAGATAGGCTCGCATTGAAGCTCGAAGCTACTGAGTACGTTGGTGTCAGATTCTGACGATTCACTATGCAACATTGTAAATTAGCAGCTCAGTACATTTAGCCGTTTCCCTCCCCTCTTCACCCATCCACCAACATCTCCAGTTCCAGCTTCTCTATTACACTGGTTGTGAGAGCTTGTCAGCTGGCGGGCAAGGTCACGCTGCTCTCCGTTCTTGCCTCCATTGGTGCACATCTTCATCCCCCTATCCTTCTGCTCTCTGCAGGGCGCTCAGTTTGAATGAAACCAGAATACTGCGATGTTTACATTACATTTCCTTCCTAATGCGCACTCGCTGGAATTATGAGTCTGTGTGTTGAAAAGTATGCAGTTAAAGTGGGGCTGAAATAGAAATGAAACAGACTAGAAGCAGCCGATTCCCTAGAGCTGTTCATTAGCTTCACCGTAGGCTTGGTGGCGGGTGTCCTGCGACATCTTTGTCCGGCAGTGATTCGCTGGAATGAAGTAACATTGTCTTCATCTGTCATTCAGTCTGCCTCTTCATCTTTTTTTTTTTATTAGTGAGAGGAAAATTTCTTCTTCTTCTTTGTTGATACATTACATCATCTGTTA